>VZRU01008038.1:371742-490640 GCA_013398155.1 Pedionomus torquatus
GTCCCTGCCCATGGCAGGGGAGTTGGAACTCAATGATCTTGAAGGTCCCTTCCAACTCTAACCATTGATTCTATGATTCTGTGATTCTTCTGGGAAGCTATGGGTCAGCTAGGGAGCAGAATGGGTTTTGACATTTGAAATGCATGGAGGTGCATAGACTTGTTGGCTTAAGTATATTAGCAAGGACTTAAAACTTTTAGCAGTGCTTAATGATATCAACAGTGATGTTTTCAGCCAGTATCCTAGGAAGACACATGTGGCAGTTCATGCTACAAGTAATAGTAGAGACTGTTTGCAAAGCTCAGGAAGACAACTCTGCATGATTTGAAGTTCATTCATTTTTGAGGAGAGTTATTCTTGACCTTGAAGGTCCAGCAAGCATATTTTTAAAAACAAAGTTGAAAGTGATGGAATAATTGCAGGAAGTGGTTTTAATGCACCGACAGCTAACAAAATCTTGGGTTTTTAGCACAATCAGTGTTTTAAGAGACTCTTCTTTGACATCCCCAGAATTCCCCAGGCTAATAATTAAAGTGAGCCAGGCAATTAAAGATAATAGATAAAAGTCACATGCAAATATAAAGGAATATTTCTTGCTGAGATAATAACAGAGATAATTACTGTGAAAGTCAAGTAACGCTGCAGAACTCAATCCGTTCCAGCTCCAGGTTTTATTCAGAGACATTTAACTTTCATCCTCTGGTTTCACCTGCAGGGATAATTCAAGTTAGCAGCACTATCTTAAATTGAAGCAGAAAGTTCATATCAAAAGTTAGTTTTAAGTGCAGATCTTTCCTTTTTTTCTTTTTTTTTTTTTTGGTAAAAGTTCAGTTCTATTAATAGAAAATTGATTTGTGTTCTAGAATAATGTGTTTAAGTTAATGCCCATTATTCTGATTTATTTAAGGAAGCACATTGTTCTACCAGCAGGTTTCAGAAAGACTCCTCAGTCTGAGGAAGTGATTAGTGGAGAAGAAAATACCTGTTTGTTCCCAGTTTGTCCTGACCAATTCACGTTTCACAGGACAAAATGGTAATAAGAGGATAAATTCTTAGCTATATCAGCATTGCTAAGGCTGAAACGGATGATCAATAATCAATCTTCTTTTGGACAGACTTTTTTTAACCCACTTCAAAATGAACCAGAATCAGTAAAGCTGACTTAAATATTTTTGCTAAGCAATAAATTTGTCACAAAAACATAATTCTGAAGAGAGTTTCCATCCAGATCTAATTCAGTAAGTAGCTTTGACAAAAAGAAAAACAAACAAAAAAAAACACTTATGAGAAAGGCAAAGAAAGGAACAGAAAATTCCCTCTATGCAGCAGCCGAGTCTCTAGAATACTTCCCAGGGTATGGAGACCCTTCCTCATCTTCAGGGGATTTTTGAACTTAGGCTCTGGACTTACTTGCTTTTCTGCATTAGAAGCTTTCTTTCATTTCCTTCCCTAGACAATTATTTTAACCAATGTGAGCCAATCAGAGTTTTAACTAGAACAGCAGCTGTAGCATTCAAGCACTGTTGGTGTCCTAACCACCAGGCTAGACTATCTTTCTTTACTATTTACTGACTGAATGTGCTTTATATAAAATGGAGGCGTTTCTGAAAGGGAAATCAGGATTTCCTTCACCAAGAGTGCTAACTTCAAACCTGTGGGTGTCACTTTCTCCTGGGAGCCTGGAGGAATATAGCTCCCCCATCCACAAACGCAGCAGAGCAGGGGACCTTGCGTCTTGTCTTTCCCACGTGAGACTTCTGGCTACTTTACTCTTTCAGCATAGGTGGAAACATTGGCCACATGTAACTTCTCATTGTCTTTATTTTTTCTGTAAGTGCCCAAAAGTGACATGCCAAATGCAAAATGTCCAGTAGTAGGAAATGCTTTTTTTTTGGTTCCTCATTTCAGCGATAAGTCAAAATCTGTAGTTTTGCTTCATTTATGCAGTTTATTAGGTAGATGAAAGAATCGAGTGTTTCTGCAGCCCTACAGTCAGCAAAGGCTGGAACAGAAATATTGAGGTCCAAAACGCTCACCTCTTCCATGTGAGCTGGAAGGATAACTGCTCTCATGGTATCAGTGGCAGCAGGCATTCGGTGGCAGACAAGTCAAAGTGGGGGAATGTGGCAAAACGTGTTGTCTTTTATTACATTAAATGTGTCAGAAAAGAGGGCAGCTCTCAGTCCTGCTGGGCTGTGTCTTGCAGAACTCGAGCTGCTTGCCTTTATTGCAGGTCATTTTTCACCACGACCATTAGAAAAAGAGGAAGATTCACTGGAAAACACACAGCATGGAGCTGTGGGGGTGATAGAGCACGTACTCTGTATTTCCTGACTTCATTACTTGTTTTGTTTCTCCCACTGATAGTGGAATTTCTGTGATAAATGGCAGCATTCTGTGTAATTAATACTGTGTATAGTTTGTAAATCAGTTTGTAACGTACTTAGGCATACATGTAGATGAAAGGTACTCACTGTTATCTCTGTGAATCACAGGCTCCTGTCTTGTCAGGAGATACAGCAAGGCATAAACTTTTTGCCACAAATGACTTTCCTCCCACACCTTGCAAGTTTTACAGAAACAAGGCATCTCAGGAGTTCCATGTTTCATTTTTATATCATTAAACCAAATCTTTACCTCTCACTCTTAATAATTTCCGTTGTCTTTTGTTTCCTCACCCTGAATCTATTCTGTTAACTTAAATTGTGGAAGGTCTGTACAACTGCTTAAAAAAGAATGTCTCAACTCCTCTCCCTGTTCAATTCATCTTTTATGATGCAATCGGCTGCTCAAGGTATTAATTGTTAAAATAAAATAATGGCACCCATGAGTGTCATACCTGGACCTTTTTAAAAGTTCACTAGTAGTTCAGATATTCATTACATATGGAAAGCTACCCAAAAAAGTGACATCACATCAGTAAATGACTTAAATATTTTAAAGCCTGCTTTGGGTGGAAGAAATATTGTAACACATTGATTTTATTTTGATTCATGTGCCTAATGACTATGTGTGATTTACAATGGCTTTCCATATAGTAGTTTTGGACTGCGTTTGTGTGTCAATCCCAGGAATGGTCAAGAAGCATCACATGCTTCTAGATCTGCTGCCTGCCTATTATATAGGGGTTTTGCAACAAGCTGCAGATCCCACTGAAGACATGCTTAGGGGCATCCAAATCTATCAGGCATAGTCAGTTCTTGAGTATGCTCTCTTGATGTTCTATTTGAACACACTTTGCTAATATTGAAGATTTTTGATTGGTGATTTTGGTCCAGGAGGTATTGATCACTGCTTTTTTTCAGGCTTTGCCAGATTTAAGTGCTGTATTTATTAGTATGGCATCATGGCTGCCTGTATTTAATCCTCCTGATGGAAAGCAGTGAATAGGACAAGCTCATGTGTTTCATCTACTGAATTCATTGTCCAGCATCCTACTGCAATCCTGCTTTCCTATGCATTTTTTTCTTGATGCCCAGAAGTCCATCTTTGCGTTGTACTTGACTGGGCTGTAAGTCCTGTTCCACCAGCCTGGGCAGGAGATGAGATCTTCTGCAGCAGAAAGGCAGAGTAGACTGTGTGGAGTAGTGAAGTCAAATGCATGCCATCCCACCACCTCAGCCCTCAAGTTCTCCAGAGCTCATTTGCCAGAGCCCTTCAGTGTCATATGCCATATTTTGAACCTTTTTTCCAGAGCCGCAATGTGTCATTGCCACAGTCTTGGAGTGGAAACAAGCATGCTTTTCAGCTGTTGCTTGTCCAGGTTAGAAAGGTGGTTACATTTTATAGACCTTAAATTGCTGTTTAATGTTGACTGCCTGGATGAAGGTTTTTGAATAATGAATATTGCATAATTGTTGCCACAGATTGGAGGCAAATTATTGATTAAGTGTTCTTGGACATCGTTTTCTGAAGCTTGTCTTTCTGAAACCTTGATTTTCTCCCACCAAGATATTGACAGATGGGAAAAACGCATTTGTTATGGAGATTAATTTGTTAGTATATGTTCTGTGTACGTTACACACAGAGACAGCTGAGCAGTAGGAGTTAAGTGCTAATAAGTCAGTAGCAAAGATACATGCTAACAGTGGAGAGCTGTTACCGTACACAATCAAAACAAGGACTTTTATCCTTATTTTTATTTATGTGGAACAAGATAATATACATTTTAGCCAGCTCTTTTTGTACTATTTTTGCAAAGATGTTGATGTAGTTATGAATAATCTCCTATGAACTTAAAGCAAAAGAGTGATATCCCACAGTAATCAAAGCAATGTTACACTGATATATTCCTGTTGCAAACTCATTGTGTTTCATGCTAGTTGAAGTCCTCCATACATCTCAGCCCCGGTGAATGGAAGTCATTTAATGGCCTTTTATTTTATGTCATTTTAAATTTATTTATCAGTTCACTGACAAAAAGTTTATCAGTCCCTGATACTGCAAAGACACCATGTCACTGAGGACATGGGGCTTTTGTCACCTTTATCTCTCGAAATAATTTGCAGTTATGTGAAAATGTGGATAAGTGAATTGTGCATGAAAAGTTTCTATCCTTTTCTAACGACTTAGTGCATTCAAAGTCAGTGCATGGGTAATTTTCAAATCATTCTAAATATATGGAATTGCACTTTTGAAAGATACCTTTTTCTTATGCCATTAGAGGCTGTAGTGGGTGTGGAGGGGAAGGATACGCAACATCACGAGCTGCAGCTGTCTTCGTCTCCTAGCTGAGATTTTGCACTCCATAGTGCCATTTCTTAATCTCTGCAATCTAAGTCTAACAGTGTGGTGGTTGACGTGATCAGTTGAATAACTAAAGTGACTGTTTTTCTGGATATCAGGCTGTCATATGTTGGAATTGCTCTATTCTTAACTTGATTTGTTGTTTTTGATGGTTGTTTTTTTTTATAACTGAAGTGATTTGGATGCATTTCACATACAGAAGAACAACAGCTGGTGAGGAGGCGAGGAAGAGTAAATTGTAGCTCCCCAAAAAGGGGGATAGCTTTTATCATATGCCATTATGTAGAGAGTTCTTGTCTTCACAGTACATCCCATGCAACTCTTCATCCTTTGTCTAAAAGATCTGCATGCCTAAATGTGTCCTTTCCAGAAGGAAAAAAAAAATAATAAATCAAATCTGTTAGTGTTCAGCCTTGCAATGATAGTAATTCTGCTGAAACAAGTACAGAGTTAATCCTAGTGTAATGATTGAATTAGAACAAGCACCAGCTTAAACAACTGTCTTTGGCAACCTGGGACTCATATTCCATAAACTATACGGGGAAAGGATTGTAGTCTGAAATGTTTAAGCAGAAAATCTGTCTGAAACTCTTTGCTTACCTGGCACCTTTATGGCCCGGCATCTGATACACTGGGCAGGTAGAAGGCAGGAAACTAAGTAAACTCCAAATCATATTTAGGCTCAGAAGCTTATCCCAATCTGACAGCTTCTGCAGACTGCTTTGATCTCTAGCAAGTTCTACAGGGAAAAAAGAGGAGGTTTTAATATCAGTACTTAAGGAGATAGCCTTCCTGCAGCTTCCATATGCTCTCCTGCTGTGCTTCTAATGAGTGAAGGAAAATCTAGGGCTGATGCCTGTATTGCAGAAGCTATTGGGGGCTATTGAGTTCAGTAACTGCAAACTCCGGCTTACATAATTTATTTAATTATTGCCACTTTCTAAAGAGAAAGAGCGTTTTAAGTGGCTTTCTTCAAGCTGTTTAGAACCTCTTAGACATGACAAAATCTCTCGTTTGTAATAAATGTCAGAATTTTGCAACTGTTTATGACAATAATTAATTCGTTGACAAAATGCTTTTATTGTTGAAAAATAATCCTAAAAGAAAGGAAAATATGAAATATTGCAATACAAGTTAATTGTAAAAGCTTTTTTTTTCTTTTTGAAACCAGATGAAGAAAACTTACTTGAAGCACAATAAAGTGTGTGAGGCATATAATGTCAGAGCCTGTTCTGAGTTTTTTTTGGGGGGGTCAGAATTTTGTACCATTAGCACAGCCCAGAGGAGCTCTGTAGCCTAACTTGTGCACTCAGTACCCCACCTCACATCATGGGAATGGCTGCACTGTGATATTGCCTCCAATTCACATGACAGCTTCATCCATCTCAGAAGGAGCTAGGTCCAGATCAGATGGAGGTGGTGTTTCTCCAGACAGTAAGCAGTAGACCTTACCTCGTGTTGCTG
This sequence comes from Pedionomus torquatus, assembly GCA_013398155.1. Taxonomy (NCBI): domain Eukaryota; kingdom Metazoa; phylum Chordata; class Aves; order Charadriiformes; family Pedionomidae; genus Pedionomus; species Pedionomus torquatus. The sequence continues at coordinate 377,953 of VZRU01008038.1, forward strand.
TGGGTGCAAGAAATTTACACAAGTTTACAGAAGGAACTGTGAAGAGAGATCTATTGAAGGTTATTGTTATGGCAAACTACAGGTTCAGAAAACCCACCAAACCAAAAGTGATTTGACACAGGATTAATAGCAGGGAAAGGATTTCATATACTTGCCCTGTTCTTACTCTTGCCTTCCTGTCTACTAATAATTGTCCCTGAGACACCATATTGGGAGAGCCGGACACTTGGTTGGGACCAGTAGGGCTGGGTGCTTCAGTTGTTGTAAAATATAAGTGCTGGCACAGTATAAGTAATGTTTTAATTTCATTTCATGAGAGCTATTTTAAGATTTTATGCCAATTTACGCACAACTAAGCATGAAATAGAATACATATTTCAGAAAATTCCTTGCTGTGAACCGATATGAAGGAGGTACCTTCTTCCTTGAAGTGTTACATGCATAACAGATTTGTGAATAGTGATAGGGGTCATTGTTGTATACCATGCACCATCCATGATCCTATTATAACTGTTCTATAAAATGCAAAGGCTAATAAGCAGCAAGACAGCAAAATGCTAAGGCATAATGCTGAATATGTGAATAATTTTGTGGAAGTTAATAGGAGCACTCAAATTTCTTGAACAATCATAACAACCGCTCTGGAAAATTATTGCAAAATGCCACTCTTGTTCTTGGCAGGTCTGTGCCCTGTGCTTATCCATAAACACAGCTGTTTAATATTAGATACAAAACTAAGTTTCTCATTGTTTTATTGTCATCAACCCTGTAGCTTTGGGAAAGTAATCTGGATCAAATGCTTAAACAGCAAGCCAGAGAGTTTCTTACTGAAAGAAATAAACAGTTTTTTAACTTTCTTACTTTACTGATTTTACTTTTTCCCTTTGGAAAAAGTCTGTGTCATTTCCCCTTATAGATTTTCTTCCATATTTTTATTCTAGGAGAGAAGTAGCTGTAAGTCTTCAGCATTGGCACAATACACAGAACAAAACCCACTGATTCTGGTTAATTTTTTATGTCATGTTTGATTTCTCATCATAGAATGGTTGAGATTGGAAGGGGCCTCTGGTGATTGTGTAGTCCATCCCCTTGACCAAAGGAAGGTCCCTCAAATCTGCAGGTTGCTCAGAACTGTCCCCATTTGTGCTTTGAATAACCCCTAGGTTGGAGACTCCTCCAGACAACCTGTGCAAGCGTTTGATCACTTTCACAGTTAAAAATGTCTTTCCTTGGATGTAAATATAAATGCAACCTCCTGTGTTTCATTTTTGTGCCTGTTGCCTCCTGTCCTGTCAGTGGGCACCAAGAAGAGCCTAGTACGGTCTTCTTTACTTTCTGCCTTTGGATATTTATGCACATTGCCAAGTTCTCTCCTGTGTCTTTGCTTCTCCAGGCTAAGTGATCCCTTTTCAGGAGCTTCCATCAAGTTCCAGCATCTGCTTTGGAGCCATTGTCTTCACAGCAGTGAACTACTGTTGACTTTGTTGCGTGTGTCAACAGCAGTGGATACCTGGTCACAGTTCTGTCTGTATTTGGAGTCAGTAGGAATAAGGATCCCTTTCATTCACAGCCATAGTCTTTCCAGTTCAGCAGAAGCCTAAAGCTATTGTCTGAATCAAACTTCTGCCACCACCAAAGGCACCTGCATTTCTCCCCCAGCTTCGGCTTCAGCAAGTGCTCAAGGGAAACCTGGAGCACTTGCTGATTTACAATGTCTAGCCTCTGCGAAGTGTAAGGCCAGGAGATAACCTGAGAAACTTAATTTTCCTCATTTTGATGACATAGAAGGCAGTATAGTCCTGTAAGAATGGACCTGGCTCCTAGGCTTCGTGTGTTACATGACCATAGGATTGAAAGGAGAGCTTTTTCTGGGACAGGTATTCACTCCAGTGTTCAGGGTTATGCTTTATGGACTGAGCCTGAAACCTCTGGACCAGGGACTATGAAGCACTCATTAGCTCCAGGCAGGTGAAACAGGGTCTGCAGTAAAACAGGGATATTAAAGCCATGAACAGTCATTGAGGACCATACCCTTTTCAGGGTACATCTACTTAAGAGTAGCAAAAAACATAAATGGTGCTCCCGAGGCCTAACTCACTTCTAGTTCATTTCTCTATGCACACGTTCTGAGATTTCCACAGAGGAGAATGTTTTTTATTAGATTGTTATTTGTGTCTGCTGACCCTAGACAGAAGTAGGAATTATCATTTAATGTTAGGCACTGCTCAGCTTATCTAGCAGAGACAGCATAAAAAATGTTTTGCTTACAGTATTTTGGCACTTTACAGTCATTTATCTTTGGCATGTAATTTAGAAAATGGGGTTTGATGACTGTTGGTAATTGCCTGTATTTTCTGTGATCCGCGTGTGTAGTGTTCAAAATTGATGTTGTTAATTAAATAACAGAAACAGGAACCAAGAGTTAATTGCAGTCTGTGCAGGTTGCCCCTCAGGTGTTTTGTGTCACCTGGTAAGTCTCAGTTCATTAGCAGAAACAAAGTCAATAAGTGTTTACAGAACTGGAAGCAGCTGGAGAGTTATAAAATCACCATGTCCCATAGAAGCTGTGTGCATGTGAACTGTGTGGTCGTGCCCATGGTGATGGTCGTGCTCCTGCTCCTGATCACCAGCATAAATGAGACATTAATGAACTGAAAAGCAGTAGAAAATGACAGCCCACATGTAGTTCTCTCTATTGATAACCAAGATACGAGATGTAATAACTGAATTTTATCACCTCTCTGACGTGGCTATACAGCTACTGGTCGGTTCAGAGGTTGAGTAGTGATTGTATTCACATAACCTTAGCCTGCATGGTGTCCTGGGAGTGTCTGTTGACTTGGTTCTGAGATATGAACCTTGACTCACTTTCTGAGTCACTCCTAAAAATTTATTTCTTTGCAGGTGAACTGTGTATGTTTTTCCAAGATTTGTATTGTCTTTTAGCAATATTAAGTACATGAAGTTCAGGTGAACTTCACCTGAGTCATCCAGTGTATCTGACCTACCTTATTATTTAGCTCATGTTCCCTGACTCTTCTGTACCTTCAATCTTCTGTCTTATCTTCAAGATTCTGCATGACTTTGTGCAGCTCAACAGACAATAAGGATGTTGACTAGCTCAGAGCTAGAAGCAGCTTTCTGAAAGAGGTAATCTGTTCCCGCATATTTACAAGTTAACCTTTCTACTTGCTCTTTCAGCATCCAATGTGATTACTTTTAGAGTAGAATATATACAATATATATCACATTACTATCACCTCTTGATTTCTTATCCCTCAAAAAAATCTCTAGAAGTGGTTTCTTCTTTCTTTTCTCTATGACAATGAAATTTTTGCCAACTCAATGAGTATCCTTGTTGTTATTTAAACAAAAAAGTATAAACAGGCTTAAGTCTATTGGCCCTAGATGTCCATTGATAGTTTTTCTTCATTTTGCCGTTGCCAGCAGTTCATGTGGACTTTTTATTTTTCCCGTTACAGTATTTATGTGGTTATCTAAAGGGATAAAATGAGCCTTTTTCAGAGAAACATAATTGCTATTATTTTATTTCTAGTCTTTTCACAGACTTTGCAATTTTCTTCATGAGGAAGCAGTTTTTGTTTTCATAAATGGGGACTGTCTAGATGTCAGCACTCTCTGGACTGAAAGCAGTGCAGCAGGCGTTCCTAGAAGTCCAGAGCATATTTGCAGCTCACAAAGTATTTGTCTCTCTTAAAGGGGCTTTTTAATTGTGGCCATACTCAGCAGAGCCATTTACAAGTTGGAGATGTCATGAGCAGACCAACTTTTTCAGATCTGTGGGATATGTGAGACAAGAGCCTTATGCTGGGGTAACACCACCATGGTCGCTCTTCAGAATTCAGAGCAGCCCATGACTGGTTTTGCACTGTGGGTAGATGTCAGTCCCAGCCTGAGGTCATATTCATTATGAGGCCCTTTAGGAAACCCTGATTTACAACCTTTTTATAGAAAGAGAACTCATATCCAAAAAGACAAAATTAACAGCACTACAGAAGTGCAAATTGCAGTTATGGTGTGAAATTATCCCCTTAATCAAGTTTAGTTAATGAAATTTGAATGTTGGAAGAAAAGATGAATGTAGAATTCCCACTGGGGAAGCAAACTGGATTGATAACATTAAATCTCAATTCCCATTTCCCTTTCTGCCTTTCCAAATACCTAAGAAACTTTATTACTGCTTAGTACCAGCTCTCACCATCTAACCTCCCATTATTTCAGCTCTGAACTGAGAATGGCACTGCTTCTTCTCTTTACATCCAGATGTAGTACTTGTTCAGTGTAAAAATAAACAGCCACATACTCTGATAATAATTAAAGCTGTACATATGTTCTATTGTACTTGAAGTTTCAATGCATATATATGCATAACTATCTTAAGAATATGGCCTTAAAAGGTCCCGTATACCTAAATAGTCATCTTCTATAAAGATATAAAGACTGTCAACTGGCAGGTTGTTTCTTGCACAAAAGTTTGATGAAAAACATCTTTAAATGACAAAAATTGTCAGCTTCCTTATGTAGGTGTATAATCCACTGTCTTTTACTAAATCATCCCCACAATACTAAAATTAAAAAGGTTTGAGTCACTGAATGAAGATTTTGATTTTTGACTTACATAAATTGCAGAATTGCTCAAGTAGAAGATTAAGTCTGTTTAGGCTCCTACAAAATTGACAGAATTTCTTATTTATTCATTGCATTTTGCAGAATATTTTTTGCAAATGGGTTTTTCTCATTTGTGAGCTGTTCTATGGTCTGTCTAACCTGTATATGAACTGTGGGTGCAAAGGACAGAGGAGAAGAGATAGAATACAGAAATACAATGGAATTTAAGAACTTGACAGTCAGTTGCAAAAGTACAGCTTGGAATCTCTAATCACAGACTAACTTTAAAAGACTGATGAGTCATAAATACATTTTCAAATTATATTAGATAAAAAAAAAGACACCATTCAGCTGAGATGACAAAGTTCCCATCTTATTCAGGTTATGCAAATAATTTAAATGCTTGTCTTGTATTTTGCATATTAGTTATGTAATATATTATGATGTCAATTAACTGTAAAAATTTTTCATAATGAAAGAAGATATTTAATGGCATATAATAAAAGCTTCAAACAGAAAATAATATGCACGATGAAGTACATAAAAATAACTCCTATTCAGTAATGTTTGTAAATATATATAGAGGAAGTCCTCTGTTTCTGCACTTTAAGATATATGTTAATCTTAAAATTTTGGATCTTTGTTAGGGCTAGAACACTAACGTTTTCTTACTTAAAAGTATGAAGAATAACCCCAAGCTCTGCAAAAGGAGATAGTGAGGGATGTTGGCCAGAATTCTATGTTGGATGTCCGAATTTTTTTTTTTTACTTAAATCATTGACATTATATAACTTCCTCATGTTTGTAAGATAAGCACTTTGCCATGATGCAGTTCTGATTTTTCAGAGTTAATGAATATTCTTAATCCCCATTGTTAGATCCTTTGGTGTGCCCACATAAAAAGAACTACAAATGTAAGCTGAGAATGATTATTTATATAATTTATAAATATATATATTTATCAGAGTGCTCTTTCTCCTTACATCCTTGCTCTTCCTGTCACCCAGCATGACATAAATCCTCACAGTATGTTTGAAATTGTTTAGGAAGAATACAAGCAATTCTGCATGTAGCAGAGGAGACACCATCCTGGACTGTGTTATACCTGCTTGACAAAAAAGACCTGACCCAGGAAATATGATGTGTGTAATCATAAGAGAAGAACTAAAATTACCTTATGGAAAGATGTTAATACAAATAACAACAATACCCTCTACTACAAATCTATGCCGTTGGTTAGATCAATGTTGCAGCTGTCTAATATACCTCTCAGTAAATGCACACCAGATAATTTGGCAGGAGCTGCTCCAGTCTTCCAGGGAGCTAGTGAGCTCTTGTTGAACAAAGTTGAACATAGATCCTGGTCTTTGCCTTGCCTGCATGACATAACTTTGTGCACCTGTTTGCACAGATCTCTAATGAGGAGGAAAGCATTGCTTTTGTACACTCCTTTTATAGTGGGACACAGGAAGACCCGCTGCCTACCAGCAATGTTCTCCTGGCGAAGTGTACCTCAGGAGGTCTGGGACTGGTTATGTACCTGCAGGAATAGCTGGCAGTGAGGGGATGGGATTTGCTTTCCTTTTCAGCCCTGATTAAGGCAGGTCAAAATGAGATGCCTGAAGTTGTGTACAGGAATGTTACCCTGGCAGCAGAAGCTGAGCAGCTCTCAGAAAAGTAAGATATACCAGAAAGCTCTTGAGAGACAGGCATAGATCTGTTTAATATGGCAGGCTGTGTTGATGGGAGGGTAAAATGTCTTGGGTGTAGTAGACGCAGATGAATTTTACTAAGTAGGTTTTGCCTAACAAAATATGAAGCATATGTCTATGGAGTTGAACAAAGAATTCTCCCTCTTATATTCCCATGTTCTGTGACAAGAGGTAGATAAAGAATTGGGGGCAAAGAGGTCTCAGTTACGACATTCAGCTTCACTAATTTTATTTCTGCCTTTTCTTGCTGTAACAATTTGTGGAAAAATCACATCTGAAAAAAAATCACATTTTGAAAACCTTTTCACTACAATGACAGAGAAAATTCAAGAATGTTTACCTTCCTGCTGCTCTTTCCTTTCCTTAAAACACTCAGATTTCTTTGGAAAGTGATAGTTTGGAGTATTTTTTTAAATATTATTTTCCTTTTTTCTTAATTGTGCAATTTCTGCAAGGTTTTCTGGGAATGGTGTATTTAATGGGAAAAAAAGATCACATAAATGAGAAGCTTTAAAAGCAGTTTAGTTAATCTTATGTTTCTTTATTCATCTCAGCGTGGGGTTGTTCCATTTTATCATTCATTATTTTTGTTCAGCTTTGTCTCAGCTAGTGAAACATGCATTCCACCAGCAGACAAAAGCTAATGATGAAGCTGAAAAGGCAAGTTTGTTTGGTTTAGTTGTAACTCAGAAAAAAAGGCAGAGGAGGGATTAGTTGACAGCCTAAGGATGCATCCGGCCAGCCATAACGACCTTGGCAATCAACCACCACATTAGTGTTAACCCACCACATTTTTCATTGAGGTAACATGTTTGACCTGCTGACTTGGTCAAGTGGTAATGATGGTTACTGGATGTCCAGAAATCCTATAAGCACGTAGATAGAGCAATTATGTTGCTCTTGCACAATTGATCCAGCTTGTGTTGGTGAAGCTGAACTTGCTGCTTCTGTATGCAAAGCTACGATATGCTAGAAATGAGGCTGACCTCCTTTGCTGTACGCCTCTGGCCATCCTGTTGGGTCATGTAGTGGGACTACACCCTCAGGTTGAGTTGTATGACAGCAACTCTGCTGTGCAAGGCTGACAGGAGAGGAGGTGAATGGATATAATATGTGGATTTGACTGCTTGCACCACACTGTTGTTCCTCTGTCTTTGGAGGTGTGAGAGACGGGACAGGAGAGCAGTCCAAAAAACGTTATTTGCCAGCACTGTGTAAAGAGATGGGAAACCGCAGCAAGGAATTGGAAAGTGAGAATAGTGTAGTAAATATAGCTCTTTCAACCTCTCTAGGAAATTCACATCCGCATCTTTGAGACTATAGTGCATGTTTTGTCCAGCACTGATGGGATTCATTGAGTTTGCTCCTGGGTGCTGACCAGTAGTACAGACGTGGCACGTGTGTGTTCAGCTGGGTTCAGAGCTGCCGCGGGGACGGCCTTTGTCTCCCAAGCAGTTGTATGAGCTTCAGTGAGATAACGTCAGCGGATTTTCTTCTAAGAAGCGTTTGCTGGTTAGGACCCTTTGCAAAATGGATTTATGTCATCATGGATAAATAGAACAAGATCTCGTAAATGAAAGACCATTGAGATGTTTCTTAAAATAAGCTAAAAATCAGTTAGACTTTGTGTCTAAAAACCAGAAAATAGCCACAGTCTCCAATGAAATTCCTGTCTTTCTCTGCGCAATACTGTCAAAACAAGTATAACATATAAATATACAAATTTAAGTCAGGCTCTTTCCCTTTTCTTGAGGCTTTATATCTTTTTGTTTTGTTTTGTTTTTACACTTCTGAACTTGTTTAAGTAGACACACCTCCAGTGATGAAATAAGGCTCTAAGTTTTAGCTGTATACCAACTGACATAGAAGGCATATACAACTTTTTAGTAACAGGCATATATGCTATCACTGTGCTTCTTTTCTTGGGAATAAGCTAGAAGTCTTGTTTCTTCATGAAGTCTGTGAGCCCTCTTGACATCATTTGCAGGACTTGTGTTTTGATATGACAGGTGTAACACAGATAGTGCTCTGGATCAGAGCCATACACTCGGTTTCTGAGAAGTTGGGTATTTCTTCCTTAGATGCCTCTTCCTGCACAGAGCAGCAGCCACAGAAAAGCCACAAAATCTGTGTTGCCAGAGTGCAGGAGATATGCATAATTGTGCACTTGCTGCATTCATATAGAGGAGCAGTAGCTCCCAAACAGAAATGGCACTGTTTGTGGTCACCTGGGGAAAGCTATGAGATTCTTTCTGTATGTTTAAAGAATATTGTTAAAAAATAAGGAAAAGGAAAAGGAAAAGGAAAAGGAAAAGGAAAAGGAAAAGGAAAAGGAAAAGGAAAAGGAAAAGGAAAAGGAAAAGGAAAAGGAAAAGGAAAAGGAAAAGGAAAAGGAAAAGGAAAAGGAAAAGGAAAAGGCACCCACCAAATTTGAAATTGTTGTTTCTCACTGAAAGGATTATAAATTATTTTGCTTTTTTTTGTATGTGTGAGAATAAGAGAACAGCATGGAAATAGGTTTTAATATTCTCTTTAAAAGGTGATCAATTCTGAGTATAAAAGGGGAAAAAAAATGCATTTTTTCTCGTTCTAAACATCTGAGGTTGATTTTGACAGCTGTGCTACCTGTTTGAAAAAACTGAACGCGGAATGGTCTTCTGATCCTAAACATAAAAGAAAGAAATTGAAGATCCATGAATTGGGTTTTGCCTCCCAGTCATTTTAGAGTAGTAGTATCCCATTTGACAAGGCAGCACAGTTTTTTCATCTTTGCCCTCACAAGTGGAGTCATCTCTAAAGAAAAATACCCCAAATCAGGCTGAAAGCCATTTTCTAAAACTTCTCCAATGATAAATCAGAAAAATTGCCCTGTATTAGGACATTCAGGACATAGTATATATGTCACATTTCCAAAGACAGAAATCCAAATCTTGAGCCACTGGTCAAAATTACAGTACTGTTATTAACATTAGCAAGACACTTTGAGGTAAAACACTCCTTAAAACTTCAGTGAGATTTGATGCTAGTGTTTTCTCTTAAGCTGTGCCTTCTCTGGTCAGTACGAGATGGAGGAGGAAAATCCTTTGTCACACCAGCTGCTCAGGACAAGGGGAATTTGTCCCTCATGGTCTCCAAAATACAGTCAGTATTAGCAGCTTCAGGAAGTCAAAGTTCCTGAGACAGTTGCCAAAATCATGAGATTGTCCAGTTTCTGAGCTCATAGCATTTACACACAATCATAGCAGCATATATGGCTAGAGTTGGAAGGGACCTTAAATACATCATGTTCCAACCTCCATGGCATGAAACTGGGCACCTTGCACTAGACTAGGTTGCTCAAAGCCCCATCCAACCTGGCCTTGAACGCTTTGAGGGATGGGACATCCACAACTCTCAGCAACCTGTTCCAGTGCCTCACCACCCTCAGAGTAAAGAATTTCTTTCTAATATCTAATCTAAATCTCCCCTCTTTCAGTTTAAAACCATTGCCCCTTGTCCTGTCTCTACATTCCCTGATAAAGAGTCTCTCCCCATCTCTCCTTCAGGTCCCGTTTAGGTACTGGAAGGGCCTCCCCAGAGCCTTCTCTTCTCCAGGCTGAACAACCCCCACTCTCTCAGCCTGTTAAATCATTACCAATCATTGTCAAATCAAACCAATCATAAATGGTTTTGATAAAACTTTGCCACAAAGGCACATATCTAATTGAATGAATCCATGACAGGATAAAACCCAAAGGAATGCAAGTTTTGTCTAAGAACAAGCACAGGTCCCTGAGGATTTTGCTTGATTTTTCTTAACTTTGTTTCAAGTTAGAGGAATGTTAAAGCAGAAATTAGAAGTGCCTTATATTTTCTGCACTTGACTAATAAGGGTTTGGAGTGCTTAATTAGATAGAGGGAAGTCAGCTATGCAAGTTTTATTCTGATAATGTGTGATTCTGATGGCGATAATAGCTACAAACAAGCTTCAGTAGGCCAAAAGGTTGAAAGCAGGTAAAGACCCGAAACATACTGGCATACTGGTGAATTGCATCACACTGAAGAGTTGAACACTAAATGTTGTTGGACATCTGTTTCCTGGAAACAGGATCCTGATCTCTTAAGAGTTGAGCTATAAGAATTACTTCTTACTTTGAAAGTCTTAGCTGTGATGGGCAAATAATCCAGAGTGTCCTAAGACATACGCTGCAATCAGCAATCACACAAGAACAGTCTTTCTTGTAAATACCTTGATTTTGGTTAAGCTAAATGTATTTTAAGACTTTTTTTTTTTTTCAGATGCATTTCAAATTTTGTTCTTCATACGCCCAGGAACAGCAGGGGACTATGATTATGTGAAAAAGGGGAAAGTGGTTGCCTCTTTCTACAGCATTCCCATTGTGCGTGTTCAGGCAGATTTTGCTCATCTGAAACTACCAATAAAAATTGCCTCTGAAAATAAATGCATGTGAAAGCTAGGACGTCAGCAGTACTTAAATCTTACTTTAATTTTCAAAGCAAAGAGAAAGGTTACTAAGGAGTGTAAGTCAGTGGGAGTTTTTTGGCCACATCAGTTCCTGAAAGATGTGGAAGTTGTTGGATTATCTTAGGTTTCTAGTTTTGTTCTTCATTAATTTGTAAGGTTACATATATATATAAAATAAAAGTCTGCTGCAAACTAAATTTAAAATTCTGAACATAAAAAGGAAGGGGTGATTTTGGGGTGGTTTTTTATGTCTGTCATTTTTCCGGAAGGCATTTTGATGTATTGAGGACCATTTCACAAAGTTGTAATAGGAATTTAAACTTCAGTGACTATGAACTGTTTGAAACATAAAACTAGCTGAAATGAGGGTTTTACAAAAGGAGCAGTGAGAAACAATTCTGGTTCTCTGGCATTTGGAGCTTCACGCTGGCTCTACCTAGAAATTTAATAATCGGACAGAAGAAACAAATGAACTATAAAGCGCTGTGCTGAACAGACTCAAAAGGGCCTGTTTGCTCTGAGGATTACAACGGGCTTTGGGATGATGAAATAGGATGTGACTGGTACAATCATGCTGTGCATAAAAGTTGTTCCGAACATAATAGCAGCATGCATTTCTTTTGTAATGGAAGGAATAATTTTTTTGCTAATATTGAATAAGGACAGATAGGAAAATTTTATGGAGCTCATTATACATGCCCCTCAAAGAACAAAAAGGTTGAAATTGTGTTCAGCTGTGCTCTTCCAGCTCTCCTTATGTTTCAACCTCTCTGTATTGCCTTGTGCTTTTCCATCATCTTGTCCTTTTCAACTGTCTACCATAAGCAAGGAAGGCAGGGAGATGTGAATGGAAGAAGGAAAAAGCCTAGAAAACTATCAGAACTTTGAAGTTAACTTCAGCTGTTATTTTAAGAAAACTGAAATACTTTGTGATGAAGGAAATCCCAGTCCTTGAAGTAATGCAGCACCAAATTAAAAGACAGACAGGAATTAACTTTTGGGGAATGTTAAAATGATCTGTGAAAGAAGTTGAAAAGTTCCATGTTAGTTATCTGTCCACCATCTTCTTAATAAAATATATAAAAACTTGTGAAACAGTCAAATATTATTGTCCCCATTTTATAGACATAGAAATTAGGCAGATTAACTGAGGCAGACTTGCCCAGGCCAGAGGCACAACAAAGTTTTGACCTCAAATCCCTGCTAGTAATCAATGTGCAGTAATTGCAACTGCTCCCAGCATAGGACTCTTTAAAACAGATATAGTATTTTTGTGATCAATTTTTTTTTTTTTAATGAATAATATACTTCCACATGCAGGAGAAAACTCTCCTTTCATTACTAGGTACTTAAGTTCCACAAGACGATGTAGCACGAAGTTTCCTCTGTCCAAAAGAAGCTCTTGAAAATCAGTTATGAAGTACAACAGAACTATTTCAGCCTCCTGTTCCTCTCTTTCCCTCTTCCAAAGGAGTCCCACAGTACAGAAACCTCCTGGTACTGGTCTTATTAAATGTCAAGGCTGCACTGAACTTATGTTCCAAGAACAATAGATAACCTCTCCTACCTCTCTCTTACACCCCTTCAGCAACGGCAAGTATCCATCCCAAGGACTTTTAGGATATGGGATTCCACAACCCTATGTCTCAGAAAAAGTCCTATTAACTTTGCTGGGCTCTGGATAAAGTTATTCCCCTACTGAGGTGGGACTGTGGGATGGTAGTGTCATACAGTCTGTAGTATGTTAGGTATTTTTGGAAGCTATACATACTTTCTGATTTCCAGAATATATAATACATGATTAATGTATTAATGGTACCATAGGAAAAAGGTAAAGGAAAAGGAGAAATATGTACAATAAGCATTGAGAGGATAGTCTAACTCACACTCTCAGACTGTCACCCTGCTAACTACCTCATGTTTGTGGTACAGGAATGACACAGAAGCCAATAGAATGAATAAACTACCTTCTGAGATTTCCTTCAGAAGACAGAAGACTATTCTGTGTTTTCTCATTAGATGTGATCAGTAAATCCACATTATCTTGTGACACAATGATGTTAAATGACACCGAAAGAGCTGACCCTTATCTTTGCTAGGAGTCTGCAAGCCCAGAGATTAATGCAAAACATAGGACTGATAGAAATCAAAGGGTGCCTCTTGAAGACAGGCATTAACAAACCTTATCCTTAATAGGCTAAATGCATTCTCATACACTTTAATCGCCCATGAAGGTCATGGAGTCTTTCTATAGCTGACTGACTCACTGCCCAAGTGCATGTAAAAGCTGAGTGAGGGAATCTTGGACAAAAGCCAGACCTCACAGATGGAGCGTTTCTCACTCTTGTGTTGGTGCTTCCTACAGAAGTGGTCAAATCACCCCCAAATCAGCTGATCTCATTTGATAAATTAGTTCTTCTTCCTGAAAAAAAGAAGTGTAAATCTGTCACATAGCTGAGAAATCCATTTAGTCATATCACCCACCCACCTCCAGAGCAGCTTTGCCAGTCTGAACTGTGGATGCCAGCAGAGTGCCCTGGCCTCACCTCAACACCTGGTAGGGCATCTGCATCCTCTGCGATACAGCGGACTCTAGGAACATCCTTAGTTGGTACCCACACGTGCAAACAGGACTTGTATGAGACCCAGCATCTAGTCCACGATGATGGCCAGCGCTCAAACCTGTCGATAGTGGACTGAAAAACTTATCCTTTTATTGCACTAGGGTTCATCTTGGTTTCTGATATTTCAAGGCTTGGCTTCAACTGTATAACAAGGTTTGTAGTATATCTTCTGTACAGTTTTCAACTACATTAGTGACTTTTAACATCCACCTAACCATCCAGCCCTTTTTCAACCCCTTTTTTTGGTTTTGACCTCAGCAACTTCCAGTGGTAAAAAGGGCTGTGGATTAATTGCAGTGTGTGAAAGATTGCTTCCTTTTATAAATACTGATTTTCTCATATTTTAATGAACATTCACTTGACAATCACTATGGGGGAGACCATACAGCGGTCTTAACTAATTAAATTAACCCTATATTTCCCATTAGTGTTACTTCTGTCTTTGATTTCTTTCAGAGATCCTAAGATGCATAAATATTTAAATGTATATGCTTTCATGAAAAATTGATCAAGAGTTAAAATAGTTCTTTAATGCCATATAAGAAATGCATAAATCCAAGAAATATGCTTACTTTAAACAAAGAATTTGCGTAAAAGATGTGGGTTTTTTTTCTCTAGCAAAAATGTGAGTGAAGTTATACAGTGTCACATCTTGAAAAGCAGCATACAAATATCTGAAATTTCCCTGGACTTACCAGGACTGAAGCAAACAAAGTATCCCATTCCTATCACTTTTTCTTAATGTTTATATGGTGCAAATTCAGAGTTCTTTTTCTCATCACCTAAATACTCTGCACACTTAAATTTTCACAGGCTACATGTGAAATTTGGGGACTGTTTGGTAGCCTTGTGTATTCTGCAGACTTGGTGTCTCCTCATTAGAAAATGGGTGACTTAAACAGAAGCATGCTCCAAGTCCAGAGTATTTCTCAATGCTTTCCACTGGCTCTTGTAAATTAAAACATATGGCCATATTTTTTCTACTATTTCAGGTGATTTTCTGTAGAATAGCCAAGCCTTCCCCTTACAATCTTTCAGTAATCACTGTCTGACCCTAGAAGTATTTAAATGTCCCAAGATTTATATTTCTAGTCACATTGTGTTTTAGCTGAAATATATTATGTATGAAAGTTTGAGTAGGTCACTGCAGGCAACTGGTAATACACAGAAACATGAAACTCCTTTAATTAATCACCAAGAATAATTGATTTTATACTCGGGAGAATGTTATCTTAGTTTACAGACATAATTCAAAGTTTAATGTGGACTTCATAGAAAGGCAGATTTCTCCTCTTGAATAAAATAGTGTTGCAGATGGAGAGGTAAAGGGGTGAGGAGGGAATGACACCACAGACACCAGCTCAGTTTAGGGCAAAGTGCCTTTGAGGCTCATCTCGGCAAAATCCTTTGTTCTAGTTGCCTGACAATGACATGCATCAGAAACTGAGGACGCGCTGGCTCCCGTGCAATTCATGGACTATATGAGATGCTAAACCTGCTGTGAACCATGACACAGAACATTATAAAACCCCAAATCTTCTATGGATGTGTATTAGGCCCCTGAGCCCAGCAAGGGGGCTAACCAGATGTCCAGTGCAGCTGCAATCTCAAATCATGGAATGGCAACAGGAAGGCAAGTCTAATGTGTTTTAGGGGAAGAAAATGGAAAATGTAAGTAATTTTTTGCCAATTTTTTGCTAGATTTTTTGTAGTCCTGTACCCAAGCTGTACAAATACAACTCCAACACTTTCATCTTACTTCCTGACAAGTACATCCCTTTTTCGTTGTACGGCAGAGGCTGTCTGATGAGGGTGGCACGATGAAACATGGTGATGCTAATGAACTATAGATACTGCCGTTGTGCAGGCAGCAGAGCAGGGTGCTCAGGTGGAGAGACCTGCAGCCTGGACACAGTCCAGCGCCAAAGTCCTTCTAGCACCAAAACCACTTTGTAGCAGTTTTGGTGACTTTCATAAAAGTTAAATAAATAATTGGAGCACAGGCAGGTAAGACAACTCTTTTCTGAGCTTTCTCTCATTTGGCCTGAGAAAATAGGGGTGATTATTTTCATATTTAGAGTTGCCTTTCTTGGTTTTATTTAGCACAAAATAGAACTTATTACCCCTTGTCCCTTAAGTATGTAAAATTTCTAGAATGTATAATTTGCTGATTTACTTTCAATCTTTGTTCATGGAAGTATTGTGAAGACTTATGAGGTGAGGCTTGATGAGGCCCTGGGCAACCTGGTCTAGTTGGGGGTGTCCCTGCGACTTCAGGGAGGTGGGACTGCATAACTCTTGGAGGTCCCTTCTGGCCTGGATGATTCTATGATTCTATTCTACTTCAACCTTCATTCTTAATTATTTTTCTTCCTGAATATTCAGGTTAGCTGGAGGCTTGAGAAAATACCTGTGGTGGTGGGCTCAGGTAGAATTAAGAGGGAAGTAAGCAATGTATAGAAAAGGAATGGTATATTTGAGGCTTGTTGCAGGAAAGTATCACTGATGATAAGCAAAAGATAAGAAACGGATTCATCTCTGAATTTTTTTGAGAGGCAGAACTTGACAAATTATAATTTATTGTAATATCCTAAAAATATTATTTCAGCAACTGTATTATGCATTCATCCTTTCATTTTGGGAATTCTTTTTTCTTTGACATGAAAATCTTTATCAAAAAGCCCCATTAGGATCTCAGTTGTGAATGGGCTTTGGTGTTTTTCTGTGCTGAGTTTCCTTTTCTGAAACTCTGTCTTTCCAAATTTTCTACTGTAAGCAGAAAACTCCTTCCCTTCAAACTACCTGTTTTGCTTGGATCAGATAAACCTAGAAACTGTCGCTACAGTTGCAATATCCAGGTCGGTAATTGCTCGGGGAAATGAGTCGTCCAGGGTGTTCTCCTCTAGGCTCAACAAGTCACTATTGCCAACAGCGGTAGTAGATTCAAAATTGTAAACTCCTTGGGGAGAGGGTTGCAATCCATGATAAACACTGCAGATGAGCAAAGGGTAAATGATTAGTGCTGTCTAACTGGGATGCTTCAGCCCTTTCTTTTCCAAAGCAAAAGGAGCAACTAGAGGAACCGAGTAAGACATAACTTGTTTATCTATGCTAATACTTTGATTTATTTACTTCTATGGATTTGCTTTACAGGGGTTAATTTCACATTGTATTGCAGAGGGTGTTAGAATACATAACGATTTTGTCCATGTAATTATAACCTGTAAATGGCTGGACAGGATTCCATTCTAGGAGTGATTCTCTTAATGATAGTTTATATTGTTTGGCTAATGTAGAAGTATTGTTGCATTTTTAGTTCATCCATTGTAATTTTTCTGTCCTAATCTCTTACCTTTATGGACTATAGGCATGCCATCAGAATGGCACATGAATATTAAAATGTTAAAATTTTAATAACATTTTAGAAATTTTCTACTGATAGGAATAGTCAGGACTTTATTTTTTCTTTCTCTTCTCTATCATTCTTTCTTTTTTTTTTTTGTTTTTCCCTCTGACTAACTTTTCTTAACAAAAATTGCCATAGTTGGGAATTTGCAAAAAAGCCAGTTTTGTACCAGACCCTCAAGTTAGACGTAAATTTCAGTCACTTTGACGAGGGCACATGCCAGAGTTGAGAATATATAATAACCCCAAGTGTTGCCTTCATCCCAGACCTTGATGGGTTCAGTATGGGTTATTGCATGGTAACATAATTTAAGAGACCCATTCCCTTTTAGTGCTAAGCAGGTATAAATTAGCCTGAATCCTGTTAGAAGAAACATGGGAAAAGAGTATAATCTGGCCCTATTCCTATGATTTTCCATAAGCATCCAGAGTTGGCCACAGGATACCAAACTTGAATTGTCTCCACTCTGGTCCACTCCTGCTTTATGCTGTTATGAATCCAGGACAAACAAGGGGGTAATAGATACTACAGGGCACGTTTGTGATGTGCTGCTCACTCTAAAGCAGGTGTTCTCGGGGGTCCATCAAGTGTTTCTTTCACTGATCGAGTTAAAAATCCCATTCCTAAAGTAGCAAATTATGGATCACTAACTTTCCTCTTGAGAGGAAGAGGCAAATGTACTCTTTTGAGCTGCCTGGTGTAGAAAAAGTTGTCCTGTGTTACTCATATTTATTAATTATTTTTTTTGCTATAATTGCCAAGGAACTAAGCATCCCATTAACACCAGCAATTGAGAAGCAGATCCCTTTAATGGACATTAAGGCATGGGTCTTACAAAAGGTGTAGCTTTTTCTTCCTCAGATATTTCTTGTGGTTGTTTTCTTTTTTTTTTCTTTTTTTTTTTTTATTGAATGCCCAAAAAAAAAAATCTTTATTACACCCTGAGATGAGGCTTAAGGATAAATTTCTTCCCACCAATTTAGAAGGTTTCCTAAAAGGGTCCAGAAATCTCCAGCTGCAAGGTGAGCCATCTTAGCAGGCTGATGCCAGAACAACAGAGTGAGTGCCGTGGTCTTCAGACTTCCCCAAGAACCATGAAGGACAATATAGCTGTTACAGAGACACAGAAACACTGTGCACCTTTTATGATTATTAGTTACAGGACATGGTGGACCAAATTCAGACCTGGTAGAAGAAAACATGACTCTCTTGAAGATAATGGAATTTCAACATGTTTTATTGTCCCTCAATATGAAAAGCCACAATCCCAACATATTAAATCTATAAAAAATTATTACTTCTTTATAAGCTCTTTAAGATCTTCTTTTTCATCTGAAGCCAGATATTTTTCTGGCTGTTTAATTTCTGTGTCGTTATCAGTGAGCTCTTAACACACTATTTAACAACATCTCTATTAATGTGATCTAATCCCTGGCACAAGTATGTTTAAGTGAATGTATTTTGATTTTATGCCTGCTAATTTTGCTTGCTATCGATGGTTAGCATTATCCCCATAACTCAGGGTTGATGACTTACTTAGACAAGTACACTCTTTATACCATTCTGATGGATCTCTAGGGAGCCTCATGACTCCCTTTCTCATTTACCCAGGATGCTCAGACCAGGCTGATAACTTTTTAGTGTAGTGATGGCTTCACAGCTCCAAAGCAGTTCTCCTCTGCTGTATTGCTTGGGTGCATCATGGTTGGAGCAAGCAGATCTGGGGAACAGAAGAAATGGTGTTTAGATCTGTTAGATCTCCATGTATCCTCTCTCAAGACATTTCTCTGTTTCAATGACAAAGCTGGAGCAGTTTTGTAACCACTCGGGATGTCTGTCTAATTCAAGAAGAAGCAAAGAGAAGATTTTGCATTTTGAAAATGCCAGGGTAGCAAAGGTAATTTAAACTGAAGAATCCTGTAATACTTCCAGCTGAATTAAAGCTCAGCTGTGTGATAAGAGTAAATCTTAATTGATACATCAAGACTTGACAATCCCATTAATGTAAAAAAAATAAGAAAAAGAAAACCAAACCAAACCACCACCAAACAGTACTGATGGAAAAATCAAATTGACAGTGGAAAAGGAAAACAAATATATTATAGTTTTACATTCTAACTTATAAATACTGATAAATAAAGAACAACACTCAAAATGTGTGATGCTGCTTTTCTTTGAGAAAAAAAAGTCACCTTTCTTTCTGGACCATAACCATATTCCAAGTATAAAGTCTAACCAGTGGCTACTTAATTCTCTTTATGCAGCTCTGTTTAGGAAGGTAGAATATTTTGCTTGTATCTTAGAGCAGCAAGCTACCCTATAGCTCTGAATAGGAAGTATAAAATAAAAAAAAAATATCTTTTTCAGCTCAAGTCAACTGGGTCAGTCAGAATTTACTAACTTTCTAAGTCAGAAGTTGCCCAGAAACATTGGTAGCCTTCTGGGACCATCTGACATACTTCTCTTCCTTCTCTTCTCCGTACATACTGGCTGCAAAGCGGATATGGGAGTAAAGGAAGAGACCCCAAAATACCACATGGACTTACAGGCATCACCAAAGATTTGAACCTAAATTATTTTCTGGGTAAAATTTCACTGACTTCACAGCAAATATTTGAACTTGAGGAAGCATTTAAATTTCACTATGATTCTAACACAGAGAAAGAAAATGCTTCAGTGGTAGAGCTGGTCTCTACTGAGAATTGTAGTGTTCTGTGACTCACGTGAGGAAGTTTTAGGAAATTCAAGCATGTGGAATTTATCCAGAATGTTTCCTTTTTGATATCAGAAATGGCTTATTGAAATTAAAATTGTATAATTTCACTATGTCTGACTCATTCTTCACCTGCAGGGAGAAATGCTAAGATAATATTCAAAGCAAATCTTCATTGTGTAAATCCAACTTCTCATGCTTTAAAGTTGAATTGATGTTTAATGCTTGGCTTTCATTTTTAATGTAGTAATTGTGTTCTCATGAACACTGTGACTTGTTTAAGGAATTTAGCCAAAAACTGCTGGAATCTATTCTGAATATAGTTGAGGAAAGGTGGTACTTTGCTAACGAGCAGCATTTAAGATGCTTAAATTTTCCTTTGGACTTAATCTTTATTGCGATGTAATAAGATTGCACAGATTATCGTTCTGGAAAAAAAAAAAAAAAAAAAAAAAAAAAAAAAAGACCCCAAAAAAAAGTCACTTTGGNAACAAAAAAAAAAAACAAATAAGCAAAGAGTCCCAGAGATCAGTCATCTTGAGAACTGAATGGGTTGAGCAAGGAGTTCATTTGAACTGGTTTTCTTTTTCAGACACTGCAAATGGATGTAAACAAGCTGAATATCACATTGCTTCGGATATTTCGCCAAGGAGTGGCAGCAGCGCTGGGACTGTTACCTCAGCAAGTTCATATCAACAGACTCATTGTAAGTACCAAGGGCTGTGGATAATAAAATGTACCTGGTTATTCTGAATTCTCGTAAATTTGTTTTCCTGTCACTTTGGAAAAGTACAATAAAATAGGAAAGAAAAACACTTTTTTCGAATATTTTTTTAACCGCACTACAGAAAAATAGATCTCAATTGCAAAATGATTTAAATTTTCTTTTGAAAGGAAACCATCCTCAGTTTCAGTCTAGAGAACAATTGTCAGATAAATCTCTTGTGTCCTATTCATAAGCAGATTTCTTATCCCTTAGTTTTCATTCCAGTGCAGTTCTACATGACATTCATTAAGAAATACTTATTCGTGTTTTGTTTTGCAAAGGTTGAATATTGCTCAAAAAATACATGTGATTCTGCCTTCCAAAGGCATCTTCACAATTTGTCCTCAGACTTTCCATTAGTAAATTAAATGTCTTCTCACTATATTAATATTCATGTTTTGCTATTCAGCTATAACAATCTGTGCGCAAAAATGAACTTGTAGATTATGGTATCATATTTGCAAAGCATGACGACAAATTTGCTTCTAGCAACAAAGACTTTCTAAAAGCAGTTGCCATTGTATGGTTTTCTGTGTGTTAAGAGCATACAGTCTTAACACTGTTGCCTTTTTATGACGGTTTTTCCATGAAGCAGAAAAACCCATTGCAGAGGGAGGAAGAGTTATTTTATTTTATTCTGCATGCAGGTTGAATAATAGTAGGGAAGGAAAGTGATGGGTTCAGCATAAAAGTATTTCCTACCTTGATAGGATTGTATACATCAAAAAGGATTATAAAACTCCCTCAAATAATGTCTCTGTGAGAAAGGATCAGACGAAGTACAGCCAAAAAGATCAACAGGAATGCAACGCAGCCCTTTTCACGTTCGCCAGGAACATCACTCATTTGTGACAAGTGATGCTAAATCTCCTTTATCCCCTGCATTAACCAAAAAGAAAGGCTGAAAGACATGTTCAGAGAAAAACAGAGAAAGTAAGAAATATTCCATGAGTTTGGTTGTATATTTCAACATACTATGTCATTTAGTAGCTTTCTTACTGTTTTCTTAGAAATTATGTAACTAAGTGGAAGAAATACGCCATTTATTTTCCTGCTGACTCCATAGCTTTTCCCTTTCTCCTTTCATTTGTGATCTCAGGGAAAAGGTAACATCATTCTGCACCTGAATAGAGCTCAGAATACAGTTAGTACTTTTAATTAATTAGCCTTCTTAACATCTGTAAAAGTCTGCTATTTAAGTGATATAAGAAAGCAAACTTTTGCCCCATTTGCTCTAAAAGTTACACACAATCAGAATTCACAAGGAAGAATAATTTTTCTTAGGAGACATTACTCTGACTTTGCATCCTTCTAACATCAGACAGTTCCTCTCATATAGAGCATTGGAAAGCAAGCAGGACACATCAAAATTCATCTCACCTCACTTCAGCCTAAGCTCCTCATCCAGGCTTCCTGGAAAAGCAGTATAGAGAAGGGTAACTGGAGGAGGAGAGGCATTGAGATCCTGATTATTTTGGGATGGATTAAATCATTCTCTAGAGATGCTAGTCTCTCTCCGTTGACTTTGGAGGGAGTTTAGATGACTGAAGTGAATTAAGATGACTCCCTCCCAAATGAGCTGCTCTCATCAGTGATCACGAGCCTACCAGCCAGGAGGTGGTTAGGCACAGGGAGAGCCAGAGGCCCTGCTAGCTTCTTACATGTAACAAGACATAGTGTGCCAGGAAATATTAACTGGACATTTCCAGTGTCTCCTTAAATCCTCCTCCCATAAAGGTCTTTTAATGGGCAGAAGAACTCCTAAACAGGGGAGGCACAAAACACATGTTGCATCCCCACCTTGTGCCTGCCACCTACCCCCAGAAGCAGCCACCTGCCCACATCAGAGACCAAGCAGGACTGCAGCCTCAAATCAGCTTCTTCAGCTTGACAAAAGTCTCTGTTGTGAATGGATGCTCCAGACCCCTAGGTCTGTTTTCACTCCTTATTACCCTGCTGATCTGAATAGTCCAACTGAGAAACGCCCAATCCCACCAGCAGACAATGTCCTTTCCAATCATGTTGAGCAGATGAGCCAGCAGCACATCAGCACTGTCTGGAGTGCTGGTCTCGGGTGCTGTTCTATTCTGTCCTAACCAGAGGAACTCTGGCATCTCTCCTTTTCATCCTTTGAGACAGTGAGCATCATTGACATCTCTAATACAGCACCCCTTGGGCTACCATGACTACATCAAAAACATCAGGCAGGAATTAACAGAGAGTTGAGTTCTCAACTTATCCACTGAGTGTAAACAAAACCTTTCTGGCCCTTTCGTTTTGTTGTGCATTTTAAGTAGTTGCACTGCAGTCTACTAAAAGGACTTTATACTTCGTTGTGGTATGTGTCTGCAACGTGTTTACATGGTGCCAAAATACCACAGCATTATACTAAGCATTCCTCTTTAAGGACCACCACTAAACCAGGGCTAAATTTCAGCTGAGATCAGATGAACTATCTATCTGCTAAATTTCCTGCTGGCACTTTGCACTTGACCCCATCCTGTGGATCCTCCCCTCATCATGCTACGTTGACCTGTCTTGTTTAATGGTACTAGACTCAGGAAGAGGGTACCTTGTCAACAGTAAATGAGACGAAGCACATGTGCCCACTTATGGTGTTTGCATTTTCATATACAGTCAGCTGGGATTTAAGGAGTCAAAGAATAGGTGTACTCTCCTCACAAAGCAGGTTGCAGCCTTTATATTCCATCCTCTTGGTTTTGGATTTATAGTTACAGTCTGTAGACAGCACAGATTAGATAATCTCAGACGTTTCCTATGATTCTGCTTTTTTTTTTATTTATTTTCCTAGGGGAAGAAGAATTGTGTGGAACTGTTTGTGTCCCCACTGAACAGAAAGCCAGGAATTTCTGAGGCACTCCCATCTGAAGAAGTGCTGCGTTCCCTTAATATCAACATCTTGCATCAGAGTTTATCACAGTTTGGAATAACAGAGGTCTCCCCTGAGGTTGGTTATCAATTTTCTGACCTGTACTTTGTTAGAGATTAGGCAGTTATTATTTCCCTGGTAGTCTGCAGACTGAGGTTCTGAAGCGTGAGGCAGGAAATGTGTAATCTAAGATGGCATTATTGATATACGGCAATTAGACAGCTAGCCCTGTTAAATAATTTAATAGTGCTTCATTAGGCTATTTAAGCGTTAATATCCAGGTTCTCACAGCTGGGCTACCACTGAAATCAGAGTTTAGCTCCTAAGCATGCATCATTTGCCATAAAGGAAGTGGGCTGAAGGATTTTCGGTCTATTAAAGTAGGTCAGGTGGGATAATTTTTTCTCAGAGATAAATGGAATGCGGATGTCAGGTGTGATCATTAATACCTGCATAGTAATACCTATAAGTATTCTAACTCTGTTTAAGAATCTGGAAGATGTCTTTGATACAAAAAAACAAAAATGAAATATAAAACCAAGGCCAGTTTAATGCAATTTTACATGCTTTACTACACCAGCCTGCCACTATGAGGAGATTCTCAGGTTTCAGCTATTCTAATAGAAAACGGAGCCAAACAGTGCTACCCAAACATCAAATCAGGTCTTTGTATCACCCATCAGCAAGCTAAGCTTCCTTTAGGTCAGAATTTCCTTTGTTACTGAAACATATGAGTCTGACAGTTGCGATAGATGCAATTATCTGTTCTAGTAAATCAGTTGCAAATAACACTTCAGGTAGACATTGGACAAGAACCTACATGAATAATAGATGAATGCAGAAATGTCACCAAGCTATGAAAAGTACTGGAAAAAACCACAGCACTGAACTCAAGATCTCATCTTGAGTTAAACACATTTCAATGATCTGGAATGCTCAGATATTTGAGTTTTCTCTCTGGAAAAAAAACATTTAGACAACCAGAATCACTTAGATAAAGATTATTAAAATGACAGTTGTGCAGATTTTAACTCCTTCAAATAGTGCAGGAGAAACAAGAGAATATTTTAATATTTCAGTTGCTAGCAGATTTTATAGCTAAGGCTCCGATCCTGAAAAAATCATGCAGCTTTACACTAATAGGTATTCCTTTTGGATCTCAATACACTGTTGACATGTGTAAGACTTCACCAAAAACAGCAGCTAAAAGATGGCAGCATATAATCTTTACTTGCTCAGTTATTAACCAGTTATTTATTCTTCTCTCAACTTACTCTAAGAACAAATCATGCCAAAGTAACAGCAAAGAAAATCAAAACAGACAAACCTTTGAAGGAAGATACAGTTATACAAAGCTTTACATAATTTCGATGCATTGTTTTACCCATTGTATGTACTTATTCCTGAGCTATCAATCCTAATTAAATCATGAGCTAATAAATTGTACACTTTTCCACCAAAAAGTCTGAATGCTTCACAATCAGTATGGCATGCATGCTATCAGTGCATCTGTGCAGAAAAGAAGCATTATCTACATCTTTCTAGGCAGGTGGCTGACACAGAGTTGTTAGGGCTGGAATTTATCTCCTTTTTTAGCTGCCTATTTCAGTATGAGCTGCCTAAGGCTTAAAAGTCTACTGATTCTCTCTACAGTAAACAGAGAGTGAGAGAAGAGGTTCAGCAGGCAGTTCATCCTGTCTCTGAGATACCTCTCCTGAGATTGCTTTGTTGCCTTTCTAACGAGGCTTAGCTTAAGCTAGACTCCCAGCTGTAGAGTGCTAATGGTGGCGAAGATTGCCCTGTCCTAAAAAACTTTACCAAAATTGTGGTAGGAAAACCCTACACTACCCAGTGGAAAACTGAAGGTCTCTGCTTAAACTCTCAGCCCATGTGACAGCATAAACAGCAAAAGTCTCAGTGGATGTAGGTGACAGGAACTACGTTTCTATTCGTTCCAGTAATAATTTGCCAGTTCACATCTGCTGATGCATTAATCACTGATTGATCAATTTGCAATTAAATTGCCTGTCTCAAAATTCATATCCTAGTTTCTTATTCTGCAATAACCAAAAGAGCAAATTCCCTATATGTCTTTGCTGTAGGAAGCACTAGAGTCCTTTGCTGCACAGTGTAGAACAGGATATGTACCTGTGGGAATGTGAAAATTTAATTTAATGGAGTCATTACCATTTCAGGGATCCAGGGCAATGGCAATACCTTCCATATGTCCTTTCTCTCCAGTGGTCTGTTGTAGTTGCAGCATTTGCTCTTTTATTATGGTCTAAAGTTTGTGTCTGAAGTGGGATTTAGGATTGTTTTCTTCTCCATTGAGTGTGTCACAGCCAGGAGCAGACTTCCCCAGAAGAAACTACTGAACTGACACTTGG
The DNA here is from genome assembly GCA_013398155.1 of Pedionomus torquatus. Classification (NCBI taxonomy): domain Eukaryota; kingdom Metazoa; phylum Chordata; class Aves; order Charadriiformes; family Pedionomidae; genus Pedionomus; species Pedionomus torquatus. Next base: position 403,545 of record VZRU01008038.1, read on the forward strand.
TGGTGGGACTAAATTCTATGACTCAGGCAGTCTGTGTTATTATGATGTAGGAATTCTGACTTCTTAATGTCTTTAAATTGTGCTCAGAGGAAAAAAGAAAGTACTACTGGCTTTCAGAGGCTAGTAGAGTAGGAAAGAACTTGAAGTGGTTTTGAACGACAGAAACAACTGAAGTTACAGTAAGTATTATAAGGGTTACTGTTGTTTGAGAGGTAAGCTAACTGCCAGCTGGGAGATGTGGCACTAACGGAGAAATTTTGAGAGTTCATGCCAAAATTGTGCAATCCTAAAATGTACCATTACAGCTTCCTTGCACAAGGCTTCTCTTGCTTGCCTTTGAAGCGTGTGATATTAACTTCTTAGAGAAGAAATCAAAGGAAGCAATCATGCACTTAAAGCGTACAGAAACCGTAAGTCATTGTAAGGACAAGTGATCAAACCCGATAGCTTAGAAATTACAAATACCTAGACCGACAGAGGTGCCCAGGAACAAAGCAGAGGACAAGGATGTGTTCCTGTGATCAGGCAAGGCAGACAGCATTTTACACCTGCATGGGTGCACCCAGAGGGTGCACTGAACCAGGAACAGAAGCCCTGCAGACCTGCCAGCTTTAACATGAAATCACGGCACTTCATTGTACAAGCATGTAAGGTAGAGCTTTTTGGGAGGCTTTGTCATGGGAGACACAAAATGGCCATTATGCAGTGTCCTAGAGTCTGAGAGGTCACCCACGTTGCTCTGTTTTCGGTGAGGGTGGAAGAGATTTCTTAGCTAATATAGTTAAAACAGTAGAAAAAACAAAGCAACTCAGTGTGAACTTTGATGACTCCTTTTTTATCTTAAGTTTGATCCCCAGCTCTCTGTAAGATTTTCTCTGAGGTCGGAGTTACAGCTTGCTGTGCTTTCATTAGTGTTTCACCCCAAGGAACTAACTGGGTTTAACCAAACCAATCTGCAAATTCAGCTATTTTCCAGTGAAGATTTACATTTCCTGGCAGCTCCTGATACCTTGACAGGATCTTTCAGTCACAGATTTTACAGTGACTATTTCAGGTCAATGTCTCTTAACAAAGCTGGCTACTCATTTTACTTGTTTGTGGAAATAACCCACTACTTTTCCATAATAGGACCAGAAAAAACAGAGTGGATTTTTAATGTCTTAAAAATAAAAAAAAAAATAAAAAACTTTATCAAAAAGTCATTTTTCTAAAGATATTTGTACAGTTCAGAGCAAAGCAGATACCTGTCCGGGCACTCTTCAATAAGGTTAATGACAATGTGGGATTAAGAATGTATTGATTCTTCCACACCTTGAATTATGCTGAATTTAAACTCTTTAAATTAAGCTGGCTAATTCTGCCTGAATGACTCACCTCTTTGTGGAGACTCCTTAGGGAATGGAGTCAAACACTAGGGGTTGATGTACATGATGATGAGCCTTCCTCCCTGTAGCCAGGTTTGCTCTGGAACTCCCCTGCACTCCCACCAGCTCTGGTATTCCCTCACCTTTATCAGCTGTGGCTTTTTGAAGCTTAGTTTGAGTTTATCTTCCTGCCCTCTGATGGCAGTGGCACATTCCTGCTCTTCAAAAATCTTAGTGGATTCTCTGGCCAGAAAAGGTTCCCAAATGAGGGAAAGAAATGTGGAGGAACATCAATTAACTGAGGCACAGCATACCTCCATTTAGAAGGCTCCATTGCCTCTGGTTGTGGCCAGAAGTTCTCTCCTTTTTTCTTTTTCCCTAGCATTTGGCCATCCTGCAAGGTTGTTTCCTGGGCGTCAACAATGTGTAGTGAGCATGGCTGTTCCTCTTATCAGTTCTCCCAGACTGAGGAACAAAGTTCTGAATGAGCAGTACTGACGTTTCAGAAAGCAATTCCTTATCATCGTGGGTGTAAGATGACTCAGTTACTGTAGGTCACAGCCTCTTCTGTCATTAGGCAGCACCTTAAGGAATGAATCTGCTGTCTTGCAGTTAGATCCGGGGTAAAGATTCCCTTTGTTAGGTGAAGCTGCTACTGAAGTGTTTCGAAATGGCGTGTGAGATGTTTAATTTGTGGCATACATTTTTTTAAACCTTTTTGTAAGCATTTGGTAATATTCTTTGAACTTTATTTTTAGAAAGACAAATCAGGGGAAGACATATCCTGAACATATGTACCATTAGACAAACATCATAGAGATTAATTCTCTTAGACTCAGTTCTGTATATGAAGTCTACTATAAAATATTTCAGAAGTTTTGTGACACAAACTGATCACGGTTAATTTAAATCTCTCACCCACTGAGTCAAAAAATCCTATTAGCTCTTCATCTGTATTTTACTGTATTTGTCCTTTCAGAGAAGATGTACCAAGAAAACCCATTTACTCACAAAAGGCCAACATGGCTGTTTCTCCTTCAAGTCCTGCTTTTTTATCTAGATTTCCTCCTGAGAGACCTGAGGCACCAGAAAGCCATCGGGTAACGCACCCAGGGTCAATCAGTTTATAGCTAATGGGCCAAGCTGCAGCTGCTGCTGTCACCATAGGATTCCCATGGAGCTCGACAGGAGCAGTCCCGAGTGCGGAGCAGCTGCAGATTCAGGCTCAGAGCCAGTGCTGGGACCCAAGTCCTGTGCCGTGAGCACAGCAGAATAACCTTGCTGTGCTGAGGTAGCAGATCACACAGGGAGCTGCACACCATCAGGGTGGCAACGCTTTTCGAATATGTCTAGGAACAAATTTTGCAGAAGTATTTGGCAAGATTTGCAGCTTGTCTTTGGGAAACCTGGTTTATAAGTTGCTCACTAAACACACGACTGACACTTAGAAACCTTGTTGGACCATCACTGCCTGCAATCCTTTGAAGTCCAAATCATGAAACAGTGCATGATTACACACACACATGCACGCAAATACCCTAGTTTTACAAGGTCTGTTTCTGTAGTTTAGTAGAAGTGGATAAAGGATTTCCATTCTGGTCCCTAAGGCTGTGACTTCCAAAGAAAACCCGTCTCTATAATGCTTTCAGTTCTAACACAGTCAACTCCCGGTTATACACATGCGTTTTTTTCAGCAACCAAGTAAATTAATAAGAAATCAATTAATCACGCTATCAAATTCTTCTCTAAATGTTTGCATTTTGTGGCAGTGTAATCAGTGAACTGTCTTGCATCTGCATTGACTTTAATCTGCCTTGTCCTTGTTTTACAAAGCAAGGCAGGCACAAAGCTGTGCTGAAAGGCCATAAACACCATGCTAGGATCCAGCAGGCAGCAGGGTTTTGTCAACTCGTCCTCTCTTCTTCAGGCCATGATCTCCTCCTTCTTAACAAGCCTTTTCACATGAATTCAATGTCATCAGAACTATCTGTGTTTGGGGGGCTGATGGACACGAGGAGTTTTCCTGATACATTAAGCGTTTGGAAGAGCTGGCTAATTGGTGGCTAAGCAGACTTTGGAGCATGTAAAGTGCTAGAGGGTCCCCGCAGTTACACAGCTCCAGTGAGCAGCTGCTCATCTTTAAATGGAGGAAATCTTTCCTCTGTGGAAAACTCCCAGTTCTCTTACACAATGTCCCCAGGGAGGAAAAAAGACCACCATGAGATGGGAAGACAACTCATTAGATAAATGAGAAGCTTAAGTAAAACCACTGGGGAATTTCAGTGAAAGGGAAACACCAAGACCTTGAACATTTACAGAGGAAATCAGAACTTAAGAAAGTAGCTTTTACTCAGTGTAAGAACTGTACTGACAATTAAGAAAAGCAAGTAGCTGAAAATTGGGAGGCCAGTGTCTACTGAACTGGGGTCGTGGAAGCACAAGGAAACATACTTGATTCTAAATGATATACTGCACTTAGACTGAAGGTTCGTGTACCCTGTTTCTACTAACAGAACTCTGTTTGCAAACATAGTGAAATTCTGGAAATTTAATATCCCAACCAAATCCCCACACTGCAATAAAACCAAAAATCAATGCTTTTACAATTATTATTATTTCATAATCCCCAGGAGTTCTGGAAATTTCAGGGAGCACAGCTGTTTTAGAAGTGTACTATCAGCAGGAACCCCAAGATAATGAGATTACTTTAAGCTTAATCAGAATGATAGATAGATGGATAATGAGATTACATTCAGGGTAATCAGAATTTTTTATGTATGCACGTGTAAGTGTGCATGGACTCTAAAGGTGACAGTGTCGGGGCTTCCCAGCTCACAAAGGCAAACCAGTATGTCACCTGCTCTTCGCTCCCGTGTCAAGTGTAAATTGTCCCGAGGCTGGTGCGTGGGTGCTGGGGCAGGAGATAAGCCCTGGGGAGAAAGAGGCAGGGCGAGCGGTTCTTGCAGCCCACGCTGCCCTTTTGCCTGCTGAGCCTGGTAGTTTCCAAGAAAGACCGTACGCGGGTCTTGTTTGCCTACCTTCAACCAGCCCGTGACTCCTGCTGGAGGGTTATCTCCGCAGCCACGGAGAAGGTCTCAGATCATCTCAGGTAGCGTTAGGACCCCTGGGGTAGCACTTTATGGGCACACAGTGCAGGCAGGGTGCCTAGCCCAGGTAGGTATGCAAATAGCAGCGTTCAAAGTGAGTGCCATAGAGTGTGGAATGTGAACTGTGACAAAGCTGAGGAGGGTGATTAATGTCTGACGAGAGCTATTTAATCTGCGCACGCTGCTGTGTAACTTTTTTTCTCTCCCTCTTTCTGTTTTGTTGCTTAAAAAAAAGAAAAATGTTTTGCAAGGCCAGCGTGAAGCAGACAAAATCTGGAGCAAAGAAGGATTTTATGCGGTTGTCATATTTCTCAGCATCTTTGTCATTCTAGTAACTTGTTTAATGGTAAGTTTCCTTTTTAACTTGTTTTGCTCTTCATGCTTTTCTCTGTCTGAAGGATAAAGTCACACATTCTTTAAATGAGAGAGTTTCTCAAAGCTATTAAAACTCTTAGCTACAAGCTAAGAGTTGGTCGCTCTCATAATGCTGTGAAGCCAAAGTCTCGAGAACCCCTTTTCTTGATATATTTTGAGTCCAACTGAAGAATGCAACTAGAAGGAAGATGAAGAAATAAATAATAGGCTCTTAAATATGCAGAGTAACTGTGTATTGACATGAATGATGACTTCTCAACCTTCTTACTAAATCCCTGAAGTTGCACTAGCTGCCTGTATTTCAGTTTTATTGGATAGTAAAAACAACACCACATTGATACAGTGCACAGTTGACAGCGTGTGTCAGTAGTGATGTATCAAATATACAATTTTTAAACTGAAATGACTAGTAAGTACATGAAAGAGTGGTCATATTTTTAATAATTTTACCATTCACATTGTATGAATTCAGTGACCAGGTTTAAGGGCTGGTATATATTATTATATATATATAATTATATATTATTATTATATATATATATATGGTATATATTATTATTATATATTAGACATACTTCTAATATGCTGAATATGAGATATGGAAGGGTCACATAGAAGATGAATGATATTACACCACAACTGGCTTTCTTTTTGCATTTTTTTCCAATGTTGTATCTCACATGCTTTCCTTCTCTGAATTGCATATTTCTCCTGTGGTGCATAAATATAAGAATTTACTGATTTCTATGGCAATTCACAGCATTTATGAACACATAGTATCTTGGAGTTTTTAAAGATATTTTACTTTAAAATACCTTTAATTTCCTTTAGCCTAGATGGATTTCCCACTTGCAGCCTTAAGATGGAAAGAATGTTTAAGTTGAAGATATTAATACGATCACATTTATAAAAAAATCTTATTTAAGCTTTTGAGTTCTCCCTAAGATTTGAAAAGCATTTTTTTTTCTCACAAAAAAAAAGTTGTTGTTTTATATATCCTTTACTTCCTGGTCATCTACATTTCTCCATGCCATCTCATTCAAAAATGGGAGGGTAACTCTAGAAGTAATAACTTTTACTCAAACTTTTTACTTTGGCAAAGCAGGTATTTTAGTTGTTACTGGCTGTTTAACTGGAAGGGTATAGGAAATGCTGTCTGTCCTTGTCCAAGTACTGCACAATATTTTAATTATTTGAAATGTGTAGATGGCATGGGGAATTGTAAACATCGTGGAGAACAGTATCAGAACTTAAAATATTCTTAAGGTGCTGGACAAAAGACGAGAAGGAAAAAGAATGCTGCTCAAAAGGGACAAGAACTCTAATAATGTGCATCAATACAATGTAGGAAATACATAGCAAAGCAACAGTTCTGCAGGACAGGTTCCAGCAGTACTGCAGACCACACACTGGAGTAAATGAGTAACATCATGATGTTGCAAAAATTACAGTTCTTGCCCTGGGATGTATAAATGAGGATATGATGTCTAAGATCTGCATTTGACTTTGCTTATATTACTGCATCTCACTCATGCTGTGTGGCCTCATGTGGGTACCGCACCTGTGAAAAATGTGACTTACAGCAGTAAGGAGGAGATACAAGAATAATCTGAGATACAGAAGGCATGAAATGTATTTACGACCAAAAAAAAAAAAAAAAAAAAGAAGAAATGTGATAGTTCTCAAACATGGAAAGTTTTCGAAGGCTGTGGTAAGGAAGAAGATAATACTTTCTCCACTGCAGATGGGAAAATAAACAGGTTTTTTGAAAGGGTGATTTGGCTGACTCATTAGATATAACGTTATCACAGAGGTCACTACACCCTGGAGTGCATTGCTTGGGGAAGCTTGGGAGTTCTCAGCCATTAAGGTTTTAGGCAAGTGTCTGTCAGGAGTAGTTTGGATGTAGCTGATCGTGAGTTAGGGGAGAGGAAAAGACTAGTAGACCCCTTGAACTCCCCGCTCTTTTCTGCAGGTGTTCACCTTTCTGTCCCCTCCCAGGCCCAACCTCCACCTTTATGTGTGCTGCTGTTTACACCATGGAAATGGACACTGTCTCAAATTTTCCCTTGACCTGCTGTTACATGGAGTATGTGCAATGTATAAGGCTAACCAGCAGCGCGCAGGTTGTTTTTCCTCCCACTTTACATGTGTCAGAGTGGCAGATTTGTGAAAAGTGGGATTTCAGTATTTCAAATTCAGCCATTGCAGTCTATCAGACCGTTCAGATTTAGCATAAGGTGTTAAGGCACATCCTAAGTGCCTTTGGCTGTAGCAACTGTATCAGAAAACCAAAATGCCTCCTCTTTTGTAGTTATAGAGTAGAAACCTGTTTGTCCATAAGTGGCCATTTGTAGTTTAGAGGGTCCAAAAGCAGAAAGCTTAGCCTGCATTTGTAGAAGGCTTGGAATTGTCCTTTCGAGTGAGGAGTAGGAAGTAGTTTAAGTGATGATTGTGGTGTTCAACAGTGAGCAGCGTAATGCAGCTGAGTTGCTAGTGTCAGTGCTTTGTTCTGTGTAATTTCTACAGAGATTGTAAATCCTGCAGCTTTATCTTTTAACTGGGTTTTGCAAATCATCATGCTTCCCTGTGCTGAGAGCACACAGTGCATTAACAGCTTTGAGGCTTCTTATTGCTTGTCTGGAATTTAACAAATATCTGGCCTCTATAAATAAAAATTTACAATGTAGAGTATTGCTAAACAGTGAGATCAGCAGGACAAGAGCTAAATTCCGACTTGTAAATTATACCTCTGTGCTTGTTCTATATATTTAGTCAGGAAGTCCTCATTGTCGTGGTATGAAAGTCTCTTGGATCCTGGGAGGGATTCATCATATGTGGAAGCCAACATGGAGCTCGTTGCTGTTCCCATCAGTGTGCCATGGGCCCACTTCCACTGGGAACACTGTGTATCATTTATAAAGCATGTCAGGCAAAGTACTAAGTACGAATAGATGTTTTCAGAGCTCCTATGTGTAAAACAGGTATTATTTTTTATTTTACATAGATAGAGAAATAATTGAGCCATCACCAAATTTAATAACACAATATTTGACAATAGGTTAAATTATTTGTTAGCACATTCCTTACCAATTTTGGCCATTTTAATAAACCTGTATGTTTGCATATCCTTTATATATATACATATATACATATGTACTTATAAGTATCTGTTGAGTAGTCTGGAAATATCACCTTCAGATAATGAAATATTTGTAGCTAGTTGTGATAAGAGGGTTTTCTAAATGTTGTTTTTTTTTCCCACTAAAAAAAATAATAATCAAGAAGCAGGAATTTTTTTCATTCAAAATAATGAAAGACATGAACTTTGCACAACCTGGCCTGTAAAAGATGTCCCTGCTTATGGACTTTGCCTTGACACCAAATTGTGAGGATTTAAATTTTTACTACTGTCTCCATTGTTTTATGTATTACAAATGATTGATGTTTTGGGAAAATAGTTGCTTAAACAATAAATATATTTTCATCTTCATGACTGCATTGTGAAATTTCTTTAACAAGAAGAATATTGAATAACAAAAAAATGCATTTCAGCAACCAGTTTTGATATGATCTACTACTTGTTATTAAACTTACAAGTTTCAGGATTCGTAAAATGGTGCAGGACTTCTGAGAGCACCTTGGTTATAGAAGATGTACAATGAAGTAATCATCATTGCTCATCAAATTCAGCTTTTCACAGTTTAAAGATTTAAAGCAAAATTAACAGTACATATTTTAATCATATTGCATTTAAGACGACTTGAAGTCAGAGGTTTTGTGTACAAACTAGTCCTAGATTGTCTGAATTCTTTTATTCTGCTTCTGTAGAACTTTTTATAGTGTGTTCAAGTCATGATATCCAAATGGCACCTAGTAGCACATCAAACAACGTGACTGACATCTGTCCCATTTTTGTTCTTTTATCCCTTCCCCAGGGTTTGAGGGACAGTTTGTTAGTTTTCTTTCCATGTGTACACTCACATAATAGCTCTGCTCATGCCGAGATACGCACCTCACACACGTGTTGATAAGTACTTTTTAGCAAGAATGCTTTTAATTAGAATGAGCTGTCTTAGTTTCCATGGTGTCTGGAAGATTTTACTATACAGTCCTAGATATCCTTAATATCTCTAGGCAGAAGAGTTTTTGTACCGGTGCTCCACATAACCATTGCCAAGATCTTTTTTCTTGAGACAGAGTTATCTCATTGGGATTTCCCGTTGATCTCTGAAGATGAATAAAAGCAGCTTCCACTGGTATTTTGAATGGGTAGGTAGGAGGTACTGGCCAAGCCAGCATGTAACATGTCAGCTTCCCTTTGCAGAAATCTCAGTAGAGATATAAGGAGTGAATGTCGTGCTGTCAGCACCCTGTCATTCTTCTGTATAGGCTGAGTCAAAGAGGAGGCAGGAAGAAGGGTTTTCCTTTTGGATTGTGGCTTTGAACCTTAGGCTTAATTTATGAAATAAAATACAGATTAACCACCTTGTGTCTTCTGGAAAATAGTACTTCATGTTGTTCAATTGCTCCATGCCTCTTGATTGAGGCACAATGAATCTTTTGAGGTATCTGTAAAACGTCAATTTTCCTAATTTAGGGGCTTCGTATCTGTTCCCGTTCATAATGTGTTTAAACTGATTTGAAACGTAACTAAGTTGTTCCCTTTGCAGACCTTGCTGATTGGGTTGACCTCTGTCTTTTTGGTCATTTCTGTTTGCTTGACTCTCACCAGGAATTTGATTAAACATAGATGGCTCTACTCACACTTTCTGAGGGAAGCATTTTACCTCTTAGATCAAATGTGGTTCTTCAAGGTTTTTTTCAACTTCTGCTGGTAGCAGGTTATCTTTTTTTCCTAGACTCCAATAATAGAGTATTAAAAAGGATATGAAATAATATTAATCCATTTTTTTTAACCCCAAACCATCATTTCCTGGGTCTCCAAGGAACAAAACTCTGTGAAAATATATCACTGACAAGAAGGTATGGTTAATGTTGTCATGACTGTGAAGGTCTGAGCTGGATATCTGTGGGTTACCAGAAATAAATGAGACCAAAGCAATCACTAGAGCAAAAGAAGGTTAAAATATTTCAAGCCCTGGTTTATCTTTAGTGATAGCTCTGTCCTTGCTTCATAGCAGGGCAGTTTATTCTGAAAAATAATGTCAAAGAGTAGATTATCTTATCTATGCAATCTAATTCTAAACCCTTCTGAATGAACAGATGGTTTATGTAGCTAAGTCTTGTTTAATGGGTGTATTGCTAATGACATTAGGTCAGTTCCCAGCTAAACCTCTAATACTAATCCTTGAAAAAACAAACCTATCAGATATATCCAGTCTTCACTGGAAAGCCATTGAGCGATAGATATTTATGTGGTCCTAGGAGGGCAACAGCTGTCAAAGAGCCTCTGACTTGCAGCAGGAAAATGCTTGGGTCTAGGCTTTTTCTTCATGGCTTTGCAAACCAGGATTCAGTCTGAATGTTTTACGGATGCAGATAAGCAGAGTAGAAGGTATAAGAGTATCTGTAGGCACCTTTAAAGAGCTGTGTGTGTGCCTTTCATCCACCTCCACACACAACACTTACAACAGTAATTCTCTTAAGTTTCATAGGTTGTAAGGCACATTTTGAAAATGGCACAGCTACAGCTCAGAAATAAGTTTTTGCATTCCTGTCAAGACAGATAAAATGTGTTAAAACAGGTGTAACACAGGTTCCTCTGGAGAGACGTTACCAAGTACATGCTACGGGCCTATAGTTGCAAAAACAATACACAGCAACATTAGTGTGGAGCTCGGTGGAAGAGCATCAGTACAACTTCTGAAATGCTTTTGCTGCAAACATCTGACATCCAGGTTCATAAGCAATAGGTGGACCAAGAATCCTGGTATTACATTACGTTCAGACGCCAATGCTTTGGTAATTGTAAAACACACTTTTCTGAACAGATGCTTGAATAGCTTCATGGCCTATGCATTGCTTCAGCTTTATTCCAGAACAGGATATGTTTCTCTGAGGATATCGAGGGATATCATTATCATGAGGAGTATTTCAGAGTAGCAGCAACCCACCATTACAAAAGTGGCCTAGTAAAGTTACTCTGTTCAACCTGATGGAGCTTTTAAGAATATCTGATCTAAAACAAATTGAGGCTGCTATAATTAGAGACATGTATCTGGACATATCATAAGCATCTATAATTTTTTGTGCCATTGTCTCTCTCATGTTAAAATTCTTAGAAATTTTTCTACAGTTATTCTATTTATCAGTATTTCCTTCTTCACAGTTAACTATTTTCCATTCTGTGTTATTTGCCCCTTTAATAATGCAACTGCTGGTGTTACAAATAATTATTGGCTCACAATGAGAACTGTTAAAATCTCTACTGCCCACGTGTACACACTGTGGTTTATGTAATGAAAATATTTATCCTGTTGTGGGAAACGCCATTCTACACAACTTGTGGTTTACCTTCTAGGAATGAAAGCCACGTATAGCAATCTTATCCAGCATTTGTGAACTTTCCTTGCCTTGTTTACCAAGGAATTAAGATCGGGCTTTACTTTTTATTTCTGTAGGTTCTGTACAGATTAAAGGAGAAGCTCCAGTTGTCACTGAGACAAGAGAAGGAAAAGAAGCAGGAGATACACCTCTCCCCGCTTCCCCTGCCAACAGCTCAGTCCGAATATAAGACCGCCAACAGCATGGTCCAGCCTGAACAGGCTCCAAAGGTTGTCAATGTTGTAGTGGACCCTCAAGGCCAATGTGTTCCTGAGCTCAAACCTCCCCTGTGTGCCAGTCCGTCTCCTTTCAGAATGAAACCTGTGGGGCTCCAGGAAAGGTAGGATGGTGCTGGACATGTTCAGGATTTATTCTGCTTTGTTGTACTCATGCTGCATGATTTCATATGTGTCTCTTCTGTCAATAAGTGGGAGACTTTGTCATACGGACATCTGAGAAGTGGGATTTTGGTGTGTTAGTATCTGTCTTGTGGGTATTCTCTCCTTTCCTTTTCTTTTCCTATGAGCAAAGGTCTGGAAGCTTGGGCTGAGATTAACTGCAGTACTGGAATTCTTTTTGCTAATTTGTTTTTTTCCCTTTCCAACAACCACTCCAAAGAACTAATTTTTCTTTTCCCATTGATTTTTTTCTTATTTTGATCCTGGAGATCCTGGCAAGAGAGCAAAGGGCTGGTTAATTTTTGTCAGCAAAGGATGTTCTCATTGTCAGGGAGTCCTTAGCACGTGGGAGACTTAGACTGAAGAAATATTTATAGCAACTGAGTGCACTTCCCAGTCTTATACAGTGTTTCCATTATCACCTTTAGATATTTTTTCTTCTTAAATCCAGCTTTCCATAATGGTCAGGGTACAGTCTGAGGTCTCCAGGCTTTACAAAAAAGAAAAACGAGTCATTAGTAATGAAACTGGCCCTTGTGTGCAGCTCCTTAGAAATATGGGCGCCACACCTTGCCACTCATTCTACCTTTCAAAAACTGGGCCAGTGCTCTTTTTATAAAACTAGTTATTCTTCCCACAGGAAAATGCACACTGACATCTGTCTCTTCTCTCTTAGAAACCTATATAATTTCTTGCCTGATGGCTCCAGGCCGCTTTCACAAAGCATCAGTGCTCTGAATAACTAACGTTGCATGCAGCCATGCGACTGAACTCTTCTACCCCGGCACAGATGATAAATGAAAGAACAGATGCCACACAGATATGACGGGGAAATAGAATGAAAGGGAGACCAAGCGGAGCCTCATCTGTGAGGGCTCTCAGAGTGGAGCAGTAACCCTGATTCAGCTTGAACCACGGGATTTCAATGACAGAGATTTTATCAATGACTTTATGAGGCACAGGCAGAGCTAAGGGAGGGAGATGGATTCTTCCGTGAGTAAAAGCTGCTGAAACGCAGAGCTGTCAAAAAACATGTAGTGATAGCATTGCAGCTAAAAAAATAAGAAATGGAGGAAGCAAATAAATATGTTTTAGTAATTGCTCTCATTCCATAAGACCCTAAAAACAAAGCATATAGGCATGGGGATCACATAGCTAGTTTATAGTACTTAGTACCTAAGACAGCATACATAATAGTTGTGAGGGATTGGGGTAAAGGAATTTGTAGAAGGAGTATGTACTTAAGGACTGGGAAAATTTTTTTCCATTGTTCAGACAAAGAAAAGAACAGCTATTAATCTAGAGTCTTAATTTCCACCACTGTAGATAGGAACTCAGCATTTAATATACCAAAACAAAATTTCACCCTCTGGAAGGACAAAGTTCCGAGTCAGGTGTGTAAAAATGGAGAGCTGAAATACAAAGATGAAACTAAACCTGATGTCTGATCAAATAAAGCAGACGTTTCAGCTTATTACAAAGGAAAAAAGACTCGAAGGAACGGAGCACTTCTGTCTCTACTGTAAAAGAACACTAGTAGGCCATTGTAAAAAAAGTGAAAGCAATTGTGATAGCTTCCCATTCTGCAGGCTTTTTTGTCATGTTTAACAGAGTTACACTTTATCAGCACAAATCCACTTTTAAGAAATGATAGCTTAAGTTTATTTCAAGCTCAGTGATAAAAAGGTCTGGGAATGTGAGGGAGAGAATTTTAGGGAATAAGTTGTCTTCTCTTCCTTTGAAATAAAAAGTATTATTATATATATTTCCTAGTTATTTACTATATCCTATGCTATAAAAAATTTACACACATTTTGACACACAGAAGTATTGGAGGCAAAAAGTAATAATGCGGCATCATATTTTGCCTCAGGCATCCCCTAATGACCAGGTATGTAGACAGTTTAAAACCACTGTCCACCTTTCTGCCCCACAACAACCTTGCATTAGGGAACCTTGGGCCATCCTCATCACACATGGGCACAGGACTGCTCACTGAAAGCAGTGCACCATGTACAAAACAGTCTGCCTGCAGACCTTTTTCTGCCAGTATGTGGTGGGATCAAGCCTGGAGGTCCCTTCCTGCTCATAGCACAGACTGGGGGCACCCATTCAATAATGTTTGCTACCCCAATTTTAGTTTCTGCCAGGGGAAGAACTGCTCTTGGCAGGCTACTGTGGATATGGGTGTTCCTTGACAAACTTAGCATTGAGATTCCTTTGCCCAAGTGGCTTGACAGTGGGTCCTGAGCAGTATTTTCTAACTATCCAAACTCACTGGTGTGATTCCTTAACTGTGATCCATGGTCATGAAATGCTTGGTATGATTGGTCACAAGAGGTATCCCTCAAGGGTCCGTGCTGGGACCGGTACTGTTTAACATTTTTATCAATGATATAGATAGAGGGATCAAATGCACCATTAGCAAGTTTGCAGATGACACCAAGCTGTGTGGTGGTGTCAGTACACCAGAGGGATGGGACGTCATCCAGATGTACCTGGATAGGCTGGAGAGGTGGGCCCAGATGAACCTCATGAGGTTCAGCAAGAGCAAGTGCAGGGCCGGAACAATCCTGGCTATCATTACAGACGGGGGGATGAGGTATTAGAAGACAGCACTGAAGAAAGGGACTAAGGAGTGCTGATGGACAAAAGGCTGGACATGAGCAGGCAGTGCGCACTTGCAGCCCAGAAGGCCAATNTGGTAGGATGAGAGGCAATGGCTTTAAGATGGAGAAAAGCAGATTTAGATTGGATATTAGAAACAAATTCTTTACTGTGAGAGCGGTAGAACACTGGAACAGGTTGCCCAGGGAGATGGTTGAGACCCATTCCCTGGAGATATTCATGATGAGACTCAATGAGGCCCTGGGCAACCTGGTCTAGTTGGGGGTGTCCCTGCAACTGCGGGGAGGTCAGACTAGATGACCTTTGGAGGTCCCTTCCAGCCTGGATGATTCAATGATTGATTCTATGATCCAGACCAAACTGTATTTCTTCAAAGAGAAATCCGTGGACTGTGGGCCAAACCAGAGGGTGCGGCAACTGCTCTGCATAGCCATCTAGACAGGAGGTTTGTGGCAGTGTCATTGGAGGATGGGCCAGAAAAGGGAGACGATGCCTGCCTCTCAAGCTCTCCCGGCTCTGCACGAGGCGTTGCTTTGAGGAGCACATCTCAATGCAAAAATGTGGTGGAAATGAGTTTTCACAAAGCACCAGATCAGCATCTGGCCCTCTCAACATTTCCATTTTTAAAAGGAATAACATTGGCTGGGATGGAGGCAGGCAAATTGCTAATGGACAGCTGTCCATAGATCAAAATGTTTTGGGGGGTTTGTCCAGCTTCTTAAAATGTATTTGGCTTCTGAATACAAGAACCGAGTCCATGGACGTTTTTTGCTGCGTTGCTGGGAAGGCTCTTACTCAGCTATTTCTGTAAGACCCAGCTTCTCCAGCAGATTTGTGTGTCACACACACACACACACACACACACGATGCTTGGCATCCTGCTGAATGCAGTTGTGAGTGATTCCGGGCGTGGGGAGGCTGACACCTAGAGGTGACAGCTAGAGGTGATGGCCAGCATCTTCTCCTCTTTGGCTACAGCTCTCGGAGGACAGAAGGTGGTCACGTAGTCAGGGTGGTAGCTCGCCCAGCAGCCTCAGGGGGCGAGTTATTGCCCTGGATTGCCGATCAGGGCTGTCTGCCCACTTGCAGTGTGCGGCTGGGGAAGGAGTGGAGGGGTGGTGGCCAAGAGTGGAGGATGGTCCAGCAGGTGTGAAGGTGAAAGGGATATTAGAACAGAGACACTGACCCCTTGCTATGACAGTTAATGGCAGGGGCAGGGGCAGGGAATTGAAGGACTGTCTTCAGAGCCTCCTGGAATCCTCCGGATCGTTTAGTACAGAATGCTTCAAAGTTGCTTTCTTCTGGTATTTTTACAACTGCTGTTCCTTTGCAGTGGAGATCTCCATCAGCAACCCACACAGTGCTGTTACTGACCAGGGGAGCAGGAGAGCTAATGTTGTTCTCCTATGGGTGTCTTCGGTGATGAACTGTCACAGTATCATAGTGCCAACACCTGAATTTAGGATGTAAATGATCTTTTTCTCTCCCCTAAGCATATCCATGAATATTTCATCAGGTTTTATTTTCCTAGTTAGGCTTTTATAGTTTTATATGAATAATATATACTTTTTCCTTCAGCACAGCAAAGCTTCATTTTATTCTGCTTGGTTGGCCCAAAATTCATCTTGATATGAATGATCTTAGCTAAAATCAGAATCTAGTGAAGTGGGATGTGATATTTTAAATTTCATTCTGACGTGTCAAGCATTGAAAGCTCTTAGAACAAACAGTGAGTTGTTAAAACACAAGTATGGTGGGGGGGGTATAAGTATAAATAAGTTACCACAATAGCAAAGTATTCACTTCTTTTACAACTGGATTTACTTTTTCCCCAGCCATCGCTGCTGTGAGTCATAGTTTTGGTATGATTTGTGACTAGAAGAACTGTATTTTAAGTAACTAGTGCACAATATACTGGTTTGTTCCAATTAGTTACTATCTAGCATGCAAAACTACAGGTAAGAGAAGAAAATGTGCAAAATAGATCTTCTACTCTGTGTGTTAAAAAGCACAAACAGCGCATTGGAAAGTCTTCTCAAGCATTTGTGTTCTGTCCCAGACACAAAGACCTAAAACTGTGACTATTACATCTAAATAATCAGTAGGAAAAATTGCACCACTCTGTTTTCTCTATCTGTTACATATTCACTATTATTCTGTCTAAAAGAGAGATGCTAGGGGTATGCAGGACTCCTGTTCAGACAAAGTAACATTTTACGTGTGCTGGGTGCTATTTTTTTTTTTCTCTGCAAATAAACACAAGAGAGTGGAGAATATAATAGGAAAAAAGTTTGGCAAATAGAGCAAAAACCTGGCAGAGAAGTGAAATAGTAAAATATATTAAAATGTGAAATAAAAGAATTCTGCAATGCTATGGAAGCACTGCGGGGACACAGGAAAACAGAAGACATCCTATGAAAGGGAAGGCAGGTGATGCCACTGTAAGCAAAACTGGAGGGAGAGGGGGCTGCTCACAACATCATTCAGCCATACACTGCGGGTTATTCTAAGTGTGCAACCCAGTGTGCAACCTCTAGAGAAAATCAGTAGGCACAGAGACTAGGAGGAGGAAATCTAAATCCATGTCAAGTGTTAACTCCCCCCAAACAGCATTGAATCTTGGCTTGAACTCTGTGAGAACAGAACATGATGTTACTTTTTCCCACAAAGCAGAGGAATACTGGAAAACCTTACGCCACAGGTAGACTGTAAACAGTGAGATTTTTCTTAGCACGCTGAAGTATCCTGTAAATTGGCAGCAGAATTCTTTTCTCCAGTTCCAATAAGTATTCAGTGGAAATATGGTATTTCCCACTGGAAGCATAGTGAAGTAAGTTAAAATAATGTGCATTATGAAGCTGCTAAATGGTCACCTCTGTCCACTTCCTTATAACATGAGAAAAAGAGATATTCTGATGGAACATAAAGGCAATCTATTTATTTTTTTAATTATTATTTTTAAATTATTTTAAAATGTTTTCAGATAGCCCATAGTAGTTTGTGGAAACTCTCTGCCAAAAAAGAAGTAAAGTTTGAATTAGGAATGTATTAGCAAGAGGTACTCACACTTCTAGTCACATGAATAATGAGAGCAATTATTCGTCTGTCTGCTTTTGGCATCCTTCCTCAGAAACATCTTCAGAGAAAATTGTGGACAGTTTGGGCTTCAACTTGGGAGGTGGAAGAAATTTCCTATGTTAATATTGATAACTATTCTCTTTTATTAGTTATTCTGCCTAGACACACAAATTAAACTATTGTTCTGGCCATCTTAATCATTTCTGTGCCCTGTCAATTGCCATCTGGTTGACAAATACTGCGGATGACAAATACTAACTGTAATACCTTTTTTCCTGGTGTTAGAAAAACAGTATCTGTTAAAATTAATCATTATCTTAACAATACTGTGTACTAAATAAACGCTATTATTCAACCTCATAAGAAATGGTAGAAACATGGTAAAAAACCTGATGTGCTCTTTGCTTCATTAATATAATGGCAATTGCGTCTCAGGGTATCGCTGTTCGACCAAATCTCTGCTCTACTAGATGAGAAAAATTTCCAACAATGCTGTTTCTGTTCTGATTTTTAGATCACAGAGCATAGTTGCTGCAAATATAATTATGGTGCTGCTGATCTGTTATCTTTATACAAAACCATCCATTGTGAGTAATCATTCCAAGTAATGCTCAGAGAGTAGCACCTTGCGGTTGGACTACTGTAGGCACGCCAGGTTTTGTAGTTTGTGACACAAGCATGGGAACTTAATATATTTACAGGAAGAGGCCTTGAATTTCCTGGCTAAAATATACTAGCTTTGCATAGATTTGGAGGATAAATTTACCCTATTGTGTGGAGCTGAATATGCTTTCTGCATTCTTAATTTAAATCCTAGGGATTGTTTTCAGGAAAATGTCAGTGTAATTGTTCAAAGCTCAGATATGTGCCAACACAAAAATACTAGCTGGAGAACAATTTTAGAGTGATATCCTATCAGAAGGAATTTGTAAAGCACCAGGGTCCAGCAAACTGAGTTTGAGGAGGAGGCAGGAATTTTTGTGTTCCAGTCTCTCTGCCACAAACTCACTGGAAGAGCCCTTTGGACATGCCACGTAAATCTCCTCCAGCCATTCTCCTAACCACTGCATAGAGACTGGGTGGCTGGCATGTCCATCTCAGGAGCTGTAGCAAAGATTAAGTACTTAATCCAAAGTACAGGAAAAGTCCTACGTGCTAGTATGTATGCATTTAAGAAGAGTGATTGAATACAGTAAAAAAAAAAAAAAAAAAAAAANAAATCTCTCCACACCACTTTCTGCAGAACCTGAAAATGCACTGCTCTCTTTTGGCAGACCTCTCAGCTGTATTCTGTTCTGCTCTGTAAGATGCACTAATGAATTCAATACCCCCAGAAACATGGCACTGAGGCCAGCTAGCAGAGATTACTTTGTGTACATACTGCCAAGCTCCCTTTACCTCCAAAAGAGCAGGGGCTGGATGCAGGCTGCCTACTGGGAATTGATTGTGCGTGTGCTGGTTCCCAAACTGTGCCAGTGAATTGCTTTGGAGTGCTCTTGTTGGCAAAGGCTTAAAAATAAGACAGGGTTGCAAGGCTTGAAACGTAGCAATGCGGATTACCGAGTTTCAGTGCCCAGGACTGTTTCCTGGCACTGTTTAATTTCTTTTTCTATATCTAGCTTGCACATGAAGAAGCACACAGCTGGGGTAGCAGCTGGCATGAGGGAAGCAGTCCTGATTGTGGGCAGCTGCTTACGGGCAGTGCCTTTTAGTGATGCTCCTTTTGGTGTAGGGTCTTCCCGCAGCCCAACCTTGTAGCTTCCCATCTCAACTAGCCAGAAGGCCACACCGTGGCTGCTGGCACCTGCACCTTGGGCAACAGGGTAAGGGCAAGGGTTGAAAACCTTGGGCTGCCAAGGTGGGAGACACCCAGTAAGACTAAGTAAAAGGAAACATGAAGTGGGATTCAGCTCTGAGAGTCTGTGAGGTTAGTGCCCGAGAGGTTTGGTTCTCGCATGTGGTTTCATGACTAGAAAGAGAATAATGCTTTACTTCCAACTTGCATTTGTGTAATGTTTCTGTTAGTGCACAGTCAGTCTGAAAACGTTTTGCAAGTGCTGGGCCTTTGAGTTGCACAAACTCCTGTTCTGTCCAACCCATTGCAGACATCTTTGCTTATCTGCAGTGTAGGAAGAGGGCAGGAATGTGAATTGTCCCCTTTCTCTGGAGGGGAAGTGAACTCAGGCACCAGCCTAACAAAGATCCTTTAAAAAACATATTTTAACTATTTGATTCCTGGTTGGTTTCAAAGGTGTTTTGGTTGTGGTTCAGAGCTCTTTGAAGCAAATCTCTGGGGGAGTTAGGATCTAAATAAATAGATGCAAATAATAGTTTACCAGCACCCAAATTTACACCCACAATCTGTTTCCCTGTGTCTCGAGCACCTCTTGCAGATTACTTTAGATTAACATGGGTAGACACCACGTTTCTGCTCCTACCTGTGTGTCTGCTTTAAATTATCCCACATCCCTTTTTTTTCCTCTTGCAAAGAACTAAAAGCTCTTCAAAGCAAGTGACACTAATTTCTGGGAGTTGAAATTCAGGCAACTTATCCTATCCTTGATTGGAGAAATTCTTCTGGTGCAACTTCATGGTCTTCCCAGATGCCGGGGAGTGCTTAGCTTAGCGTGCAGCCCATGCCTACCCTTGATTTTGCCTTTACCGTCTTGTGAGGCTTAGTCAGGAATTTTGTAATAATTTTATTGTATTCCCAGGTCTCTTATCTGGCGTTTATTCTTGTTACTCCAGTTGCTACTGGTTTTAGCTTGTACACAGGAAACCGCCGTGCCAATCAGTGTCGTTCCCAAGGTGACAGGAAACCCTGTTTGGTCAGATGTTGATTGTGCTTGTCTTTACTGCTCCACCCATCACATTTTCTTCCTTTTTGGCTTAAGTTAAGACAAATTAATCAGTGGCCGCCATCTGGTAGACAGTTTTGGTGGTTTTGCAGTGATTCGTCCAGATGATCTTTTGAAAAGCAACACACAGCACAAGAAACCAAATATCCATGTTAATATTTAAATGATTCTTAGGCCTAGGATCAGAGAAGCCATTGTTGCCCTAGCCATATGAGTAATTTGAAATGTGTGAGTAACCCCTTTGTCTTGTCCAGCAGAGGGTTTGGGGTTTTAAGCACTGCTTGGTCAGAGGGTTAAACGCTGACAAAGCTTTACAGTGACTAATTTCCTCAGCTCTTCACTGCCTCTGTTTCATTTCTGCGGTTGACCATCCCAGGCAGGGTTTCTATGACTGCTTCACCAGCTGTCCTAATGTGCAGGCAGAGTGAGATGACTGGGAATGTGAGGAGATGCACATTAGCTGAACTTGAGTTCTGTGAGTATCTCAGCTCAGCCCATAAGCCCATCTGTGGTATTTACAACAAAATATATCACGTTTTCACATCAGCGGGTTGGAAAAGCCATTCTAAGGGACAAAGAGAGGGAGAAGAGATGAGGTTTCATTATGAGATTGCATCTCATGAGTCTGACTAGAACCTACAGGCATTAAAACAAACAATTGATGTTGAAGGGAGCATCCCTATCAGATATACAGGGTTTTCAAATTTGCAAGAAAAGTTGATTTTTTAAAAGTCCCCTCAAATGTACTTAATAATGTCTGAAAAAGGCCAATATCTCAAATTAAAACAGAAATACACACCTTTCCTCTTGTTTAGAATCATAGAATCACAGAATAGCTTGGGTTGGAAGGGACCTTTGAAAGTCATCTAGTCCAACAACCCTGCAATGAGCAGAGACATCTTCAACTAGATCAGGTTGCTCAGAGCCCCATCCAGCCTGATGTTGATTGGTTCCAGGGATGGGGCATCTACCACCTCTCTGGGCAACCTCTTCCAGTGTTTCACCATCCTCATAACAAAGAATTTCTACCTTATATCTAGTCTAAATCTACCCTTTTTTGGAATGTGTTTCTCACTGATAATGCCATTCCTTATGGTCAACTGTTCTGCAGGGCAGTCTAAAACTGAATTTAGCTCAGTCCCCCTTAATTTAAAATGTTAGGACCAGGCACAGAATACAGTTAAAGACAGAAAAGAAAACCATCAAAGCACCTCCAAAGCTGCAATATAAAATATCCAAGTGTATCTTTGAATTACAGGAAGCCATGTACTGGACAGTACTTACTAAGCATCCAGCTTATTTTGTAGCCATCAGTATTCCAGGCCATGAATCTCTTCTTTGAATACAATCATAATTCATTTTATTTCTGTGCATTGTCAGGAGAACACTTATAAATTATGACAGTTGACTAATTATACTGCTATTTTTCAGAGAAAAACAAAAAACAAAAAAACAAACCAACAAACCTATTCTGGAAATTCAGCAGAGATCTCTTACACAGTCAGAGCTAGTATATACAGAAAGCTCAATGTCCTTTATTTGCAAATACATCTTTCCTCAAAGAATACTGCATGTCAATCTGTGGGTCAGGCTACTTCTCAGCTCTTGTGGGAAATCCTCCTTAGCATTTTTGCTAATATAGTACCCAAGATCCCCAGTCACAGATCAGGATTCCTCTCTGCAAGGCTCTGTACAAACACACACAGATGAAGTTATTCTCTATCCAAACAACTTACAATCTAAGCATTAGACAAGGTAGTAGATGAGTACAGACAATCAGACAAGCCTCAGGAAATGGAAAAGCAATAGCATTATGGCAGAGATGAAGATGCCCAGAGTATGCTATGAGAATGGTTCAGCCCGAGAAATACTGCCCAGAGGCAGTAGCTGATTTCATACGATACTGACATTTCAGCCAGGTTCTTGCTAGAGTTGTTTGTCTGGTTTGATGCCATCACATTCAAGCTGGTGCATCAGTTTGGTTTGACTTTGAACCTTCGCTGACTATGGCCAACATATTTTGGGAGCTCTTTTCATTATTCTCATGGTAAGGCAAGCGAGACATTAATTGGTTAAGTGACTGATCCAAGACCATATTGCAAGGTAGTGCCCTACCTTCATAAGATACCTAGACTCTTGAACTATTAGTTCAGTTTTCTGGTGGAGTCTATAAGAAGCTATGACAGTGATATTTCTTCTGGGACAGGGACTTCCCTTGTGTTCCCTATCAAAGAATATACTTTGGATGCTTAACAAACCATGTGCATTGTTGTTATTAATTTATGGTACCTATAATTATCCCTGTTATGTTAATACTGTGACTTGATAACGGGAGCAAAACAGAACACAGCGACTTCAAATAACTACTCAAATATGCGATAGGCATCAGAAGGGGAAGTACTGTATATAATTCCCACACAGAAAAATGTCGTTAAGTACAATGTTTCTCTAGGGAACTCAGTCCCAATGCTTCGAGATGACCAATAGCAGCTCCCTGGAAAGCTGTGCTTCCAGCGAGAGATGGGGCCGGTGCTGAGCAGGAGGCAGCCGAGCCTGACCTTCCGCTTCCCACCGTCCCCCTGGCAGCCGCATCTCCTGTCTTTGAGATGTCTCAAATCCTTCCTGAGTGGTAGCAAATTCCACTGGAGCACTGCTGCATAGTCCAGAGGCTTTCAGCTCCTTTCCCTGTATTTGGTAGTGGATGTAACAGTGTGGCCTTACAGCAAACGAAGGAAAACAATCAGAACAGCGGGAAAGTACAGAACAGCTAATCAATCACATTTGCGTGGTCTTGTTTCACTTTAGAATCTGTTTTGCTCATTTTGCCTCAGTAGATTTATAGAGGTATCTGCAAAGAAAGCATTGTGGAAAGCAGAAAGCTGGTATTGTAATTAATCCCAAAGGTAATCCTCTGGCTGCAGAGAATGTATTTGCAATTTACTGATAAGATTAGAACAAAATAAATGTTTTCTGCTTCATCACAAGGATTTTCCCAAATGTAGATGGCCTAAATACCCCTCTGGTCCCCATGTCTAATCTTCTCTATTGCCTGGCTCCCAGCTACAGAGCTCATTGCCCTAGGACAGTCCAGAGGTCATAAGGTGGGCTAAGCAAGCAGTCTGAAGGAAAAATTACAGAAGACACCTGACACAAAGATGTGGAAGCTTTGTTCTGAACAGGTTCAGGACTTTCCTAAACCACAGATTGCCAGAAACTAGAGGGCATACTAAAAATAAGTAACAGTGTTAATTAAGTAGTTGGTAATTCCTGCTTGCTTTGTTCTTGTGTTCTTTCCCTAAATTTCCTCATGCTGGCCATTACTGAAAACAGGATACTGGTCAGCCTTTGGTCTTAAATAGTACACCAGATTTACATTCATGTTTCCACATCACTCCCTTCAGCGTATCTTAATCTAACCCATGTTACATTATTAGCTGTAAGGAGCCCTGTGTGTTGAGAGTGTTTGTACTGAGATAGATGGGGTGAAGGTGAGGTTGGGAGGGAGTTTGGTTTATCTTTCAGATAAGAATTCTTTCTCTTTATTTCATAACACAATGTGCATTTCGAGGACTGCATTTACAGTACTTCTTTCATCGGAGTCCTCACATTTCCCTCCTCTATTCAAATTCATAAAACTGAAGTTTCAAGTTATTTAAGTTTCATAATGCCATGAATCCTTTGCTAATACAGAACTATGAATCTGAAGCAATTACTATGATTTCACTCTGAAATTTTGAATCTGTACTGACTCATTGATGGTGTGCATGAGGAAGAGTAGATCCAAAAGCCTTCTCAATGCCCCATGCCTTCATCTCTAGACACAAGTACAGATGCATTTTCCTTCCTTATAGCCCAGCCTATACACTCTCCTATATAATCTGATGAAGGCAAGCAGTGGTCTTCAAGGGGCATACTGAGCTCTGTAGAAAGGAGCTCCACAACGCTTATTTGTCTGTTCCTCATCAGCCACTCAGCCCCAAATGGGACTTGACAATACCTCTTTTAAAGGTGTATCTAAAAGTGCAAGATTACAGACATTTACAGCTGTCTTTTAAAAGCATTCAAGCATTGCTCCATTTCAAATCGCAAGCCTAAGTGCATTTCCTGAACTTGATTTTCAAAGGCAATCCAGGCACTTTGCATGTCAATATACTTGCTTGAGCAAGCCTTCCCAGAGACAGCACTACTAAAGTGAATCAAGAAGAAAAAGGATTTAGGTGCAGCTCTAGAAACTTTAGAAGAAGTTAAATGGCAGAACTAAGTGCACATATATGGTTCTTGTCTCTAAGACCATAAATCCTATCAACTCTTAGTATAACTTAAGCAGATAAGTCACTCTGGAAATGGGGCTGTGCCTTCCAAAGTGTATAAACTAAAAGGATCTTTGGTTTGTACAGGCAGCCTTGTATGCTTTGCCCACTGTGTGACTGAGTGGAGCAGTATTGCAAGCTACCTTTAGGAATGTCCATAGGTGGCGCAACTCTGTTGAGCAAGAGCGTGGGTCTGCAGATTTTATATTCTTCAGGAGCTGCTGCTCGGTAATTTCTTCAAAATGCACTAACAATTCATTTGTCCGCTTAGAAATCTTCTGTGTGACACTTGCAGTAGTTTAAAGATAATGAAGACCAAGTCAAATAAACAAGAAATGTCCTTTTTTATTATCTTAAGGTTGACAGGGTGTAGTAAACGCCTCTTTTCCCAGATGTTCCTTCCTGTCTTTTCCAAATGGCAAACTCACCAGGAAAGAACTCATTGTACTGATTAGTCTTCAAGTCACAATAAAAAATAATTTTCTCTTACTGATACTGTGTGAAGATACTGCCCATTTATGTTAAGAATACTCCTACCCATGATTTTTCCAGATCAACCAGTTTTGGTTGAAGTCTTGAAAAAGTATTGAAGGACACTAATGCTTGAATAGATTATATATTTGCATGTTTAGACTTAAGGGTTATAAAATATATGCCTTAAATGAGCAGCAGATGCAGGATGGAGGTAGAGTTTGTGCTTAAAAGATTAATTAGTATGGAACACATAAAGCTAAATTCACTTATTGATAAGGCTGCTGTTATGAAAAAGAAAATCAAAGCACTTTTGTTTTTCATCTAAAAGCTGGAAGATCTGAGATCAGTCCATTATTTATCTGTTTACCATAGGGCTGACCAACTAAACAGCAAGAAATCTCAGTTAAGCAGTCTAAAAAAACCACTTCCTAGAAGCTATTACTGTAGCGTACCTTTCCGTTCTCATTTACTAGATGAGTTTGCTTAGATAGGCTACAGTTCTCCAAATACTGCAGGCAAATGCCCTCTGGGCATGCTGGACTGCCCAGCAAAAAAGTGAGCCTTGCATGTGGTGGGAAAAGTAATCGGGCTTTGCATCTGGACAAGGGATCAAAATGGGAAATGATGGTGTCTGGCTACAGCTCCTCCAAGGCACCATGGAGGTACTTGTGAGCTGAAATCATAGAGTGGCAACTTATACAAGTATGATTAAAAAATCTTGCAAGTTGATTACTTTTTTCTCATTTTCAAGCAAAAGATACAGCAGACAGAATATGTAGGATTTTTTAACAGTTCATGTTGATTTACCTTAAATAAGTGCATTTTCTGATCTCATTAAACCGTGCATTTTTAAATCTTGCAACCCTAGCAGCTGTTTGTTATTCCTCTCCATTCTCTTTTCTCGTCCCCTATTCTTGTAATCTCTTTTGTTTATATTCATTGTAGCTTGGCTTAAATTAGTGTGTACACTAATTGGAGAGAGAACAGGTCATCCAGTATGTTTGTGCAATGAGGCCTCCAGTACAAAATAGAGCAATGGTGTAATGCAAGCAGATAATAATAGCAATAAACATGACTGCATTCAATTAAAGCTCTACCATCTAAAGCAAATTAACCATGCATTAGTAAACATTTATTCATCTCTTTAAAAAAAAAGCTCAAATAAGCACAACAAATTAGCATCCTCTTTTATTTTTCCTTCTGAACATTTTACTCAGCTTTCACTCATGCTGCAAACATGTATATGTGAATCTGAATCAGAAATATAGCCTTCTGTTACTGTTCAAATTTTATTGGAGAGGGAAGTTTGCGTGACAAAATGTGATTTGATTGTAGAAATAATCTACAGGAAAAGATGGGAGGTTGTATAAGCTTTGCATTTTTGAACAGTCAGTTCCCGTAGCTTAGCTGTGTAGCCTTATCGAGGGCAGAACAGGAGTGAATTGGCAGTACATTAGAAAGCATGATTAAAAGAGGGAAAGTTGAAACTACCCTCATGTCAGCTGTTTTCCTCTACAGGATATTGAGCCATTCCTGTCCTAACCAGATACTGATTGCTTAAAACTTAGTCCAGAAGTACTTGTCAAAACCGTTTCCTCAGCTCATTTTGACATGCTGAGCTGCAAGTAAATCCTGAGAATTGTTTGCAATTTAGTGCTAGACGTATTGGCCTGCTCTTGCTCGTGGCTGTGGGAACAAGATCAGACCCTCTGGAGAGAACATGAAATGCCTTCACTTTCCAGAAGAGCTATTTAAACTTTATAGCTGAGGCTCCTGATCAGTTTTTATCGACTCAGAGAGGGCTGGAGGATGCTGCCAGGAAGCTTCTTGTAGCTAGGAAGCTGCAGAGGAATCGAAGCTTTGCCTCACAGCAGCCATGTATTCCTCTTCTCCTTTCAGTAGGCGCACAGCTTGCTGTTGTCACTTCCAGACCCCTTCCTCAGAGCGAGAGGCAGGAAGCATCGGTTTCTCAAGTGGCAAATAAAGTGGGAAGGAATAATAATGCAACGCTGGGATGCTATGAGGAGAGCCATGTGATAGAACAAACGTGAGCAGAAATTGCAGATGTTCTTTCCAAGAAGGTGCATAATAGGATCAGCATACTTCATCCTATTGCCTTCCCTATAGTACTGAGATTAAATATCATCCGCCTATGGCATTCTGGTGATAGGCATTAGCTCCAGGGTTATTCCATGTTATTCCAGGTTATTACTCCTTCTGCACTGTAAATGAGTTCCTCTGGTTGGTGAGATCAAGCTGCCCACACAAATGACTACTGGATTTGTCTTGGCTGCAGGTGACCATGAGGCAGAGTAGAAATATTATAAATACCAGTAATATTATAATAATTGAATTGCTAACCATGCTTGTGGAAACGTTGGGCTAATATCTACCTATTTGTCCAGAATCTCCTCTCTGGAGAGGAAAAATCGGAGGCTTTGGAATGAGACCAGGACCCTATAGAAATAGTGAGGTCCACTCTTCCTAAGCATGACAGGAGGTCAGTAGGTAACTTCTGGTGTTTTAAGTAGCACTGGTATATTGGGGAATAGCAGAAGGTAGGGAAGGTCAAGTTTGACTGCCTGCACACCAAAGTGCTGAAGGTGGAACTCTGGTTCTGTGGTTTTTATTTTCACGCATAGTGATGTTGCTGCAAAATATGTGGAGTGGAACGGGTCCTTCAAAGTACTGGACTGTATCAATTTAGACTAGCTACAATGCATATTATCCTTTGACACAAAGTAAAACAGTCATTTTATATTCAGTTTTCTGTCCAGATCAGTTTGTATTCCCCTGCTGTTGTTTTTTAAATAAATGATTGACTAAGTGATCCTGAATCTTGAAATCAGCTGAAGAACAACTTCCTTCGGAGAAGAGTACCTATGACAATTGATGGCAAAATAACTTAACTTGAGAAATGACACAGACGTAGGGAACCAGGGGTTTTTGTCTTGCTTCTAGCACTAATTCTTCCCAGGCCTTGTTTGTTGGTTGATTACACCTTCTGATTCTCAAGTACTTCAGTTTGGGAGTGATGTAGGTTTAGTTTGTTTTAAAACATAAATCACCTAAAAGCTGCAGCACTCTTTCAACTGAAAACCAACTGCAATCCCAAATTGTTAGCAAGCAAAGCAGAGATCATTTGCTAAACTGAGTTTTCATAACAGATCTGCCACACGTAGCACATAGCATATGCATGGCATGTGTGTAACAATGCTACATAGGGTACCTAGGAGTACAAAACTAAAAAAGTACATTATATTCAATAAGTACTATGTGCAAATATTTATTTATTAGGATGACACTCATGCAGTTACATAATGAATGTTTTATTCATTATTTTCTCAGACTATTACTGATTATAATGATAAACCTGTGTTGAAAGTAAGAGTAAACAAGAGGATAACTACATTCATGGGTATTGTATATTACCGGAATTTGTGGGGATTTCTATCAGAATAATCTCTTATACGTGCTGCAGCACAGGAGAAAACCCAAACTTACAAGCTCTATATTTCCAATAACAGAATGTAGACCTAAGAAAAAATTAATGTTCTTCTTTTTCAAGTTTAAGTGGTCAGTAATGGAGTTCTATCACATGCTTAGAAGACTTTTTTGAGACAGTATGCTGATGGTCAGAAAAAAACCAAGGAGTTATCACACCCATGAGTGCAACCATACTCTCATTCAGCCCTGTCTTTCCAAGACATCTAGTAATATCAGCAGTACCAGGTGATGATATATATTTCAGGCTAGCATGCACAGAGCAAGGCTCTTGTATAAGCATTTTTGAAAAATACATGAACTGTTCTTATGCTTATTAGAAGCAACTATTTAACAATACTATGAATGTTACTTTAAGATTTATCAAATTATATTTCACTTCAAATGACAGTCATCTCAACCTGACTGTAGTGGATATTATAAATCTGGATTTGTGAAGGAATGTTTCGGTCATATATTAGATCTGTGTTACTGTTTGCCCAAGGATTAACAATAACAATATTGTGTCATTTTCTGATTTATGCTGCTTTTCACACCCCATTGCAGCTTTATATATCACATTTATCCACCTACTTGACCATGTTTTTTCTTAGCTATCTTTCTAAAAGCAGCAGGAGAGCAGAAACCTATATTTTTTCCATTGTCTCTTTTTACATTTTTTTTTCCTTTGACTTACTCTACTGAAACATAAAAGTAGATAAGCAAATGAAGTCTGGCACTGATAAGTGGTGGAAACCATATGCATTATTGTGCTCTCCCAGTGCAATTGGAGCAGTACAAACCCCGCCTGAATTCAGTGCATTTGCTGATGAGATGGACCAGCAAGGAAAAAGAATCAGGACCTGTGTCTAGACCCAGTCTGTGAGCATTAGAGAAATAAAACGCGTGGGGGAATCACAGTGCTTTTCCCATCATCCCTGCAGTAAAACCCAGGGAGACTCGTCCTGTGGATTGTCCTCTGGTACAAGCGGAATCTGAGGACCCAAAGCGAACTCCCTCCCCAGCAGCCTCAGCCAGCGCTGCTCATCCTGCTAATTAATGGCTTCCTTCCACCTGCGCGGCTGACACAGCTCCCACCTCGGCCGCGCAAAAACTCGGCAGAGGGATGGAAGACCGAGGGCGCAGAAGGAAGCGCCTCCCACGTCTGCAATGCTGGGGTCGGAGGGCAATGGCTCTTGGAGGGCAGCAGCCACCGCTGCCACTTCCAAAACCTCTAAAGAGAATAAAAAGCCAAGGACCAGGAATCTGGGTGTTGCATTTTTCAGGAGTGCTGAATAAACATGGGAATGTGTATTTAAAGAAATTACCTAGCTTAAATAAACAGCTAGGAAAACTTGTCAGGTAATTGGATTTTCATAATCACCAGCTATGGCTTAATTTTAGGGTAAGGGAAGACCTGGAAATGGCCTTGGTAATGATTAATAGGCATTAGTAGCCTGGTGGCCCTCCGAGGTGGACAGGTGGAGTTTCCTTTTCTGAGTTTTCAAACAAACATTGAATTAATCTTCCTTTTTTTTTTTTCTTTTTTTTTCTTTTTTTTTTTTTTTTTTTTTTTTTTTTTTAATCTTAGTATGCAATAAAATCTGCTTCTATAAATGTATTATTAAAAATACACCAGTGGATTCTGATCAGTGGATTTGTTCCTATTACCCAATTGAAAAGAAGGCTGTGAGTATGTAGTAAGACTCCCCTCTGGGATACTAGACAATACACAGACACAAGTGGTTTCCTGATTGCACTTATTCATGTACCCAGTGATGAGGTGGCTGTCCCAGCTGGTGAAACTGTGGAAGAGTTAGTCTCATGCTGATTTTAATGTAATATGTAGTGTGGTGTCCAGCTCGAGCCCTTGGCACAGGAAAGACCCATTGGAGCAGGTTCAGAGGAGGTACACAAAAATGATCAGAGGCCTGGAGCACCTCTCCTAGGAAGAAAGGCTGAGAGTTGGGTTTGGTCAGCTTAGAGAAGAGAAGGTTCCAGGGAGACCTTACAGTAGCCTTTCAGTACTTAGAGGGGGCTTATAAGAAAGATGGGGACAAACATTTTAGTGGGGCCTGTTGTGATAGGACAAGGGGTAGTGGTTTTGAACAGAAATAGAGTAGATTTAGACTAGTTATAAAGAAGAAATTTTTTACAATGAGGTTGATGAAACAGTGAAAGAGGTTGCCCAGAGAGGTGGTGGATGCCCCATCCCTGGAAACATTCAAGGGCAGGTTGGATGGGGCTCTGAGCAACCTGTTCTAGTTGAAGATGTCCCTGTTCATTGCAGAGGGGTTGGACTAGGTGACCTTTAAAGGTCCCTTCCAACCCAAACAATTCTATGATCTACGATTCTATGACAATGTTGTCACAAATGTTTACTGTTCCTCAGATTACTCATATGATGATCTTCTCCATTAAGACACAAACTCGAGGGGATGCTGGGGGAGGTTTATCATTACAAAGTCTTTCATTTAGCCCAGACTATCAACATGGGGAACACAAAGAATAAAGAATCAGTTAGAAGGAAGAAAAGGTTGCAAATATTCAGAATTAAGGGAAAACCCATCTGAAAACCCATATGGACACTGTGGCACAATGTGAGATTCACTGATTCCACCAGGTGATCTCCATTACTCTAATTTGAAATGGAAAGATACTTGTGTGTAGTCAAGATATACATATATATGCATCCAAGAAAAATGCGTTGTCTGACGTAAGTATCACTGGTCTCCATGGGATTTCTTGATTCAAAGCCCATTGAAGACAAGGGATAGCTGGCAAAAAAAAAAAAGGGGGGAGGGGGCTTTGGTTTAGGTGGTATCTCTTTATTGCTCTGTGGCCAGCCTTGTGCAGTCCCTCCAATAAGATGGAAAAAGGTGGGCTCGCTACATAACCTCTTTCTCTTTCTACATAGGTAGTAAAAAAGAAGTGAATTCTTTCTACTCTTTTCTACAGAAAGTCGAGAATTAACTGTTGGTGGAACATAGAGAATCCAAGGAGTCCAGAGCAGGACCTAAGACTAAACATCTTCTATTAGGACATACAAGCATATGATGGCTTCAGGTCCTCCCTCATCTTTCAAGACAAAGCAATATGTCCCATTTTTATCCCTATTCCTCAGTATGGTCTTGAATGCAATAAAGAAGTCTGCATGATTAGTGTTAATATTGCCAATAGTTAATATTGCTAGTGTAAACATTACTAAAATATTTTTATTAACTGAAGCATACTTAGTCAAAAGTGTTCTTTGAGATGCCCATTTTGATGGAATAATTACCTTTAGAGGTATTATCTATTGTATATCCCCTTATGGACTTTCTAAAAAGACTGCCCTCATTTATCATCATTATTTTCTGCCCTATATTCAGTTTTTATTCAATGCATAGCTTTTGGTACATAAAATATGCAGCTAAAAACTATTTCTTCTTTCCAGAATAAGTTATTTGATTCTTAACATCAGTATTCGTCAATAATCCCCATAAATGGTAAAAGATGCAAACTCAAAGCTATAATTAGATCAGGTATATTCTTTGTTGTTGTCAAAAAGGAAGTAGCCTTTTTGCCAAGACTGTCAGTTACAACAATGTAAAAGCCAAAGAAAATATTAGCATTTTCACTGTACTTTGTTATTGAACAATGCAAATACTTTTCCTCTATATTAGGAAATCTCAGTAGGCTGTCCCAGAAGTACGTCTGGGTCTAAATTGCTACCCATTTCTCAACCAAAGGTAGCCTAAACAGTTTTGAAGATGTTCATTGCATACCTCTTTTGCAGATTTCTGGATTGCTTTCAAAAGATTGGATTTGCGATATACACCCTCAGAGCCACCTGTTTGAGGGACTGCCTTTTTCCACGGAATAAATTGCTAGTTGTGGTCAGAACAGGTGCTTTCGTAGGAGGATTTTTGTGAGAAAGCATTCTAACAGGATGTTTTCCTTGAGAAGCGGCGCAGAGCTGGGAGACTGGCTTCCCCTCGCAGGCAGGGGCAGTCCCCTGGGAGCTGGGATGGGTAGGTGAGCCAGGACCCTCCCACAGGGTTCAGCAGATAGTGGCCCCTGCAGCCAGCTCAGTGTGCCCAACTCCCAAGCTGTCACAGCTCTGGATTTGGGTATGAGCACTAGTGCTGCTGCCCAGGGCTTTGCACGATACAGGGTGTGTAGTCAGCCAGAGCACACTACGGGGAGCCTATGCCTATATCAGTTACTAGTCACCTCTTGTCAGGACGCTACTTGACTTCTGCCTACCTCCTAGCAAAATTAGCAGAATCACACCCCACCTACTTCCCTCTGCCAACAGAAATTGTCCCCACATACCCCTGGAGGCAGTCAGCTGCCTGGGGCTGCCTTGGCTCCGTCTTGCCTCTCCCACCTCTGTTTCTCTCTCTGACTCACTGTTACCATCTGTGGGCCTGGGCAGAAAAGCTCTTGCTATCACCCACCCGTCATCTCGACTGAAATAGGTTTATGGACACTATGGCACAATGTGAGATTCACTGATTCCACCAGGTGATCTTGTCTCTTGGCCGTTGTGTTTTGCTAAACAACGGGTAAGTGACTGAAGTCATTTCTATTCATACAGACTGACAGAATAGAAGTGGTTTAATTTAAAGGAAAATCACTGAAGGATCTGCTGACATGTATAAGAGGAAGAGAAGTGCATCAAAGTTGCATCAGAACAAAAGAAAATTGTTATGTTCATATGGTTACAAAGAAGAAAGCAACAAACTCTGACTCCTTATTCTGTGTCAGAAGATCAGAAAAGAGAACAGCAACACCTGCACTAAGTTAGGAGTCACAGTGGCTGAAAGACAAGTAATTTGCTCAAGTATTTGTGCATACAAATAGCTATGGGCCACTGATAAATAATGAAAGGACACTAAAAAGCAGGTATTAAACACAAACCAGTTTTGCTGCAGACTGTAAGAAAGCATTCCCCCAATATTAATTGCCTCACAGAAACTATCTGATGATGTCTGTATGATATTTATAAAAATATGTAGTATTAGTGTAAGAGGGACAGGTGTATCTTAAAAACATCCCAGTGTCCAGAGCGATGAGCAGTCACACTCACCCAGTAGAAGTCAAATGCACCCAACCACGTATAATTCTAGCAGGAAAACTGGAGTCACCAGATAATTGATTAACCAGTAAGTGGTTAATCACTGACATATGTGTTTTTAAAACAGGCAAGGTGTAGAGCTGTATTCTGATCTGATGGGATGACTATTACAAGAAACTCAAGACAGAGATCTTACTTTGTGGTTTTATGTATCGGAGCATGGTAGAGCAACTAAGAGCTTAAAGAACACCCCTGTAAGCATACATTAACAGAGAGATGATAACGTGTGGAGGTAGGAATGAAGCTTGCATTGTTGTATCTTGATATGTGCAGAGCTGCTTGGTAAATGTTAGAGATGTTTACACTGAGCTAGGCATCTGTAGCCCAGATACAGATCAGTACTAAAGTACTGATTTCTGGTTAGTGAAACACAAACCCTTTGATTAATGCCTACAAATGTATGTCTAGTCATCACAATTCACAGGGCATGGATTTATTTCAATCAATATGTCTGAAGTTAAGGGTTGAGTAGATAACATTTATCGATGGGTTGAAACTATGAAGAAGGACAATTTTCTTAAGTGGTGCTTGGTGAAAGCGACAAAAAGAGCAGCAATCGTATCTAGCCCACAGAGGTATGCTTTATTTGTATTTTCATGACTCAAAAGTGTTGTTAGATCCAACTTCATTTTCCTGTAGAAGTGTGAAATGTTGATGAATTTGATTGTCCTGCAAGAGGTGCTTGGCATTTCCAAATAACCCCTCTAAGTCTGTGACCATTCCTTCTGCTGGGATGCAGCTCATTTATTGTGTTTGGGTTTTTTTTTGCCTTTCCCATCTCTCCTGCCTAACATGACACACTGTCCACAGAATCATAGTAACAATGTTTACGCTGCCTTTCCACTTACTTCTGCTGATTTCATCATTTTTCCCCCCTCCATCCTGTATATTTCATTTGAACAGATTCTTAAACATACAGCTAATATAACTGTGAATTTATGTTCAGGTGATTATATGTATCCACTTTTTAAAGGTATTTTTATTATATGTATCCATAGTTAGAAATGTATCCACTTTTTTTTTTTTCCCCTGTGAAACATTTCTTCCTAAGATAGCAGTTTCACATTTGACATCCATAAAGATTAAGTATCCTATAGGAAGCAGTTTTTACTTCTAAGAATAATCCAGTTAGTGGCACCATGGCACGCTATTCTTGCAGCATCAGTTGTTAGATTCAAGAGGTAGGATGATCTGTAAAAATCTTGGTTTTCTGTCCACCCAGTGTTTCCAGTAAAATCAGTCTTTCAGTCTTTGCATACCTGAATCTTATAATGACTATACAGCAAGTCAGGGTACATAAATAACTCAGGACCAGCTGCATGCACGTGGGACTTCCAGTAACATGTATCCGATATAACTGTTTTCATTGTTTTCTAACACAGACGAGGCTCCAACGTCTCACTGACTTTGGATATGAGCAGTTTGGGAAGTGTTGAACCTTTTGTCGCCGTGCCAACCCCACGAGAAAAAGTAGCGATGGAATACCTACAGTCAGCTGGCCGCGTCCTGACTCGGCAGCAGCTTCGAGACGCAGTTGCGTGTTCTCATTTGCTTCAAACAGAATTCATGGTGAGTTTAACAATAAGCTTTCAATGAGGATTTTTAACATAATCGATACAACAGAAACTGAGGGCAAAAAATAATTGGGCAACACTTTAATGACAAGTTACAGACCATTTCTGAAGGGCAGATTAGATAGTTCCAAGGTGGTGTTTTATGTTTATGCACTAAAAACTGGCAAGTAAGTCAGTTATATCTATGGATAATACAGATTCCTCTTGGTTTGAAGTTCCATTCATAGATGGGATAAACGTCATATTAGAGCTACTGTGCAAACAGCCAGGACTGTAATCCTGACAGCTTCAGAGAAGTCATAAATTCTATGATGAGAGAAAACACAGTAAAAAGAAATGGAGTTTTTGTTTACTCCCATGCAAACATCAAGTATGGTTGCAATTTGAAGATTAAATTTTTAGTCACTATAAATTACTTTGGAGCAGACAGGAAGACTCCCAGTCAGTTAGTCCAAAATATCTTTAACAAGCACTCCAACAGCAAGCCTAACATGCTCAAGATCAAAAAACCTGAAGTGTCTTATGATGACTGTATTTAATATTTAAAAGGATAAAACTCTAAAATAAAGACAGCGGCCAGGTAGAAATAAATCAGAGCCAGAAAAACTCAGTCATGGAAAACACATTACTTTAAGAAGACCTGAAAAAGAGTGGCATTGCAAAACAATCAGATGAAATAAGCTATGAGAAATAAGCAGACACCCTTTACAAGGGAAATGGCACGAACTGAAGCCAACTGAATGTGAAAGCTGAATAAGGCAGGCCAAAAAAGTTTTAAATTAAAAAAATACATATAATCATAACTTCATTTTTAAATAGATCAAACCCACGAAGCTTACCAAAGAGTCCAAGGGTCAATAAATGATCAAAAGGGCAGAAAAGGGATTTGGAGAAGTTGAAGCAATTAGGAGAGAAGTGACTGCACTATTTGCATCTGTGTTGACCACAGAAGAACTTTAAAATTTCCTACCTCTGTGGCAGGAGTAGATTCAAACAGGTCACTGGAGCATCTATTCAATATTGAAGTTTTAATGGAATTGATTTTAGAACAAATTAATCAAATGACTAAAAGCTACCCAACGGAATATGCTACTATTCACCCAGGAATCCTAAGGGAGTTCATATATGCAATTAATTAATTTATTAATTGGGAAGCTGTAACCTAGCTCTTAGGCTCCAGCAGCTGAAGAATCAGAGGGCCAGAGGTAACAGCAGCTCTTTAGAAGGGCTGCAGAAGAGACCCAGATAACTGCAGGTCTGGAAATCTGGTGTCTAAATCAGAGTAATTGGAAGGAATGATAATAAAGAAATAAGTCAATAAATATATGAACAAATACAATACAGGGGGAAAGAATCAATACAGCGTGGCACTGGAAGGATTGGTTGCTTCTTAGAAGTCACCATAGGAGTCCCAGAGGCATCTAACATGGAGCTGATAATGACCAAGATGGTCTTAACTCATCTGGAAAAGGGAATAAACAGTAAGGTGGCAAAAATTGAAGGTGACACTGAATTACAAAGAGTAGTAAAATTAAAAATAGACTTCAAAGAAATTACAGGAGGATTTTATGATGGTGATGAGGCAGAGGAAGTTCAGGGTTGATACATAAAATGTTATGCATTTGGAAGAAAACAGTTTTGTATACTTTGCTGCGTTCTGAAACACAAAGCTAAGAATCTTGAGAAAAGAACTAGAGAATAATACAGAAAACATCTTTATGACATCAAAGTAATCTATATTGCTTTCACAGCTGTATGCTGCTCTGATCTTTTAATCTCGGAGCACATGCAGAAATACAGTGAATGTGATAACAGACTGAAGCAGCTCCCGTATCAGGAGATACTAGATAGACGAGAACTGTTCTGCCTAGAAAAGAGACTGTGAAAGGCTCTAACAGAAGCCTATAAAATCATGGTGACAAGGAGAAACTGGATATGGAGTAATTATTCATGGTTCCAGTTATTTAGGTGACTGCTGCAATACAAAGTAAAGCTTGTCCTGTTCTGAGTTCCCTCAGATGCCTTGCTACCAACTGCTATCAGTTATGCTATTAGTTATCTGCCAATCTACTGCTTAGGCATGAAATGTAGAAGAAATAACTTCAGCATGCTTAAAACCCCCGCTTAAACCCCCCATGTTAGGAGTCAGTTTGTACAGGCAACTTGGCACCTCCATAGAAACCTATTTACACAAATCCTCTTACATACATCCTTGTATGGCTTTGGAGTAATAGAGGCTTCGCATTTCTTGGGCTTGTTTAGTTTGGAGAAAAGGAGGCTGAGGGAAGACCTCATTACCCTCTACAACTCCCTGAAAGGAGGTTGTAGAGATGTGGGTGTTGGCCTCTTCTGCCAAGTGAATAATGACAGGACCAGAGGAAATAGTCTGAAGTTGCAGCAGGGGAGGTTTAGACTGGATATTAGGAAGGATTACTGAGAGGAACGGCATGCCCAGGGAGGTGCTGAGTCACCATCCCTGAGGGTATTTAAGAAATGTGTAGATGTGGCACTTCAGGGCATGGTCTAGTGGCTGAGATTGTAGGGAGTGGGTTGTGGTTTTGTGTATGGTTGGACTCAGTGATCTCAGAGGTCCTTTCCAACTGTGACAATTCTGTGATTCACCTGCCCCTCAAGATGGTGTAACATGACTTTGGCCATTCAGTGTTTTCACAGAATTTTATTGAGAAGATAATGACTTATCTTTAAACTATTTTTTAAAATGTGTTTTAAGATGAAGCTGTTGAACAGTATCTGTTTAATATCTTCCTTGCTACATGTAATAGCTTTAGTAGGAACTTGAGGCATACATATATCTCAAGTATATACATATACTTGAGGCAGTACATAAACCTCACTCTCTCTGCTCACTCAGCTTGTTTTAGCTAGCTAAAGAAATAAAATAAGACAGTCTTCTTGAGACTAAAATCATTAGTTCCCATGAAAACCTTCCAAGTATGCAAAAAGTGTAGAAATGTTCAAATATTTCCATGGAAAACTGAAGCTTGAGCTGTTTAGTTTATTTTTTGTTCTTTAATTAACATTTAATTTACTGATTAACAATTAAGGGGGTATTAACTTAATTTTTGAATTGTAAAAAATGCTGTTACCATCAAAATATTTCCATAATATTTATCAAGAGAAAACAAGCTACTTTCCTTTTTTTTTTTTTAATGCTGAAAAAAGTTGGCTACTTTTACTTAGGAAAATATATCTGATTTGCAAGAAGGAAGAAACATAAGTTGCCCAGCATATACTTTAGTAGCCTGAGCTACTACTAATCAAAAGACAGAATGTCTAAATTGGTGACAGAGCAGAAAAATTCATTATTGCCGGAATACTGGAATGTCAGAAAACAGAGTCCTGCATGGAAAAAGTGCCGGATTGTTAAATCTATAAAATTTGGTTTTCATAAAAAAGGAGAGATGGGTACAATGAATATCTGCCTCAGTTTTCCTAAATTTTTCACATTTTCCTGAATGCTTTCAGAGACTCAAATAATTTATCTTTGAGTGTAGAACAGTTGTAGTGTTTAAAGGGTAATGTGAGCCAGAGTAGCTGTTATTACAACCTAGTTGCCGTTACTGAAACCTGGTGGGATGAACCTCATGACTGGAGTGTGTATAGCAATGGCTACAGGCTGTTCAGAAGGGACAGGCGAGGAAGGAAGAGCAGAGGCATTGCTCTTGATGTCAAAAAATGGATAGAGTGTGAAGAGCTGCCTCTGAAGCAGGTTGAAAACTTATGGGTAAGAATTAGAGATGGAATCAACAAAAAGAGCCTTGTGGTTAGTGTCTGCTACAGGCCACCTGAGAACGGGAGCCTATGGACAAAGCTTTCTTATTACAGCTACAGGATGCATCATGCTCCCAGGCTTTCATCCTATTTGGGGAGGTCAGTCACCCCAACATCTGCTGGAAAAGTAGCATGGCAAGCTGTAGGCCACTCAGGAGACTCCTGGAGTGCATTGGGATAGCACCAGGTCATAGACAGCTCTACCAGAAAGGATGTGATACTGGACCTGATGGTCACCAATGCAAGCGAGCTAATTGGTGATGTCAAGATTGGAGGCTGCCTGAGCTACAGTGATCATGCACTGTTGGATTTCAAGTCCTGAGAGATATGGGTCAGGTGAAGAGTAAAGTCAGGAACCTGAATTTTAGGAAAGCGAACTTCCGCTCTTCAAGGAGTTGTTCAATAGGACCCTCTGGGAAATTGCCCTCAGGGACAAAGGAACAGAACAGGGCTGGCACATCATTAAGGATGCTTTCCATAGAGTGCAAGAGGTAGATGCCACATCCCTGGAAACATTCAAGGTCAGGTTGGACAAAGCTCTGAGCAATGTGATCTAGTTGAAGATGTCCCTGCTCATTAGAATATATGACCTTTAAAGGTCCCTTGGAACCCAAAATATTCTATGATTCTATTATTATTAGAAGACTATCGCTCAGAGAGGTGAAATAGCCCATGAACAAAGGCACATATAGATACACATCTATATTTGTATGCGTGCAACTGAGCACATGAATGTGTGCATCGTATTCATTAATTGTAGTTATTTAATTATATAATATATGAATATATGTTTAATAAACCAAATCTATATATGTTGCCTCTGTAGCTACAGACTTTGTGTGCTAATTTGCACATGTTCACGCTATTTGCAATCTGCTGGGCCTGTTTTCTCCCATGTTAGCAAGAA
Source organism: Pedionomus torquatus (assembly GCA_013398155.1). NCBI lineage: Eukaryota > Metazoa > Chordata > Aves > Charadriiformes > Pedionomidae > Pedionomus > Pedionomus torquatus. The sequence goes on from VZRU01008038.1 coordinate 443,522, forward strand.
CTTTATGCCCACAACGTCCTGATTTATTTTTTTTTCTGGAATAATCACTTGCTTTTCACAGCCAGTTTCCGAATCTGTGACTAGTCTGTGGTTGTGATCCATGATGTATTGCCAGATTTCTGTCTGTGCCCTTGGCCCCACAAGTACTTACTGCTGGGAGAATTCTACTGACTAGAAAGTGTTTACAGGATGTAAGTGATTCGTATTATTAATTGACCTTTTTTTGCATTTCTGTTTTCATCTTGGTGGCATTTCTACATCTGTCAGTAACCCACCAGCTGAGGAACTATTTTAGCATTTCAGCAGGCACCAAGAGGGAGAGACAGGCAGCTGGAAGAGCCACTCTGACCACCATCTCTTACTGTGCAGGCAGAGGACTCTTCCTCACACATCTTTTTCCAGTCTCTGCAGATGTAGATCACATTAAACATAGACTTAACGTCTTGCACTCTCTCAGTTCCTATAGAGTTCAGCAGGGAAACCTTTCAGAAGCTGTGCACTGATCGTGTTTATTCTAAACCAGAGCTGAACCAGGGAGGCTCTGGGTCAGCCACTAGCCTGTACCAGAGCCAGTTAGGACAATTCAGAGCCCAGGGCCAAGGGGAAGATTCTCACAGAGATCATCACTGGGAAGGGGTCAAGGTCAGAGGTGGGAATGAGAGGGGTGTGGGAGCTCGTTTTGTAGCTCGATGGAGGAGGAATGGGCATTAGAATCAGAGGTTTGTGCTGAATAGGGTACGATCATACCTCTTTTGCCTCCTCATTTTCTTATGTGTCTGTAAGAGGCAACTATTTAATATGCCACTGTCTCTTTGGATAAATGTCCCAGGCTAGCAATGACGTGTTCAAGTCTCTAGTAATGACTGTGCTTTTAAGTAGAAGTATTAATATACTGAAGACCAAATTCCAGCTTACCCTAAGATAATTTAAATAATTGAGGCCAAAACAATTCAGTAAATAATAAAAGATTTGAGTCAACTAAAGCATTTTTAATGTGATTTTGCCAGACTGTTTTGGTTGGTAAAACATGTCCCACAATCAGAAAAAAAACCCAAACCCGCTACTTGTTTCATCTTGTCTTTTTCAAAGGGTTGTTTTTATTCAACTGTGAGAACACTAACAACGTTTCAGGACCTCAAAATCAAAATTATTCTCTCCCCCTCTTTACCTCCCCCGCCCCCATAGACCAACTGAAACATTTTGTTCAGTGAAAAATTAGAGGATTTTTACTTTTCATCCTGACAAACAATTTTTGGAACTTCAAGCAAATTGTCACATTAGTAAATACGACGATGTGGATCAGTCACTAAAAGATCAAAATGAGAATCAAGAGAAATACTGCTTCAGATTTTTATTACACCTGAGTCACTGAATGCAAAAGACTAAGGCACTTAATTCTAGTAGTTTATATAAAAAGCAAGTGAGATCTTTGACTGACATTGGTACGGGCTTTGCGCAAAATTAAAAAACATTTGCCATATATTAATATTTAATTATTTGGGAAGTTCCTCCCCCAATTATGTAAAATGTTGTGCTTTTCTACTACAGTGCTGCACTTGGAGCTCCACTTTTCTAGAACTATTGTGTGTTTTAACCTCTCTCCTAATCCTGTAAAAACTTTGCTTTAATATTTAATCAGAAGTGTTCCTTGGAAGTCACCCCTTCAATATGCAACTCCCTGTGTTTATTAAAGGAAGGGTGTTGACAGGCTTGAGGTGGGAACCGCTTTTTTTCTTAATAACTTTGATGTCAGAAGACAGTTGTGTAACAGCAGATGGCCTTCTGGTGATAATTTCCTGCATGGCTCCTTTGGAAACACCAATCTGATTTAATTTATTTTTTATAGGAAATACCAATGAATTTTGTGGATCCCAAAGAAATTGACATCCCGAGTCATGGAACTAAAAACCGCTATAAAACAATTTTGCCAAGTAAGTGAGTTAGCCTGTGGTTTCCTACTATGACATTTAGTCCTGCTTTGAGAACGTATTGCTGTGAAAATCTTCTAGCTGTCTATCTTTGATTGTTGTGTGCCTATTCATGACTGTATTTATAGGCCATGTAGAAAGACAACAAAAAGCCAGTGCTGTAGGACTGGCAAATGCAGAATTCTCACTAGGTGACTTACTAGGTACAGACTTTGGCAGCATCCCAACCATGTACTGAAATACAACCTGGGGGTGCAAGCTGCTTTTCTCTAGAGGACAGCTTAGGCATATGGCTAGAGAGAGATCTACCGGGCCTCATAGTAGCTCCCTCAGTCTGGAGATGAGAGGACCAAAGCTGTTGCCCCTATCACAGTCCACACCTTCTTGCAGTCACTGCACTACTTGGCATCCTGTCCAACATCAAGTGGCCCAGACTAAAAACAGCAAGTTCATCCTATCTTTTCTTGCAGTGGAATTCTTCGTAAGTTCTCTGGAGTTTGTTTTTTTTTTCTCTTCTCCATGCATCAACTGTTTTTGTGAAAATCTGTTTACATTAGTAAGAAAACCACCCTAACACAGTGCTGCCTCGTTGCTGTAAACTTGTCACTGCTTTGCTATACTGCTTCTGTATTTTTGTTGGCCCGAGTTCCTTGTTTCTGACCAAGTAACAGTCGCTTTGTTATAATTAGAGGTGATTGATTGAAAACTTTTCAGTGGAATAGTTTTCCTTCAAAATACATGTTTTTCTGAAAAGCAACTATTTTCATAACATTTCTTGGGGTATAATGAGATATTCCATTTCTCTTTTATTAATCATTCTGGTTTGTGTTCAGTTTCAAAATAGATTGCATAAGTTTTAAAATTGCACTAAATACAGACATGAATAGTTGAGGTTTTATACATTTTGACATCACCAAAGTGAAAAAGTTCAGTAATTCAAAATGTTAGAGAACACTCCCACAGAAAAATGTAAACACATCCCTTTGTTTAGCTTTGGAATGAAGATTACTTTTAAAATGACAGAATATCCTTTCAACTAGAAATTTGTTCTCTAATTATCTCTATAATGTCCTTGTAGGCCTATGTTACATGTTAGTCACGCAAATTCACACACTACTTTAAATGATGAGATTTCTCTCAATGAGCCCGAACACATTGTAATTTGTTCACATCATACAAAGGCCTTGTAATTAAATTAATGAAAATTGATGGCCTTCAGCCACTAGATTACTCTCAGAAATGCGATATGTAGCTGGGAAAGAAACTTATGTGGAGTTCTCACTTCCCTTCAGCCACTAGTAAAATTCCCATTGACTTCAAGGTTAGTTCATCTCCTGCAACCAATAGCTGTGTGCAGCTGAGCTCAATGGAGGAATGTTGAAGGGAATTAAAGAAAATAAGTAACTGAATGCAAGTTATATACCCAGTAATCAGAAAATTCAGTGTCCCTTGGAGTCTGGCCCACTGTCAACAGGATGTACATGGAGGGTGAAATCCTGACCCTTTTGACGACAGCAGGACTTTTGCCATCAGCTGCAGTGGAGCCAGGATATCACCAAGCCTCCCTCTGCCTGACAGACAGATTTTTGGAAGGAGTTGTCCCTTCCTGTAGCACCTCGCGCCCGAGCTGCCCCAGCCACCATCAGGTCCACCTTCAGCAGTGCCTTGCAAATGCGATGAGTCCTGTTTCACTGCAGCATGTGTTTTGAATCGGGACATGACAGCTGGGCCGTGGTTGATGCTGATGAGCTTTGAGAAGCAGCATGCCTTTGTGTTTTCACCTCCAGTTAGCTGGGACGTGCCGCTAACTCCGAGGCACATTTTCAGTCCGGGCACGCTGCCGCTGTGCACCACAGCTACTCACTGACAGGCACTTTGTAACCATCCTTGACAGAAATCAAAAGGCCTGTTGTGTGTTAGCACTGGGCTCTTTCAAAGAAGATATTTTGAGGATTGAGGCACATGCTCGTAATAAATACTCACACACCCCACACCCAGGCCGAGAGGGTTTGGAAATGATTTGAGTGATTAAATAGAACAGCCTTCCTGGTTTCCTGCTGAGATGATATCAACCCGCTGTTCTGTACGCCCGCATCAGCTTTTCCATTCCCAGCGCTGGGTGCGTCACCTATATCAGGGCACCTGTGATGACAAGTGACGTTTGAACTGATGGATTGTCTCCTAAAAATGCCCAGTCCTGCCAGCTCCACCCTCTGCACTTTGAGGATGTTCTTGTTTTCTAAGAGATAATTCTGTGACAGGGTGCATGAGGGCAGATTCATGTTAAGAGATACTACCCAGCCAGAGATGCTCATGTGAAATAAAATGAATGCCTAATGAAAATTATTCTATATAGAAAACTACAAAGTGCAGGAAATGTTACCTTTCTAATTGCAGTATAACATAGACAATGCTCTTAAGCACACACTGGGATGCCTCTTTGAGATTTTAGAGTATTATTTACTTTATAGTAATATGGTAATACAACTATGGAGCGGACTGTGTGGGATCAGAGACAAGTGGCTAAACAGTTCTTTAGAATCACTGTTCTTCCACCCCTCCTCCTGACTGCGACCCCAGTCAAGGGTCCTGTTAAACTGCTCCGTATCTTCAGTTGCATTCCCTCTGCCATCCACACACAGCATTTCTCACTCCCTCTGAGCAGGTTCCCGGTCGTGCACACAGATCTCTCAGTCTCTTACCACAGCCATACCCTTGTGGCAGATCACCAGCCCTGCTGCTCCCTCCTCATCCTCTTACCTCTTCACCTTTGCCTGCTTGTCTCCTGCAGCCCCCATGTCCTCACTACATGTCCTTGCAGCAGGACCTTAGCTTCAAAGCCATGTATCTTTTCCCCTTCCTGACTCGCTTTTCCACCTCAAACCAGAAGCAGAATTCCTGTGGTGCTTCAGAGCACGTGGGCTCTTGCTTACAAAGGAACAAGTGGCTTAACGCTATTCTGTGGTTATCTTGATGTGCGCAACACATCCAAGGTACCTGGATGTCATTCCTTACCCCTTTCTGGAGACTATCCTCAAGGCAAAAGCCTGCATGAAAACAGTCACGGCAGGACAGCAGATTCACAGTAACATGAAGGTAGAAAGCACTTGGCAGCTGAGACCCACAAATCCACAGGTATTGCTTGAAGTGCTTGCGCTAAAACTGGCTCTGGCACTCCAGCTGAAAACAAGAGGAAAGTTAAATCTAAATCATATGAACAAAGCACTTCATTGTACAAGCTTATAGACAAATGCAGGAAAACCCTTCTTTTGATGTTGAGAATATTCAGGCTCCCTTGCACTACAGTCCTGACTACGAGCAGTCATATTTGCTCCAGTCCTGCTTCCTCATGAAGGCAGGCTTTCAAAGACTAAAGAGAAAAATAGTATTTACAAAGCAGAAGGGGAAAAATTGTTTTATCGTAGTGGAATTCAACATGAGTTCATCACATTTTCTTGTATATCCATGTGAGTTGACAGTATGTGTCGTTGTAGTCACCACTACCATAACATCCATAATATTTGTGAATATTACAGTAACTGGTCTATATTAAACTGCATAGTTAAAGAGTAAATGGATATTAGGCAGATCTTACTTTTAGTAGATAAGAAAGATTAGCTTTGAGTGAATGAAACTTTATTTTGTAATGCTCAAGCCTGTTTTAAAATGCAGAAGCACTCACTATGATAAATCTGGTAAGTTTTCCACTGAGAAATCTTGGATTATATTGGAAGTGCCGGGAATGATTCAGATGAGATTAAAAAATGATGCACAGTGTTTCATACATGGGGTGCTTTGAGGCATTGTATTATTTGCAAGTCTAATAGCCTGTTCTCTACCTGGCAGAGACTGGGAATGCAGTCTGGTGTGATTCTCCCACTTCTGTGTTACAATATTTACCAAATAGTACCAGTATTCATAATTCATTTATAAACAGCAAGCAAAGCCAGGAAAAATAGAGGTGGATGAATTTCAAAAATTTTCAATATCTGAAAGATTTGTGATCTTTTGGGCTGCAAGTGTGAGAGCAGTCCACCTCACAAAATTTTAGTCTTCCTTTCCTGCCCACAAAACAGAAATTCCTTAAGCCCTTCTCACAGTATTTCTGTCGTACTGTTGGTAAGGCAACCAGGACTGGACTAGGAATAACAAATGACATCTTTTGGAAATGCTGCAAATGTGAACATACCCATGCCCTAAAGAATTCATAACATAGTAGCAGTCAAAAGGGAAGAAGAAAAAATGACCATAGCACATCATACCCACCATACAATGAATACAGCTTTTGCAATGGGACAAAGCCCATTTGTCTTCATGACAAAGTTCATGGCATGGATGAACCTCCAGTATCCATGGCCGCTGGGGGAAGCTGTCCAGCAGTGCCACCATAAAGCCCAGCATTTGCCCTGCACCAGGGAGTCTCATGGTGGCAAGCTACAGCTCCTGCAACACCCTCGTATTTTTTCCAGCCCGGTAAAATCTCCTATAAAATCTCCCTAACGGGAGAGCTATTCTAGACTTCCTAGGTACATCGAAGAAAACAGCAGTAATTTTGCCTCCATCAAAATTGCAGGAGATATTTTTTTATTAGTAATTATAAGTGCCTAACAGCTCTGCTGCATTTCAAGATGCTTTACAAACACTGATTAATTCAGCCTTGCAGCCACCATCTGTGTCTTTCTGTTGTAGCTTCAGACTCTCAGACTTTGCCATCCTCGAGGAAAAGATTATTACCTCCAAAGTATTTGCCATTCAGGAGGAAGCTAATTACTTCCATTTGTGTCTGATGATTGCTCAGTGGCTCTGGATCTTTAGCGGCACTCAGGTTTTCCTCCTTTCAGAGCTGAGTTTACAGCAGTTACCTATTTCATAACTGATGAGGACTGTTACTTTATAAAAGATTCCCATTCAGAAGCAGTGTTTGTTTCATTGATTGGAGTTGGAAGGAGGTCTCAGAAACTGTAGAACTGATTTAGCTGCTCTTCAGTAACAAAGGGATTTATCTCAAGACGTGGTAATTAAACTGGATGTTGAGTCTGCTTGGAAGAGGTTTTTTAAGGTAGGGGTCAAGCTACACCAGAATCAGAGGCATTGTGTGAGGGAGAGGAAGCGAGTGTTTTTTCAAGGCCACGTAGCCTGAGGCATTTGTGGAAATGGCTAATAATCACTGTGCTGAAAAGGAATGAGAGGTTTCCTGTTCTCATATTGTTAAGAGGGAAAAAAAAAAAAAAAAGCTCTGAGTGAAAAAGTTGGGAAAGCTCCTACAAAGAGATTTTAACACAAGCTAACTAGAGTTCATGTTGTGCTATTAATGCAGAGGACAAGACTTCCATGCCCAGACTTTGAACTACAAGTCATGCATTCATTTGCACATTTTAAGGAACATACTTTCAAAACACCAGCCTGGGTCCTGCAAAGACTCCACTCCTGTCCAAGATGTTCCTGTGACCTCCAGTGGGAAAGGACATAAAATATGTTTGGGATCATCCCTCCTCTTCCTTTGATTTGCAAAGGTTTTATCTTGTTCTTAGGAACAGGATGAAAAATCGCAAAAGAAATCCAAAAGCAACTCTGAAAATACCGGGTTTTGCTACTGCAGAAGTACATCAATTATATATTTCTTGTGTAAACAGCAGGGCCAAACAATAAATAACATTTTTTTAACACTCTGCATTTCAGCACCCATGTATACATCTTAGAACACATTGCCTAGATTGCACTCAGCAAAGCAGAGGCTATTTTGAAACCTGTAGGTGTCTGTATACTTCAAAAAGCTGCTGATTCTAATTAATTATTTAAGCAAATTACCAGAAGAAAAGATTATTTTTTCTCAGTGCAGAAACATTTCCATATAATTTTATTTAAAGTAGACTATTTTTTCAGAAAAGGTGTGAAGAAAGTCAAAGCGTGAGTCAAAGCGTGCTGTGGCTGGGCACAGCATGGGCATCTCACTCCTCCTTACCCCTTTCTGTTCTGCTGTGAAATTGAGAATTTATTTGCTTTCACTCTAAAAGGGCATTACAAGGGGGATCACATCATCACAAATGAGCAAGCAAAAACTTCCTTTGCAGGAGGGATTTAATCATCCCTAGCTCTGTACTCAGAACTGTCCTCCACTCCATTCTAGATCATCCAAGACAGTGAAGAAGAGTGTGAAGGAAAATATTCCTGTATTTCAACATTGTGTCTCCAGTCTATTACACATAAATGGTCACAAATTGTGTCAGATGAGAACACAGGACTGAAGGGAAGCATACAGATTACCTAGACCAGCCCCTTACAGAGAACTTAAATTGGTATAAAAACACAGAGCTGATTTCATCTGAGGCAGAGGGAGCTTTTCTTCATTTAGTAATGAAATAATAAATAATGAAATAATAAATCCACCTGTAGTCTTTGTAACAGTACAACTTCAGGCAAAGATATCAAGGTACTCAGTGTAATTATCTAGCATTGTACAGTGGTACAACACAGGTTTCAGAGACAGTCTAGGTGGGTTAGCTTGATACTCAAGACAGGCAGAGTAAACCTTACTGATCATTGCCTGGACCTGATAACATGGCTTTAATGCCCACAGCTTGCTGAGTTACTTCTACACAGCCCAACATTGTGCAGTGCAGTTACTTTTGTAGGCAGAGGGAAGAATATGATACGTAATGCTTTAGTGCTTAACAATCACAAATAACAGCTTATTTTCTTCAACTAGTCTTTGATTCTCTATAGAAATCTTCTAATGATGGGTTTTCTTTTCAATTTCCATCTTCCTTGTGCTCTTAGATCCACTAAGCAGAGTGTATTTGAAACCAAAAAATCCATCTGACTCCTTGAGTACCTACATAAATGCTAACTACATTAGGGTAAGTAAATGTACATTCTTCATGTACTTTTGAGACAGTATTTGGTTTTCCACTTGAATAGCTGATTTTGCCAAGGTGTCACTCATTTTATTCCTACCCATCTTCATTGATAATCTCTAATCTTTTGGTCTACTTTGATGTAATAGAAATAGTTTTGCTTGTAACAAAGACCACATAGACCTGAATGTACTACAATGGTTACAATAAGAAAACAATCTATCAAATAGTTTATAAAAATCATTAAGAAGCACATGCATTACTGATTCTTTACTTCAGTATTTACCATTTATTATTGTACTACTGCCTTAGGAAAAGAGGGTTACCTTTTAGCAGCGACAGAGGTACCAGTATTTTTGGTAGAGAGATCAGTCAACAGCTATATACGCTATATGAGTGCTCCTTGCAGTCATATTATCCACAAACAAGTTCAGTGGTGATGGATTTTTTTCATGAATAGCTATATCCATTGATAATGCTGAAATCACAGCTTAAGTAATTAAATGAATACTCTAAGTATTTCACAAGTTTGTGAAAAGGAGCATAAACAGATGTGTTAAATTACACATGTACATCAGCACACACCTTCATTCATGTTTTACTCCCTATACTGAATGATTACATGATACAGAGACTTTACCAACAGGAAACCTGTCAGAAAGAATTATTTCTGAGTGTCAGCTATATTATAATCCTCGATGGCACACACACAGAGAGCCTTCTTGAACCTGTGGCATAGTGTATGCTGACTAGACTACTAAGAAGCTCCTTCAGTCATGTTTTAGGAGTCTAGTGCTCTGCAAAATTAAATGTTTTGATTGGAGTTATGTACCAGATCCTCAGCTGGAATAAATGTAGTAGTGCAACTGAAATTTGGCCCCAGAGCTCTACAGTGATGTTGCTTATTTAAGTAACAGTACATTAATATATTCATGCACATCCCTCATGTCCCTTACCTTGCATCAATTTACATCCTGTATTTTCAGGGTTTTGTACAAAAGGCATCATGGTGTAACTAAGCAGAGTGGTTCTTTTTGGAGAACAACTCTTCCATCAGCCAGGCCACGTTTTGAGTCCTCCAAGATCTCCCTTTTCACCCTGCCACCACCCTTCAGGCTGACATATGGTGATTTCTTCCACTGCTAACACCAGCTGAACTGTTAGCAACTGCAGAAAAAATACAACCCAGCGATGAAATAAAATTTTACATCTATTTATGCAATACCATAAATTGGACTTGCTTGGGATCCTGAAGGACCTCTCTTGGACAAAATACATTCAGGCAGACTGGCAAGTAGAGGGAGGATTGTTTATACCAGCTGAAGATCTATCCCATTGGTTCATACAGTGAGTAACAGCTGTCAGGGAGAAAGGCACCCAAAAGGAAGACCCATGGCTAAAGGCTCCTACATCACTTCCAGCTGTTCTCCATTCATTCGTTCCCTTCAGACATTGCCAGGATTACTTGCGTTACTGTTGGGCACCTTGTCACTGCACAAACTTACAAGTTCTCCTTCTCAGCTGAAAAATAAGAAGGCAGTCTCTTGTTTTTCCCATTCCTTCTTGCCTTTCCCTTTCCTCTGCATCCCCACTGTTTGCTTAACCTTTCTTTAACCTCCTGTATACTTGTGTGTCTCAGGACTCCCTATACTGATATGCTGATCCTCCTATAAGGTCACATAAAGGTGCTTCTCACTTAGCAAAGATGCATAGCAGAGTCTGTGACTCCACAAGCCTTCCTGTGTTTTATTTTTTTTTTTCCTATGGCTTATTGGCAGTAAACTATCTTGTAAACATTGCAGTAATATAAATCATGGATTAAAGTACTACTGGACGATGGAAGGCCCCAAAATCTTGAAGAACAGGGTGAGCTAGGAAAAGCCAAGTAAGCAGGGAATTTTGAGAGGGATTGATGTATTCTCAGGACCATTTCAGTCCATTGAATCAATAGTTTCCAGAGGAAAAACTGTTCTACTGAAAAATTTCTGATCTGCTCTACTGTTAGTAATAACTGCTTTCAGTTCAAATAACTTTTCTTTCTTAATTCCAGATTTCTTTTTTTCTGCTCTTTTAGAAGATTCACCTGCAATTTTGGTCAACCACAGGAATTTAAAGTAAATGCTTTTGTTTCTGTCTCTAAACCAGGGATATGGAGGTAAAGAGAAGGCTTTCATTGCAACTCAGGGACCCATGATTAATACCGTGAATGATTTCTGGCAGATGGTTTGGCAAGAAGACAGCCCTGTCATTGTTATGATCACAAAGCTGAAAGAAAAAAATGAGGTACGACAACTAGCCAAACTGAAAAATTGTTCCTCTGGCTGCCTACTGTAGAAAGAACCTTAGCAGATATGGAAGGAAGCTGGCACATTAACTGGCACTTAAATACGCTGGTAACGGGCAATGTGAAATGTAATGTTGGGGTACCCAAATATACCAATTGCATAGCAATCATAAGAGAGGTATTTTAAAAAGACAAAAAGGAATTTCATTTTCTAGATCTGTGCTGTTGGGTTCATAACTTTTAAAGAAATGCACCATTTATCTGTTGGTCACCACTGTACTTATTGTTACTTTCAGGTATATAAAGAATAGATGGTTAAGGTTACAATTAGAGGTTTCCTAACATAGTTGAAGTTTGCACTTTGCTATAATGGCAGGTTTTGAATCCATTCCAGATATTATAAATCTTCAGAAATCCCAGAAATACAGTTTGAGCTCCCAAACAGCAATACCCTGGAGGGACTTAGCCAGAATGGAAATACATACCTCTTTACCTTAATACCCAGTAGAGATTACAATTGCATTTTGATTGCTAATGGCCACCTAACTGCCTTTTACACATTCTGTGACTTTTGGGTAGATTCCCAATTACATATTTAATAGTTTTATTTAGCATTCGTGTAAATTGTTGCCAGGCTTTTCTTGATAATGCCAGAGTCCATATTTGTGACTGCCAGGCATTAGGAATGAAAATCATTCTCCCATGTAGGGGGCCAATACAAAGGTCTGTTCTGAAAAATTGAATGTTAAAGAAGTGGTTTGAGTCCAAACTGCTAGACTTTGTAGCAATTCCCAACTCCAGGTAGGTGGCTCAATTGAGTCTCAACACCTTGTCAGGTCCATATTGCCCCTGCTCCACTCACACCTCTGCTCTTCAAACTCAGATACATGCGATGATAGGGAAACAGAATTTATTCAGGCAAAGTTCCCAGTCCAAGTGATCAAGGGGCCAAGACCAGAGTTCAAACTCACTGGTCTATTTAAAACTCACTGGTCCGTCTACTCAGTAGACATACTGTTTGTTCTTTTACTCCTGACCATTGCTTGGGTCTTTGTCACTGTGAGTTCGGGCTTCTAACATTAACTCAAAATCCAGTGGACTTCAGGAAAGCTGTATGTAAAGAGTAGGTTCATCCTGTAAAATACCCCAAGACATATTTCTAAACCAGGTGCCATTTTGCACTAGACTGTTCAAACAAATGTCCAGAAGCCTACATTAGAAAGATTACTCCTGAAAATGTAGAAAACTTACCCCGGTTTAATTGGCCAAAAGAATGTGTTTCACTAAGGAAATGCTGACTGTTTAAACACTCACATCTGACACTGTGTAAGAAGAATGACTTGAAAGAAGTGCCCAGTGGTTTCCATCGTGTCAGGAAGCCCTGTGTTTACCTGAGTTACGCAGGCTCTAGGCACTGGTGTTTATCCGCATTGTTGTGGCCTGGCAGTGGTAATTTCCTTCTAATAGAAAGGGTGGGGAATCTCAAATCGTTCCCAGGCTATATAGAGAGGCTGTGTTTGCACAAGCTGTCCTGCCCTGTCTAGGAACCTAAGGAACTCTCACAGTTAGCCGGTTCCTCCTGAAACCTTGCTTGCTATTGAAAACAGTTTAGCTAGTGGCTATGCTCAGCATTAACTTCACTGTTAAAGTATTTGCTCTCTACATAGAAGGAAAGAGCAGATGTTATCTAGCACAACAGCACTTCTTTCTTTCTTCTTTGTGGTCTGCTTTATTTCCATCGCTTTCAGGGAGGTACCTCTGCAGTACACATAGAAATACTTTCATATTTGAAAGCATATTCGTCCACTGATCCATGTCCAGCTCTGCACAAATAAGCCTCCACATCTACCTGTCAGGTGTAGGCTCCATTCCAGTTGGTGAAACATCAATCAGCCTCCATTTGAGCTATAAAGTACTATAATGTATAATGAGGGAAGCTCTCAAATGAGAGACAGATGAAATACCTTCATCTCAACAATGAACTCATTTATTTAGCCTAAGTGAAATTATTTGGGACATTAGTGTCCTAGTTCAATATATCAATGTGATGAATTTGCAATAACAGTAGAAATTGTATGAAATTATGATAAACAATGATTTCTACAGAGTTACTTCCTTCCATCAGATGAAAAAAAGGTTAAGACTCACTGTGGTAACAAGATGGATGAAAATATAACATGAAAGTAGAGTGCTGAGCAAAGTACTCATTTCAGCTGTATGAAAAAAGCACAGAACATTAAAATTATTGGATTTTCTTTCTTTTTCATTTTGAACTCTGATTAATAAAAAAAGCAAACTGCTTTCTAAGCAAGAATAATGCTGAAGGAACTGTAAGTGCTGTGAGTATTTTAAGCAGATTCTGTAAATTCTGTCCTCAAAATTACACAGATTGAAAATCTACCTGTGCAAGGAGAGTCCACAACAAAGGAGCTTCTGCCTGAATTCCAAGTGGGAAACTTGGCATTCTAGGCTATAATTTTATGGTTCATACAAGGAATAACTCATCTCATCTAGTGATCTAGGTGCCCTTCTTGGTCACTGAAGAGCAGTAGTCACCTCCAGGTGGTAATCCATCCTAATGTAAGAGAATAAGATAAATCGCCCACTGAAGGTGAGCATCTCCAATTCTGTAGTATTATTTTACACATGATCTTACAAAGCTTTATCCACAAAGCATATACTAATTTCATATATCACTGAGTTTAGTCAAGACAACTAAGCAATGGAAATTGGACATGTGGATTGTAAAAATATTACAGGCTTCTATATAATTTTATAGGAAAGCATGTAGAATTCAGCTTTATCAGCTGGTTTCCATAGTTATGCTATGTACTCCATAGAAAATATGCACTTAGTTGGCCTTCAAAATTTACTAGCAACATTACCTGTTAACCAGGAAACAGATTTTGGGAAGCATAAATATAAAGAATGTTGTGCAGCATTCTGCAAAAAGACAGAACTACTACTGACAAATGGATTAAACAATGTGCGTTTATTTGACTCAGATAATGTAAATCTTGTTGTCAGTAATTATCTAGGACAATCTTGTCTTGTTAATTCACTGTTTAAAGCTCATATTCTTTTTCATGTAACGTTTTTTCCCTCGATCTATAGGCACCCTTATCTGCACATAGCAAAGTAGATTGGAATTTGGAAATCCTGCCTTTTACAGAATTCACATAAGCCTCTTTGAAGATTACTTATTAGTTAATTTGAGTATTGGCACCATAGGTATGTCTTAGATTTCTGAAAAACTTAAGAAGATTTGGTCCTAACTTTGAGGATTTTAGTATATGAAGGCAAATCCTGCAAGCCCTCTTACAGTATACTTCTCATACTTGAGTTAATAGTGACAGTGAATAGAGGCCAGGAGTGAGAAAGGATTCTGGAATCAAAGCTTTGTTGAAAATGTTCATTATTGTTGTGTGTTGGTCTGGTTGTTGGGACTTTCAATGTGTAAATTTGTTAGCATGGCTATATGGGGGAAAAAAAACCCAAAACAAAACAAGAAGAGGAGCTAAAGTAAAGCAACTTCACAAATATTTAAGAACAGTTAAACAAATTTTGTTCAGGGTCCAAATCCAGGGAAAGTAAAGCAGGTTATTTAACCTGTCAGCTGAAAGAGCCTTCCTCCATCCAGCAGAATCGGGGGACCATGCTGAAATAGGAGAACTTCTGGGAAGTTAAAAAAGCCTGTGCTCCTTAGCAAAGACTGACTGTGGCAAATACCAGATGCCAGCCCCAGTCCAAGGCAGGGCCAGACCCTACTCAGTTATGGAGAGCTGCCTCAGAAGTGGTCCCACGAAGCCTGGCACACCCCTGGTTGTGCGTGGGATGGGGTGCCTAAGGAGACGGGACAGGGGATGGAGAGAGCCTCAGCCTGCAGCCCTGTCACTGGGGGAAGGACAAAGGCTGAAATCAATTAAAAGTCATGTGAGATACTCTTTCTTGTATAAACTTCCTGTTCGGGTCAGGGAATGTTGTTTTGGTTGTTGGATTTTATTATTTTATTTTTTTTAAAAAAAAAAAAAAAAAAAAATNAGGGATCAGATCAGAAATAAATGATCATTTTTAACAAAAAGCTAACCAATGGAAATGAATCCGAGGGGGAATTTGAAAGATGGCAGGAAGATGAAATTTTCCACATGAAAGTAAGAAGATTCCCAGGCTATTGACTGCCAGGAAAGTTGGTTAGGATTTTAGGATTTCTCATTTCTCTTTTTTTATTTTTTTTTTTGAGTTTCAGCATCTTTTAAAAAGTCCTGCTGTTATCATAGCTGTTACATGTTTGCTGACTACACAGAGGATTGTACATTCAATCCCAATCTCACAAAATATGTGACCTATTTAGAAAGTGCTGGAATATACAAATGTGCTGGAAGGGAAACTATGCGGCCTGAAAGAACAGCAAGAAACAGAATCAGGACCGGCACAAAGACTGGAGGTGGAGGACTCTGTGATACTAAGAACGAGTCAATTCTTCCTTTTTTCGGACATATATCATAGGCTATAAGGTTTTAATGATTGCAGACATGAGAGCAACCTTCTTAAACCATTGCATTTGCTTTTTGTGCAGGTTTAAAACACATCTACCTGAGACCAGTAGATTTTACTCTAATATTCAAGCGATACCTTAAATTTATTTACTCTTTTTCGCTGATGCTCCTTGGATTTTCTATATTTGGAGGTTTTTTGTCTGATATGTTTATCCCTCCCACCTTCATCTTTATCCCTTTATTGCAATTAATTTCCAAAAACATGCTAATTCCTCCAATTATCTGTCTTCTTAAAAGTATACCTGAACCAGCTGGTCCCAGCTCTGTTGTCAAGGCTATTTTATAAAGTAGTAACAAATGGTATTTTAAAAAGATGCACGGAGACTGTGTTAAAAATAATCCATTGTATCTCACTAAATGTAGATGGGCTGTTAAATGAAAGTTATTTTAATGAACAGCCCCATTTCATTGTCCACCCAGAGCAAGTTGCCAATTCCAGTTCTGGGAAAGAGTCAAGAAAAACACTCTTCTGGAGTGCCTGAAGGCTTTGTAGTGAGTGTCGCATGCTCGCATTTATCAAGAAGTCTCAGGGGTTGACTCAACTATTGTTGATTGTCAGGGTACAATTGTGTATTTAGACTTTTCTTTTTCCCATATTAGCACTGAAAACTACACTCCCAGGGAGGGGCATGAATTGCAGATCTGGTAGATGATAGTCGCTATATGTGTCACATGGGGGGACTGTGGAACTTGTGAACACTTTTTCGTACAAATTTCTGAGCATTTTATTGCCCTTCTTGATGTCTTCGGGGACACAGCAAATTTAGGATGTTCGAGTAATTCTGCAAAAGACAGGATTTGAATGAAACCAGTCAGATTGGCCAGCATTATTTCAGAAAATGTGGCTTTCACACACCTTACACTCTTAAGGTAATGAGCATCTATTTTTAGAGAAGTATTTATGCAACAGAGATGATTCTGTTCAAGTCAGCTATTGGGTTATCAAGTAGAGTAGAGGCTTAAAGATCACACCTGGTGGTAAAGCCTTGCGTTTCACTGATATTTTTTTCTGGATCATTTTTATCAGTGTTTACTGGGAGTTATGCTTTGTGGCAATTAATTATATTAAAGAGATTGTTTCCTTTTGCTGTGTAATGTAGGCTACTGTCTAAATATATACCAGTTTCTTCAGCAAGTATTTGTGAGGAAATACAAACAAGTTCTTTCTGGGATTCCTATTATTGTAGAACTGTCTGTTCTCTCGGTGTTTTTTGGGGTTTTTTTAACCTGTGTATTGGATATTAAAAAGAAGGCTTACTTTAATTGTTAAGGGATTTTTTATTTGATGAACAGATCAGATTGGACAACATTATTTCAGAAAATGTGGCTTTCAAACACCTTACACTCTTAAGGTAATAAGCATCTATTTTTAGAGAGGTAGTTATATGATAGGGAAGTTTGCTTTCAGGTAGACTATAGAGATACTTTTTATGGAAATTCATATGAAGTTGCAGTTGACTTGAAGATAAGCAAACTATTGCAGAGGAGAAATGAAATGGATCATAGTATTTCTTCACCTCCTTTTTAGTAGATGCTTGTCAGATACATTACTGAAATAGTATAACACTACTGATTTATTAAGAATTCTATATATAATTTTGTGGAGCTGAGCAAGACTGGTGGATTTTTTTAACAGTCTTCTCTAGTAAGTTATGTAGTAGACAACTCAGATTCTGCAAAATACTTTAATGTGCCTATTAAGTCCCATTGAATTCAGAAAGATCTAAGGGCATATTTATATGCTTTGTTGTTTAAGAGCTCAGAAGAGTAAAGAGCATAAAAAGTCTTATGAGGACAGGACAAATTCTAAATGTCTTATTTGAAGGAAATCCCATTTAAAAAGAGTAAACTATAAATTTATATCTATGAATTAAAGAATGTTCTAGGAAGAAATCTTTCATTTTGAATGTGTAAAATAATTCCTTTAACTGAACTTCATTGAGCTTTTAAGAATAAAACCAGCCGTTCAAAGTTTTCAGTGATAGAGATCCATATTTGAAAAACTCAGATCCTGAAAACCAGGCCTAAGTCAATCCTTAAGAGGCCTACAGTATCTTATTTTGGAATGCTTCTGATGTAAATAACACCTCAGTTGAATTCATCTGAACTTTCCAGACAATACATTCTGTGTAAAAATTAGATATGAATATGGCTCCAGGATCCAGTTTGTTGATGACCGCTGATGTTTGCTTTCCAGAAATGCGTGCTCTATTGGCCAGAAAAAAGAGGAATATATGGGAAGGTTGAAGTCCTTGTTAATGGCGTGCAAGAATGTGAGAACTATACTGTCCGTCAGCTTACGATAAAGGTAACAATCTGCATCTTAGAAGCGTGGTTCCAAATGCTGTATTTTTTAATGTTAAATGAAGTTAAAGTGTTTGCTTTTTTAAAAAGGGCATACATTTTTATAGGAGATGTAACTGAGCTATGAAGCACACAGCTGCAAGGTAGGATTGAGACTACAGTGCTGGAACACTTATATTGCTGCTTTGTATCATGCTGGCAATAAAAAAGGCTTCAAAAAGAGTGCAAGCTTCACTGTATTGAAATACATTTGCTTTGAGGCCTTTTCAGCAAGGTGATGTAAAGGGATTTTAGTTAATGAATGAACCAGCATAGCATCCTTCTGAAAAAGATACGCTGCTCATGTTGTGCGCTGAGTGCACCTATAGCCCATTTGAGAAGCTAAAGATATAAGGAGTACACAAGGAAAGCTTCCTGCTTTCATGGTTCTGACTAAACATTAACTGTGCAGAATAAGGCACAGTTTTTCTAAGTTATTTCCCCATATTACACTTACATGCTATCAGATTGCATCATCTGCTACTCCTGCCAGAGCATTACAATAAATGAATTGGGAAAATTAGTTTGGTGTTTCAGCCAAGGCAGTGAGAAGTGGGCAGAAATCATATTGTCTTAACACAAATTACTCTAGCCCATATTTAGCCCCTTGGCTTGTTGAAGTAAGTGGTAGCAGCCCCTGTTGCAGAGAATGGCTGAACTGGGATGTTTGATTAATCTAGAAGGGCAGTTCTTCTGTACCTTTAACTTAAATCCTCTTGTCATTTTAGAATCAGACCCTTATGATAATGTCCTTAAACGGTAGCAGAAACACATGGTAATTTAGAGATTCAGAAGCCTAGGTCAGGCTAGTCTCTCTAGATCTTATTGCTGATCTAGCAGACTGCTGAAAATTCCCAGCTGACAACACAATCATTAAATTAGTAACTCTAGTGGACAGAGCAGAACTTACAGAGCTGAAACAACAGCTAAGATTTCAGGTGCACAGACCCTTTTTACAACTGTGTCCCTGGAAGCATGCCTGATTCCCTGCAATTAAATCCTCTGAGTGTAACCAAAAAAAATTAATTGTTAAGTCTCATTTAATATTTTTACTGTCTTCTTACCATAACATTGAGAGAAATAAAAAGAAATGTTCACCACAAGCGTGCATATAAAATCTTCATGTTATTTTCAGCAAGGGAGTCAGTCCCGGAATGTGAAACACTACTGGTACACATCCTGGCCGGACCACAAAACCCCCGACAGCGCTCAGCCTCTGCTGCAGCTCATGCTGGATGTAGAAGACGACAGGGTGGAATCACCTGGCAGAGGGCCTGTCATTGTGCACTGCAGGTAACTTGCAATCCTTCTCTGAAATGACTGCCCAAAGCAAGGCCACAGCAAATCACATCAAACAGTCCTCTTCCTAAACAAAGAACATATCCAAGGAAGACTAAAATTCCCCAGATCCTCTTCATGCTAATTGGCTTTTTCAGTTCATATTTGAGGATTTGAGAGAATTCCCTTGTTGCTAGCTAATTGTTTCTGAACCATTCTCCATCTCTGCTAATGAACTGTTTTTGAAAGACCAGCTGGAAAAACTATTTATTTTCTGTTTCTTATTTATGGTTTGCTTTCTTTTTAGTCTTGTTGCATAATTACATACCTAAGTCAGATGCAATGCCCTGTGACTGGTCGGCTAAAATGTTGTACAAGTCAATTTTGAACAACAGGCATTAGGTAGAAATTTGGAGAGCAAAACACATGAGTACTCAAACTTGTGAACCTTTTCACAAAGGCAGTTGGTTTGATATTCAAGAGCAAAGTGTTATTCAGTACTTAGGAGCAGGGTGTTGTTTATAGGAATTATAATAAACCGGAGAATGTCCTTCTAATCATTCTAATTGAACGCCATTTTATTGCTTTATACTGATTCTTTGCTACATGTTGCCATTTAAGTAGCAGGAGTAGTACTGGATTCATTGTATTGGTGGAAAGAAGTAGGTGAAGCAAAAGAGAAAAAAAAATTAAAATCAACACTGCCGTACTTGCTTTGTCTCCTAACTGTGATGATACATCTCTTGCAGTTTGGATAGTACTCTTTTTTTTCTTTTCCTTTTTTTTTCTTTTTTTTTTTTCTTTTTCCTAGAAGTACATCAAAACCAGAACTTTTCATCTTGAACCACTTCTTTTCAACTCCATATTTTGGAGATTTAGAGAAATAGAAGCCAAATTTGAACCACCCATCATTTTGCAAAACCAGAACGTGATGAATAAGGAACTTTCCCAAATTCTATGCAGCTGTTTTTTTCAGGAATTTTAGTTTCCCAAATAATACACAAATCTGTGGATGGCTATTGAGAGTCCCACTTTTCCAGTAAGCATCTTCAGCAATGAAGGTTTTCAGAAGAATGGGATGTCTTTCTGGGGTGAATGATACGACAACAAATATTGTAACAATGCCCTGGAGTTTATTCATGATTAAAGACCCAGATATCATCTCAGCTGTGATAAAAAATAATAGTTTTTCAGTGATAACTCAGCTATCTATGTGCTCACTACAGTATGGTCTACAACATGGGTAAACTCACTCACACACCATTTCCTAGTCAGATAGTTTCTTTCCTTTTAATCTGAGTTGCAGTTGAGGTCATCCAGGTCTCAGAGAGCCTGTGCACACTTTTAAATTTGAACCTCAGATACAAATGGACAATTCTCAGTGCTATTTCCAGAGAAGCATCACGGTGCACACTCAAACCATGATCCTTAATCTGAAGCAGAAGTGCTTGAATAATTTCTTACTATGATACAAGTGGAAAAAAGGCAATTCAGTTTATTGTACGTGTCTTCTTGTAGCCTGTTAGCACAGCGTGCTGTCTTACACACTTCAGTGATGAGCCCATTCAGGATATAAGGTCTTGACTCATTTTAGCTAGGTAGCTCCTATTCTGCAAAAGGATAGGAAAAAGAGTACACATTTGTTTTGGTCTTTGAAATCAGCAGATCTGATTACATACATACACCAAGGACACGGATTTCCAAAGGAAGAAAGGTTTTAAATTCTTACCAAAGTTTACAGTGCCATTCACTGAAAAGGTATATGTTTCCTCTCTCATGTCATTCATTGAAAGTATGGGTAAATATGGAAAATATCTCCTTAATCTGGCCTTCAGATGTGTAGTTAGCACATCAAAATAAATTCGGGTTTACAGGCAACTTAGTGGTTTGGTATCAAATACAAGTTTTAATTAGAGATTTCAAGCATAGAGGGAAAGCCTGGGGGGTGGGGGGCAGGGGGTATTTAAATTGAATCAATAAGGAAGAATTAGAACACGGAATTATATTCTACAAATGTAAAACTAATTTAGTCCCCTTTAGTCAGTGAAACCAAGTTGCCTGAGAATCTGATCTGGACCACAGTGCCATTTTCTATGTCCCAGAAGAAACAGCAATTTAGCATACTGGAGGACTTAAGAGTTTCTTAAATGAGACTAAAGGATAAATTTCTCATGTTCAGAAACTTGACACTGTTATTGCTGGAAATTTTTGCTTTTCTTTCCTCATCAACTAGTGCATGAACATGTTCTATAAAAATCATACTGCCTGCATCTCTTAATTCTGAAATCGTAACAGTCCAGTATTTCACACTCCCAATTAACAGGCCACAGTCATTATGAATGAGCCACTACACCATAAACTTCTGAAAAAGAAGGGGAAATTGGAAAGATATATAATGGAAATATAGATACAGAACATTTGGGTGCTTGAAAATACTTCAAATTAAGTAGCTCTCCATATTTTCTAGGTATACCAGAAAAGGAATGTCAGGCAAGTGAATAACAATGTCAATTTTATCTTGCATTATCTATAGTAAAGCTATGTAATAGGATAGGGCAGGAACACATGAGCTGAGGAAGAAAATACATTAGAAAACCCTAGTCTTTGTTTAATGCATTTTAAGAACTTGTCCCAAGAACACTTAATCCACCCCCCCCAAAAAAAAAAAAAAAGAGAGAGAAAAAAAGAATGCTTCAGTATAGCCAACTTCACTTACAAATTGTTTAAACTTGTAAGCCCTGCTTTCAAGGGTTTAAAAATACTTGAGGAAAAGAATGGGAGTATGCATTAGATTGCTTTCTCCAAATCCTTCTTTATAAACTATGCCCTCCTCCTTTTGGATACATTTTATCCTGTAGTTATTGATGTCCAAGAAGACAGGCTGTCAACACAGGATCTTCATCTCACTCTATCCTTTCTTATGCTGCCAGTTTTACATCTCATTATCCCCTCACGGTTGGCTAAGACATCCTCATATATTTAATTTTGCTGAGTCCTCTTGGAAATTTTCACTTCCAGGTGGGAGGGCTCTTGAGTCTCTAAAGCAGTCCTATCTTTTATTCTGTGGTGAGTAGATGGTAATTTGGTTCAGCTGTAGCAAATGGACATACTCCTGGTAACACTTTGCACTCAGATATATCAAGCTTCCATCTGAGACACTCAACTGATTCTTCCTGGCATTAATTTAAATAACTCTTGCAGTGCTTTTTATGAGGCAGGTAGCATTCAAACCCATTGCAGAGGTGGAGAAGGCAAGGCACCAAATGGTTAACTATTTATTATAAAGCCAGGCATGGAGATCTGGACACCTGACTCCATGTTTTAACTATTTTCCTCACATTTTCCCACCATGTGGCATGACAGGGCTGAACTGCACTGAATTCCACATTACTTAAGCAAGAAAGAGAGCGGGGCAGAGATTCTCAAGTGCTGGAGGACCAGGGAGTAAAAATAATGCCAAGTGGCTGTTTCCAGGCAGGCATCAAAAAAACCTGGAGAGACACAGCATGAAATCCTTCTCCCTCCTGCAGAATCACAGGAGAGAGGATTAACTTCATCAGCATGGTTCTAGGTCCTTTTCACCTTCATGGTTAGAGATATAGCAAAGCCCCTGTATTCATTGAGGGCTTGAAATGTAAAGCCCAACTGACTTGCCGCTAGGTGGGCATTTCCCCCCCCTTCAGTGCATATTTCTATCATTTGCTTGGACTGTGCCAGAGAATATTTGGATGTTGTTGTGTTAATGGAGATGGCTTTTCTTATCATACACTTGTGTGTAAATGGAAACATGTAGGCCTCACAAATTACCCACAACTGGGCTGTTGTGGAACAGTGCACCCTTTCATTCCTCTCTAAGAAAGTAAGTTCCAGAGTTACTCTTGTTAGTCATGCACCCAGGAACTGTAGGTTCTAGCAATTCCATGTGTTGTATTTTTAGTGTTTCCCTAGCTATTTAGCGTTTTCCACTTAACTCCTTTGGTCTGTGAACTCCATTCCCATGGTAAATTTTGCCTTCTTTTCAGTGCTGGTATAGGAAGAACTGGATGTTTTATTGCCACGGCCATTGGTTGTCAGCAGTTAAAGGAAGAGGGAGTTGTAGATGCTTTGAGCATTGTCTGCCAGCTACGAGTGGATCGGTGAGTTCCAGAAAACCATAAATCAGTTAATGAATCTGAAATGATTCTGAAATCATCACCAAGATGATCCAATAGCAATCAGTAATGATTCTGAAAACGTTTTCACAGTTGAATGTTGCTTTACATGAAGTGGCTGCCATCACTTTTGCTGACTCTTATGACAGCATTAACCAAATACTCAAAGTAGCATTTGTATTTAGATACTGAATAAGGAATATTGTTTTCTGGGTAAAACTGGGTGAAGCTCCACTGGATGAAATTCTCCTGAGATGGCAGCCCTGCAGCTGCTGGGCACTCCTCTTTTCCCCTCCTGGAGCTTTCTGCTGTCTGCAGCTTCCCCCTAGGACACAAGAGACACGGGGCAATCTGGAGGCAAGGGATTGTCTTTGAGCCTGAACTGACAGGGACATCCAGGCTCGTTCAGTGTGCAGTTTCTTTATGCAGCAGAGAGAGACAAATCTGGTGCTGTTGCTATTTCCTCAGCTGTGCTGGGGGTCCTTTTGAATTGGATTGGCAAACTTGCCCAGCTTAAGAAAATAGCAAGGCATTTGTTGCAGAATTTGCTTAAGTCAGATCAATTCCCTGATTGAATTCACAGCTTGGGAGCGGGAATACTGTAAGCCAGCATTGTTGCAGAGTGCTTTGTTTTGTAAAGCCATGGCTGAAGAGAGATTTGTGTTGGAAAGGAGGATGTGGGTATTGTGCACAATGGAAGCTGCTGGTTTGGTTGTACTTTTCTTTCTTATTCTGCTTGGGGAAACAGGATTTTGTATAAAGTAAACAAACAGAGTCTCACCAAGAATAGAGAAGTCTTATTCCTCTCTTGCTGTAGGTACTAGGTCATATAATCTCCTTGCAAATATATTAACTGCTTCTGACATACACTGCTTCTTTAAATGGAAACAACCCATAAAGGTGCAAACACTGAAAAAGAGCTCACATCAAAGGGACAATAGAGGATTTTTATGTTCTGAAGAGGTCTGAGAGACACTGGAACAACAAATTGTGGAAAGGCCAGAATCCATATAGCTGACCATGTTTATGGATCACCTCCTCTGCCTTCCCCTTCTACGCAACTTCATCATACAGAGATTGTAATGTGAGCCTCACAGGGCAACATGAGCCACTTGGAATGTAAAATTCTCCAAGGAGAGTTCCTGACCTAAAAATCTCAGCAGCAAAAAAAAGACAGAAGAGCTGAGGAAAAAGTGCTTACTCTTTTAAATTATCAATTCCAAATTTCTAGCACTCTGTTCTGATTATCTGTTCATCGTATTGAAAAAGGTTTGTAGTGCTCTCCCCCAGTTCAGTATTTCTATTATAAGATAACCTTTTTCTTATTGCTTTTATACTCCACAGTAGAGAAGTGGAAGCAAACTCTGGTCTCAGCTACACCATTTCTTCTGTAATTATTTCAGCCATAGAAAAAATAATGCATATTCTCAGAATTATAACTGACAACACAATTTCATCAAGCATATCTGAACCTTCTTATATATATTAGTATCCTAGATAAACTTGGACAGAGAATAAAAATCTGACCCAAATATAAACATTCATAAAAGCAATCTCAGTGAAACAAAGCTTGTTATAAAGATTGTTAAGGCTTCTGATGTGGACATTTCTGTATTTCTTTGAGTTTCAGATTATATAAATAGACTCCAGAGATCTTGATTAAGGCTTCTCAGCTCTTCATGTTCTTAGGCAGCGTCTGAGACAAAAAGTATATTTGTGTTTTAATTTTCAAGGCCATTTTTCTGGGCAAAACTCAGTAACCTTCTTTGCTTATTCCAATTTGCCATATTGCAGAATGGATCTCGCTCACCTGGCGGTCAGTTTATAGCAAGGATTGCTAAGGCAGAGCTTAGTGCCCCTAGGACAACAGTAGCCACTGCCAGCCCAATTAGAATGCAGGTTCATAAAGGGGGTGAGTATCAGTGTTACATAGAAAAAGTTCCATGATACCAGCTCTCCCTGATGGCTGAGTCTCCCGATGTGGTGGTTATTGACAGGTGGTGTGTGAGATGGGGTCATTACATGTGGCATCAGGCTGGCAAAATGAACTTAACGTCCCACTAGATGTGACTGCAGGAGCTGGTTCTGGCCACAGCTGTGCTGTGCTTCAGTTGTCAGTGTGGCCAGCATTAGCAGTGGGGTACAACCAAGAGTGGAGCAGGAACAGAGATGAGGCTGTCTTCCTCACGATGCTGGCCAGCAGCTGAGCTCCAATTTATTCTTTGTACATCAGATTGCCCAAACAAAACAGAAAAAAAAAGTTTATCATAAAAGGATGGTTTTATCTGACCACCTATTAGCCATAAACCTGCCCAAGAGGTACAGTGAATCGTTTCATCTCTGATACCTCATTGCTAGGATCCCAGGCAGGCTTGCTCTTGCTCAAAGCTGCACCATCTAAATGCAGACCTGCTGATGGCACAAACACGCTCGATGGTATCCACTTGTATGTGAACTTTTTGTCAGATGGGTCCACAGCCACATTTCTACCAAAGTGAATCAAGTAATATTAGAAAAAATATTAGAAAATTAGAATATTAGAAAAAATTTCGTCACTCTAAGGTGGTGGAACACTGGAACAGGTTGCCCAGGGAGACGGTTGAGGCCTCTTCCCTGGAGATATTCAAGGCGAAGCTCGACGAGGCCCTGGGCAACTTGGTCCAGCCTGGATGATTCTGTGATTCTAATATCAGAAAAGAGCTGCTCTTGATACTGCAGTGATTTACCAAAACATTCTCATTGCCCAACACACTCAGTGAGAACCAAACAAACATCCAGACAAATTACAGAGGTGGCAAAAGGTTATGCTGAAAAATAGTTTAATTAACTGGAATTTAATTAAAAGGCCCTCTGGAAAGAGAGTTTAAAATAGAGTTTCAACAGGGAATGAGACAGGAGAGACCTGTTCCCAGGTAAGGTGTGTCCAGATGCCACTTTCTAATCAACTGTTCAGTGTTAGTGAAAGGGCAAATGGATCTGGCAGTAATCATCTGTGCTGAGTTAACATGAGGAAACGGCCATCCATTCACAATCTTGACCCAGGATGGGGATACAGCAATGCTTGGTGTGGATTCATAGAAAGATAGGCCCACAGGTCTGCTCAGCTTACTTTTTTTCCCAGCTCATTTTTTATGTCTTGCAACAGAAACAGGAAATGTTTGATGTGAGGCATCTTCAAGACTTACTGTGATATCAAGCAACTTTACACATTCTTAACCTTAAAGGCACATTCTTGGAGTGACGTCTGATAACTTTGCTTTTGGCTCCTTAGACAGGATGAAAAGAGTTTCCAGTGTGCGTCAATTCATTGTTTAAGTGTTTTGACTAATCACTTCAGGTTAAAAAAAAATAATCCCAAACCCTGCATCACATTCATTCTGGAGTAAACTGCATCCAGCTGCACTAGCAGCAAGCCAGAGGGCAGGCTAATGGACCCTTCCCTTCCCTGTGGCTGCCCAGGCAGAGCTGGTCAGAGTCCCCAAGCCCCCAGGGTGCCAGAGGCTGTTTTTTCCAAGCACAACCCCCAGCAGGCCCAAGAAGCAGAGATCTCACAGAGGAGCTGGCAGCGTGGGCTGGCAGAAGATGAAGGCTGCACACCCGGAGATGCCGTAGCGGTGGTACATCCTTTCTGGGCACTAGGGACAGGGAAGAGGAAACCTCCCCTCTTTGAGCAGATTTCCTCCTGAAACATTCTTCCATGCAACCTTTTGCATAAACTGATGGTTTTGTTTCACGGATAATTCCTTGCTATTAAATGTGAGCCTTGCCCAGGAGCAAAGGGGAGAAGAACTTGGGTGTTATCAGTAGGTGAAAAATTGGACATGACCAGCAATGTGTGCTCACAGCCCAGAAAGCCAACCATATCCTGGGCTGCAGAAGAAATGGTGTTAGGAGGTTGAGGGAGACCATTCTGCTCCTCTACTCGACTTTTGTGAGATCCCACCTGGAGTCCTGCGTCCAGCTCCAGAGTCCCCAGCTTAAGAAGGGCGTGGACCTGTTGGAGAGAGTCCAGAGGAGGACCACAACAATTACAAGAGGGCTGTAGCACGTCTCCTATAAGGACAGGCTGAGAGGGTTGGGATTGTTCAGCCTAGAGAACAGAAGGCTCTGGGGATACCTTATAGCAGCCTTCCTGTACCTAAAGGGGGCCTGCAGGAAAGATGAGTATGGCCTTTTTATAAGGAAGTGTAGCAATAAGATGAGGAGTAACAGTTTTAAACTGAAAGAGGGGAGATTTAGATTAGATATTAGGAAGAAATTCTTTACTGTGAGGGTGGTGAGACACTGGAATGGGTTGCTCAGGGAAGTTGTGGATGCCCCATCCCTGGAAACATTCAAGATCAGGTTGGACAGGGTTCTGAGCAACCTGATCTAGTGAAAGATGTCCCAGTGGGGTTGGATTAAATGATCTCTCCGAACGCAAACCGTTCTGTGATGGTAGGGTTTTATGAGTCCCTTGTATTGTCCAAATCCCTTGGCACTGACTGACAAAGCCAAGTTGCCTGAACCTCTCTATGGACTCAGGTGCCCCTAAGCTGACAGGGACAAGAACTCATTTGCCCATACAGGGTTCAGAAGTACCACCACATCCTGGTTGTGCTTGCAAGCACAGGTCAAGTGTGGTAGCATTGGGCTCAGGTCCAGCCACGCTTATACCTGCTTTCTTGGGGATTTTGTGCGTTAACTGAAGAGGAAGGAGCCAGGATGACCCCCACAAACAGCCTAGTGTTTTAACCTACTCTTCCTGCCAAGTCCTTCTCCCTGGATGCCTTCTCTTCCTCCATCCCTTCCACATAGCAGATCTAACCTGGGAAACGCACTCCCCTAGAGCACATCTTGGGAGAACATTGATGGGGGAGACAAGGAAGGGAAGCTGGCTGGGAAGGGGTTGCGTGGGCAGGGCAGGACGCAGAAGGAAGGAGGAAGGAAGGAGGCTAAGCAACACAGAGGACCAGAGCAAAGCCCTCCCGCCACCTTTACATTCTCACTGCATCTTCAGGCAGGGGACAGGCAAAGAGAAGAGCAGCTGAAGGCAGCAGGCAGCCAAGAGTTATGAATTTGTGGATGTCTTTGTTGGCAAAGCTAAGAGGCTGCTGCATTTTGCACCGGATGGGACCATTTAAGGGCCTGTGACTGAATTACTAGGAATAACATATCATAGTACACATGCAGCTCACTAAAAGGTGTTCTACAGTTGCCTGAGCTCACTGGGGAGCACAGAGAGCTGATCGCTTGCATTAAAATGTAGGTATTATTTTAATTATGTTTTTCTTGCCACAGCCATTTAACCATCCAGTAGCACTGAGGAAATTTAAAAGACCTTATGATTGTGGATAACATTCTGTAATACTGAAGGACAATACTTGTTGAGGCAGTTTTTCTTATAGTTTTGTATTTCAGTAGACCCTTTTGTTGTTAGGTTGTTTGAAGGGATCACATGGGGATTTGTCAGACCTTCTCCTGTAAGATACCAGTCTTCAGCATTGTTCTGGATCCAAATCCCTCATGAATTTGATTGACTTCAGCTAGATTTAGCCATTTACTCATTTGTCCCTGAAAGATAACTAGCTGCTCCAGGGCATGCTGAGAATGAACTGGGGACAGAGTAAGCAGCTTTGAATACCCTGGCAGATAAGGTAATAAAAGTAGAATTCAGTAAATTTAAGTCTTCACTCCATGAGAAATGAGACCTTAGTACTGTCCGAAAGAGACTCATTTTAGTTTCAGAGCTGAATGATACCACTTCTTCTAAATAGCACACCTGCCTTCTGTAGGACACCATTCCCTTCTTACCGCACTGCAGTTCGCACTGGAGATGTGGAACTTGGTCCTTGGGCCTGAAAAGGGATTGTTATCAGGTGAATATATTCAATGCAGGTATCTAATGCAAGCTGTCTGTAACTAGTCCTTTTTATGGTTGTGTTAAACTCTTTTGTATTGCTGGTGATGAATGAGTCACTGCTGTAAAATTTCTTAGGTGGCTGCTGTTCAGACAGGATGCATTGTAGGCGTTAGAAAGAGGACAGGAAGAGCTGTTTGCTGCACAGGCGATGTGAGGGTCACCAAAGGTTACATTTTTAGTAAAGGACAAAAATGAAAGCCCAGATTCTGAATCCTCCCTTGCTCCATCACTAGTAATCCTGCATCCACGTATCTGGCCTTCCTTGCCCAAGTGACTGAGGAAAATTCTCTATGGATGTGTTGAATTTGAAATGTAGGTTTAAACAATATAGGTGCCAGATGTTTTCCTCTCTCATTCTCACCCTGATGGAATCAGGAATGGTGGTTCATGGTGGGCATGTGCTGAATGGTATAAGTTATGAAGAAAGTACTTCTGCTCAGGCAAATTTCCCACCAACTCAAGCAAGCTCTAAGTTAAAAATTGAGAAAAGGGCTTGTATTATCTGGTGGGCATGGAGTCGGCAGGGGCTGAAGATTGTTGCCTTCTTAAGAAATAACATTTCTTTCCGGTGTTTTTACTTTTCAGGGGTGGAATGGTTCAGACCAGCGAACAGTATGAATTTGTTCACCATGCACTGAGTCTGTATGAAAGCAGACTTTCTGCAGAAGCTGTCGAGTGAAGCCAAGGAGGGTAGAACCGAATGTCAGTCTCTTGAGGTAATTGTTTCATTACCTACCAGCAGCTTCTTCAAGGAGTTTACTGCAGTGGGAAGAGCGGCTTTGAGGCCAACTTCTGAAAGGATCGTGGATGGTTTGGCAAATGTGTAGAGATTGCTGGACCCTTACTGTATATGAATGTATTGTGAACTTCCCAAAAAATGATTTATAAAGAAGGTACCGTACTGAAACTACACATGGATTTCACGTATATATCTAAAGGTGGGTTTAGTTCTGTAATACTGGTATCTGCCATATGGAATGTATGTATGTGCTACTGCTGCAGTTGGATGGACATTGGAACTTCCACAGAAGAAATGTTTATCAAGTGTATAAATGCTTTAACGTTTGCAAACTGTCTTGTGAATGGACTGTCAACTGTACTGTAAAGTGCTATTACTGATTATGTGGTGAGCTTGTGTCTTGGCCACATAATATTCTTGCTGCTAAAATTGCAAGTGTTCAATTATGGATAAAAAGAAAAGAAGATGGGATAATAAAAAAAATCAAAAGTCTTGTTTTTGAAAATATTCAAAAGCAGTTAATATTTTATATGGACATATATGTTCTTCATACTATTAACTATTAAATGTGTATTTACTGTAGGTCTTGCAGAGCAGTTGCAGAGCACAATGTCTGTTATTCAGTGTGTATGTATTTACCCTATACTGTTGATTGTCTTAGAACATGCTTCTGCTACAGACCCAGATCCAGTGTATTTGTAAATTGTGTCATTTTACTTTTAAAAGAAACTTTGTAGCATATATTAAATGGTAAGGATTTTAAATATTTGTCTGTCTTTTATTAATATGGGATTTTTTGCTTATGTTGTTTATCTGCTCTTTCTCTTTCAGTAAGAGATCGATGCCTTTAGTGATATGAACTGTTCCACAACAGGTTATACAAGAAAGAAAATGCTGCTATGACTGTTTCCTTTAACATTCAGTAAGAGTTTGTTTTTAAGAGAAATGCAAAATTGGCATTATGACTTACAGCACTGGGAGGTCTGTTTACAGGGTATAATGAGTTTTTAATGCAGTGATGTTGACTTTGCTTCATACTGCTAATAAATTACAATTGATATAAAATATTTACTGAAGTCTCTATTCTTGCTTAGAGCAGGTAATGCACCCCACACACTTGTACCCCCATAAACAGGCACAGCCGAGTACAATTTGGTTAGCTACCACCATGCTTTCAGACCACTGGAGAGCCAATCCAGAGAACATGGGCAATCTCCCACTGACATGGAGCAAGGTGGGTCAGCCCATCCCAAGGTGGATGGGAAGGCAAAACCAGCATCACTTACTTGATCCCTTGGTGGGGAGCTTGTCTAAGACCCACTGTAGACTTGAGAGATTTTTCCTCCTCCTCTTCCCCTTGCCTCCCCCTCTCCACTTGGCTTTTAGAACTTGTGGAGTTAGAAGTATCAATATTGAGATTTTGGTTGATTACATGTAGTTACAAAAAATTTAAAAAAAAAATTAAAATCATGTATTCGTTCCCTAATAATACAGCATATAATTATTCAGCACCACCCAGATCACCCACAGGCTTGTAAGATTTCACAGGCAACGAATTGCACAGAAGTATAAAACCTTTTTGTTGTACTTCTAGTCTAAAGAGATTCAATGTCATCTCTTTTAGTTCCCTGGGTGTTTAAAAACCTGTCTCTCTTTTGCTTCTATTTTTCCAAAATAAAGCAACTTGTAAGCTCTGAAGAATCATATAAAAGGACAAAGTGGTGTAAAACTCCCCAAAACAATTGAATAGAAGGAAGTGCTCGTCACTGACTTTTTCCCCCTGTGAAGGCACATTTCCTTCCTAGCCTTCGCTTCACTTATCTGAGGTGGGTTTTTTTAAGAGAAGCATGGGGAGTTGCTAGAGGGAAAATGGATTCTTTATTTCACGTCCTGGTTTCTACCTGTCTTGCCTTGACGTTCTCAGGTAAGTGTCTCTCCCCACTTCCCCTCTGCTGTATTGCTCTTTCTGCTGCCGAGCAGAGCCCTCCGGGGCAGCTGGCAATTTCCAAAAACCGAGTCATTCCTTCAGTTGAGTTCATACAAGAGGGATGGGGGGCAGGGCCAACGTATCCCATTCTGTTTAGATTTCTTTCCAAAGGAAAATAAACTGTCTTCTTCTATATTGGAGATACCTCTTCTTTTTTTTAAGACGGTCTCTTGCCAGATAGTCCAGGAGCTGAGCTTTGGGACAAGCTCTTCGAAGAGGAGATTCCTATTTTTTTTACTCCTACTTTGTGAAACTCCCAGAGCCAGGAGCTATCTCTGGCACTTAGTTAGAAAATACTCAGGTCTGTAAAGCAGGGGGATGACAAACCTCAATCAAGGGAAATGAATATACATGTTGCATTTAGCACTTTGTAACTAATGAGGCTGGAAATGTTTGAGTAACTGAGATTATAAAAAGTGAAAAACCTAAACAAAATGTGGCAGGGAGGCTGCATTTGAAATATCCAGTTCCGTGTTCTGTAACAAGTACAGATTTTGCTTTGGTAACTTTGGGGTATTTTGATGAAAGCATTGTAGGACCCTTTATTGGAACGTTTGGTGTTGATCTTTTAAGTGTGGTGGCACAAAGAGATCATCTAACATGAGTTAGGATGATCACAAAACTATCAGCTAGAGGTGTTGGAGTAAATCCAGTAAAACAGATGTACTTCCTATCAGTAAAGAGCCTCCATTCCTGTAACGGCACAGGCACTGAGAGGCACACAGGTTTGGGAATGGACTCTTATGTTTTCTTCAGAAACACTAGAATTTTACTAAAACAATTTCCAGGCAGTGAATTATAGTGCAAAAAGACTGTCATAAAACAGAAAAAAAAGAGTGAGGGCTTGTGTAGATCTCTGTATGCTTTCAGGCAGGGGAAGGGGGGTATTTAGAATTGGTATTTAAAGTTAAAAGTTCTTGGATTTCTTTTATATCCAGTTTAATTTATTTTATTTCATTCTTATATGTAATGAAGGTCAAGGTGGCCTTGGCCACAGTAGATTGCTTTTTGCTTTCTCGCTCTTTCTGTTACCAGCACTTGCATCATGTGAGTTGTATGTTTGTGTTTTTTTTAAAATAAGTTCAATACATGGAAAGTTCATTGAAGGTTCATGAAAAGTTCAACAGGTAGAAATTGGGAAGAAAGATTTATTTGTTGATGTATTTTAAATCATCAAGAATTTGTTTTTTGTTAAATAACCATGTGTAATCTATTGTATTTTTCTGGAATTTTCCTCTTCCAGAAGGGTTTCTGATTATCCATGTTCAGAAACAGCAGTGTCTTTCAGAAAAGAGAGGAGTCATTATGGAAAAGTGCAATATGACCAACCTCAACCAGCAGTGGCAGTGGATGGCAGATGACAGGCTCCTCCATGTGAAATCTGCCCAGTGCCTGAGCATCTCTACACGCTCTGCCCTGTCATCTCGCAGCATCGTCGTTGATTGTCCCCAGGCAGTCAAGTGGACTTGCCAGGAGGAGGATGGGCTCCTGAAGGTGGCCAACAGCTCTCTCTTTCTCACAAAGCAAGGTCAGAAGGTCATGGCCAAGCAGAGTAAGAAATACCTTCATACATGGATGCAGCTAGAAGCCAGCGAGACAGGAAAACCTGTTTATGTAAATCTGTGCTCAAAGCAAGGTGAGATACTCCTTGAGGGAAGTTTCCTCTAAGTTTTGGTAACAAAACCATATCTTTTATGCTAACTCAAATGTTAAAAATTATGATAATTTATTCATACAGAAAATGTTTTTCCTAGTTGAAAACAGTTCAGAGAAACGTAAAAAGAACAGCTGAGATGACTGCTGTCTTTATCACAACTGGTGGGGGTTATAAGCCATTTTGTATTTTCAGGATCTCTCTCCTTTTCTCTACTCCCAATCTTGTCTCATTTTCTTGTTCACTTTTAAACAGAATTGTGGGTACTAATTCCTAGTACTTTTAAAAAATATGGGTGTATAAAAGTCCTTCTCTGCCTCATTCATTTTAACATGCAAATCCAGATTCAATCTGCAAAGAGCAAGATGACGTCTGAAAATCCAACACATGCACGATTATTCCTCTGATTTACCCAAATCCATCATTAGAACAGACCTATGGCTTACACATTCTCCTGCTTACAGTGTCACTTTGCCCTTAGATGCAACGTATTATAAGAACGCTCAAGATCCTGAAAATAATGAACTGAATCAAAAATCTCAGAAATCCTTGCACTTTGAGATGTATGGGTCTGTGCGCAGACTTACAGGTGTGTTGATATACCTGTGTGGTTATAAGTTTCCATATCCATAACAAAAGGAAGGTAGAACAGTTTGAGTACTGTGTGATAACACTTCCCTTGATATTCTGTTGTCAATCCTTCCTGACAGTACTGTTGACAATCTTCTTGCACGCTATTAAGCAGTTCTTTGTGGTAAAGAAGAACAACCTGCAGATTTATGCTTTTTATTGGGGAAAATAATTTATTCTCATCTTTATTTTAAAAAAAAAAAAAGTTTATGACCCAATACTTTTGCATATGGCCAAGCTTTCAGAGTGTTTCAAACAAATCCTTGTTCTTTCTAGCCTTCCATTCATTGTAAGGCAGGGTACCATTATTTTTTTTGGCAAATTTGCACTTGCAGATCTCTGCTAACAGCAGCAGGTCTGCTCACCTGAGTGAAGGTCTGAAAGGACAGCTTGCAGGCTCATGCAATGGAAAACTGGCCAAGACGCCATTCCAGTCCTGATATATATTTTAGAGATTAAAAAGGCAAAATCATCTAAGTCCTGTGTATAAGGTGAGTATGGCTTGCTAATGAAAGGCACCCTGAAAAGTTAAGATGAGGTACGCAGCCAGTGTTATTTTCTTCAGATAGTTGGATGATGTGTGTCCTAACAGAGTTAAAACAACCTTACATCCTTTTCTTAATCATCCTCAAAGGAGAGGCAATTTTAAACCAATGAATACTGAGTAAGACAATTGTCGTGAGGTATTAAAGCACCTTCTCATCTATTTACTGTGCTCAATCCTTTAATGAATTTACCTTAATTTTCCTGAAATCCTCTCTATAGGCAGGCCTGTACATCCACTTTAAGGGTCTCACTGTGCCAGTTATCTCTTTTTTGACAGCTCTGGGAAGCTCTGCTAAGAAATGACGTTATGATGCTCAATACCTAAGAAACTCAAAGAGTTAAAGTAGTGCAAAAAGATTAATTTTCAAATAATAATAAGTACTAGAGTATCAAAATCTAATGTCCACAGTGCTGGTTTTGACATCCATATGTGTGTCAAAATTTTCAATGTTGAATGCATAAAATTAGTTTTCCAAGAACATCTGTCCACTTTCAGTGAAAGCAGCAATGGATCAATTTAATGTATTCAGTCTATATTTAGCTAAGATGGTAAAAACTGAGCTAAGTCTTTTGAGCTGAAATGATTGTTTTTCTACTCCTTACTAACACCGTATTTTAATATAATTTACCCTCTGTTTTCATAGTACTCATAAAAATAGTTATATTTTGGCAAAGGAGGAGCTCACTGAATTGCATCCCAAACATCTTATCAGCCCAGATACAGTACAAGTTCCAAACCCAACAGCTGCAACTACCTTTTATTCTGGACCTAACTCAAATGCCAAGTATGATTTTTCTGAGACTGGATAAAGTCTGGCTTGTATTTGGATTTCAAATGAGCCGTCTGAGATGTGTTTGGATATACCTTTTTTGCTACAACCCTGACCTAAATGACTCTTTGTGTAAATCAGGATCATTTTAAATATGTACCCCACCTCTGTTCTGTCAGAGATCACTTTAAATCTAACAGCAGACGGTCCTTCTCACACAAAGCTGTGGTTGAATCTGGCCTCTGGCTGAAACTGCTAACACAAAGAAGGGACATGAGGTATCGGTCTCCCTTGAGATGATGAGACTTCAGTTCTCATCAAATTCATGAAGAGATTCTGGGCAGAGAGTGGAATAGTCTCGATAGTGCTAAGACCTTCTTTTCACTAACCAGCTGCTGGGGTCAGAGCTTCTCTAAGCACAAGATGCAAGAGAAGGGGCTGGAAGGGAAACAGGGAGGAGGAAAACACAGGGGAGGTGAAACAGTAGAAGGCTGGATGACTGAAAAGAGCACAAATTGTTGCATCCAAGTAAACAATTGTGGAACAAACCTGACCTGCTCTTTTGCTTGGAAGGTACCCACAGCACCACTAATGCTGGCACACTAACACTGATGACTATTCTGAGTTGTGTAAGCAATTTTTAAAAGCTTCTTTTGGTCAGGGGAGACTAGTTTGAATAAAATACCCAATTAGAGAACAGTGCTATGTGGCACCTTGAATATTACCAACAAACCTCAGAACCACTGCAGACCAACAATTATTCACTAAGTGGAGAATAACTTCAGACAGGGAGACAGAAGTCCAAGCTGTATCCTGCAGCTATTCACTGGGATCTAGGGACTGTGACAGCCTGTAGAGCAGTCTGGATGCAGAAG
Source organism: Pedionomus torquatus (assembly GCA_013398155.1). Classification (NCBI taxonomy): domain Eukaryota; kingdom Metazoa; phylum Chordata; class Aves; order Charadriiformes; family Pedionomidae; genus Pedionomus; species Pedionomus torquatus. The sequence continues at coordinate 480,019 of VZRU01008038.1, forward strand.
CTGACATGAACTGCTTTGTAATATGGTGCTCTGCATTGCATTTCTCTTCTACCATATCATACATAGTTGGGACATCTCCTGAATGAATTGTAGCTGCAAAACCCTAGAACTGTGGATATCAAGACAAAGGCCCATTCAAGAGTAGCTGATTTTGTGGAGGAAAATTGTTTTATTACTTACTGTTTTGTGCCAAGAACCATAGTGGGATCTACAAAGATATAAAGCAAGTTGGACAAGGAATTCAAACAGCATCTTTTTATCTCGTTTTGTTTGCAGTCTAAAAGAGACAAAACATCAGACACTATGTGTGAGCCAAATCCAGATGTGCCATATGATCTTCAAACTGTTACCTCAACAGTCCTTCCTCCTTTTCTACCCCAGTTTCTGGCCCTCTATGTTATCTTTCGTGTGCACTTCTCTGTTCCCCTTACCCCATTTCCAGCTTGCCTGCTTTGTATCAGAACCTGAGCGTATTGAATTCACATCCCCACTGCAGAGGCTTCAGTGGGTGGGGATGGAGGGCAGAAGAGACTGGAGCAGTGCATGTTCAGAGCACACTCCAAACCACCAGACCACCAGCAGCAACTGCAGAACATGGTAAGGGAAGACATGTGCATCTTCTTGGCACCCTTGGGAAGGCAGAAGAGCAGCAAGGAAGATGGTAAAAGCAGAGATATGGCAGCAACGCTTACCTGGTTTTGAGATCACATTAATAGCTCTTTATTTTTTCCACATCTTTAATGTGTTCATGGCCAGGCTGGATGGAGCTTTGAGCAACCTGGTCTAGTGGGAGGTGTCCCTGCCCATGGCAGGGGGGTTGGAACTCCATGATCTTTAAGGTCCCTTCCAAATCTAACCATTCTATGACTCTATAATGTTTGTAATGACTACAACAATCCATCTATAGGTTCACAACAGGTTGGATTTTTGTGCATGTAACTTTTACTAATTTCTCCAGAATCAATTAGAAGAGTGAGAATTGATATTTTCATTCCACCTTTGAATTGACCCCACTTTTATTCCTAAAAAACATTCAACACAAACCCATTTTTACCTCCTTGAATTATTACTTTATAGGATTTTGTAAGTAAAAGAGTTTGCCAACATCTATGTGAACCCATGAAATACCAAAATGCACTTGAAGCTTCTTCCTTGGTCAAAGCAATACATGGCTGACAACTTTTTCTCAGCTCCACCTGGAAGAAGAAAGGTATCAATGTCAGATCCTTGGACATAATTACAAGACATTGTACACAATCCAATAGCATACTGTCAGAGGCACAAAGATAATTGTTTTTTTACATTTTGTAAAAAGAAGTTGAAAAATCTGCAGTGTAGCTATGTCTTTGGTCTTCACAAATTTTTGAAATTTATTAAAACTGTATCTCAGTGAGACACAGCTCGGGGAGTATAGAACAAAATCGTCTCAGCTACTTTCACAGGGAAAAAAATTGAATGATATAAACAGCTTCCCAGAGTGAGCAGGAGGATGGCAAGTCCTGCTTTATTATTTCATCTACTGCTGTGAGTACTAACAGAGACGCCAATTCCAGACAGCTATACTGATAATTTTCATGATTACATTTTCTTCCCTTATTTTGTATGGATCTTTGTGTAGAATCTGGAGTGGGTTTCAGCTTCTACATGTCTAACTAGGTGGCTGAAGAAAGAGCTTATTTCAGTTGTCTCCATATAGGTGCTTTTTGCCATTTGAGATGCTCCAGGTTATCCCACCTGACTTCTGACTGCCTACACAGAAAGACGTGGGTGTCCCATAGGTGCTATGAGAGCCCTGAGGAGATCATAGAATGGTTAGAGTTGGAAGGGACCTTAAAGATCATCGAGTTCCATCGAGTTTGAGATGCCCCAGATGCCCTTGGGAAGTTCAGATTGCACTAGGTAACTATGTTTAGGCAACTGGACCAGGTCCTAGGTGTCTACGTTACTACGTAGCTCCTGTTCTGAGCTTTCTTCAGTAGAGATGTAATCCATGGAGTTAATGGAGTCCAGATATCTTTCAGTGACCAAAAACGCACTTCAGAGTGAACTGGGGCTATCCAGAGTGAGAAATAGGGTTGATGATAGAGCTATGGTATTATCACTATAGTTATCTGGGATGTTCTGATAGGACTGGTGCTGGAAGAGGCTTTAAATGGCTACTTCAGCATTTCAAAAACAAGCAAGAAAAAGAGCAGCTCAGGATTCAACCAGAGTTTGTAGACATTTGACCTCCCTGACATGAGGTACAAACATTGCTAACTTCTGCAGCATTTCAGATGAAGGTAAAAATTTTCCAAGTGGCATACATTTTGCAGTTTTTAAAAGGACTGCATTAAATGGGGAAGAAAGGACATGTAGTGGATTTTGTTCTTTTTGTCACACTCCAATGTTCAAAAGAAATCCGAAGTATGTTTTTAAAATAGAGTCTTTATTTTTGCAGTCTACCTGCAACTAGTTAGCTAAAAAGATAATTTTGTCCTGCAGATCTTAAAATGACCCCTTCTAGTTTTAGGCCTTGCTGTCAACAAATTAGACGCAGTCTTCCAGAGTATTTTTTCTTATGCAATAGATAGCTGATTCATTTCTGTTTCACTAGCAATTCAGCCCTAGTTTTCTGAAACTGTGCTTTAATAAGGTAGGGAGATTGATACGGTGCAAGCTGTTCCAGAAAGCTGGATCGTGCTGGCTCACCTGAGTCTGAAGACAGCACCGTAGAGTTCTCAGTACTTGACAGCCAAGCAGCCCTCTTACTCATCATACACGCAAAACGTATGGATTTCCTTTTCTCATAAGCAGCCTGCTGCTGTGCAGATGGATGCAGTCTGCAGGACACCCCATGGATGAAATATGCACTCAGTCAGAATGTCATAATTTCTCCTGGGTGTGCTACTGATGATTACAATGGTATGTTCACACACTGTATATCATTCAGCCACTAGTGATCAATGTCAGTGTCAGTGCTGCAGTTCTGTTCCCATGGACGGTTTAATGACTGATTTCCAAAGAGACTGCTAGAACAATGCTAAGCACTTCTGAAAAACCCTACTGTTGAGATTTCTGTGTAATTTACTGATGTCCAGATGGGAGGTAAGTTTTTTCTGGTTTAAGAATTTGGAACTCAAGTTGTGTATAAATGTGTTTGCTTGGGTGTTATAATATGCAGTTTTCTTTTATAAGTTGAAGAAGGGCTATTGAAGAAGGTCTATGAGGGTCTTTATTCTATGACCATAGTGGCTTTCCTTGGAAAGCGAATATAAAACTGGATCCCAATTTTCTTGAAGTGAGGGCAGATATGAACCTTATTAGTCAGTCCAATGTAGCATACCTGGGAAATGCTGGCATGTATATCTGAAGTTCTGCTATGGCACAGTGCTACGCCCATGCCATTTCCATCCATAGGTTACAGGTAAGAAACTGTTGTCAGTCTTTGCTGGGAAGGGTCCTTTAACTGGAAACGCAGGGTAGCCCTGAGCTTAACAAGAGGAGCAACCAAAGCAACCAAATGTTTGTTCATGGTACCTCCTCAGACTGGTAGGACATTTCTGAGGGCCAAGCATTTCGCTTCCAGGAGGATCGAGCTTTCCCCTCAGCTTCTGCACTGGGAATGCTGGTTGTCCCCTGGCTGCTGAGTCCCGTAAATGTCGCTGGCAGCACCAGCTTCCCTTTTATGGAGCAGCAGCTTTCCTGAAGTACAATTGCACTGGAATGCAAACGTCTTCCTGTTGGAATCGGTGCTATTTGTCTGTAAATAAAGCCAGGATTTTTTTTAACGTGTTTTTAAGTTGGGCGTGTAAATCTATATTTAGGAACCCAATTGAGTGGCCTTTTCTTCCAAGCTGCTGAGCACTCAAATGGACTTTTTTTTTTTTAGCCACCTTTCTATCAGTAAGTTCTACTCCCTGCTGAACTTGGAGATATCTGAGAGGTGCAGAACCAGCAGGCGTAATTCTTTCCAAGTCCTTGGGGCTACCATTTCTAGTTGCCTACCAGACTTTCAGAGACCCCCGACTAATAGGAGACCTACAGGAACAGCGATTGATGTGGAATTTAGGCTAAGGCTGGACTTGTGTCAGGTAATGGGTTTATTTCAGCAGCTGACAACAGCTTGAGCATGGGGGCTGTCCCTACTAGACTCTTCCCTGTCCTTTTGGTGAGGGCCATGAAGGTACGTGACGCAGGACCACAGCAGACTTGGTACCGTGGCCACTCTGCAGGGGAGTCTGCAAATGCAGCAGTGTAAGGGTGATTGTGCAGTGCTGGACCAGACCCGAGGGTTCAATGAGATAAGAGAGAGTAGAATTAGGTCTGTAGTACTGTTTTCAATGGCTTAATTTGGAAAAAAATATTTGATCAATATTTTAAATGGAGACTTGGAGATTTTTATTCCCAGAGGAGGACAGTTAGATAAAAGGACATGTTAGATAAAAGGACAGTTAGATAAAAGAAAATGCTTAATTTGGGTGTTAACCCATTCCAGCCAACCAGTCCTTTTCAAGAGGATCCAAAACTGTGTACCAGGTGAATGCACTGTGCTGTTGAGCACGGGAAACACTTGCATGAAAGTGTCACTTACAAGGGTTTACCATGTCACTTTTATTTCTGGATGCAAATGAGAGTACTGCAAGTTTCTTTATGTAAACATGTTAACATATATATTTACACATACTCAAAACCCCCATTATGTTGTCTTCCTGGAAGCTCACCCCCTGATCCTTTGGGTAAGAAGTAATCACACATTGGCCTGCTAAGACATCATAATTGCACACCAAGTAATTACATTTGGAAGCTTCTGCTGCAATTTAACCCAGTCATTAACTTTTTTTTTTTTCAGAGGGTTTGTGAGCTAAAATTGTTATAAATGGCAACCAGCCCAGGCTCAGCAGCAAAACAAGGTTCTGTCATGCTGGAGACCCCAGTTCAAGGACAGACAAAGTGTCTTGGGCGCCGAGCCAACGCACACTAGCTGTGCTCCAGCAACGGTAGGGCAGGTTTTTGTGAGGAGAAGGGGCCAGTGAGTAATTCCAATCGCTTTGCTGAAATGTGATGCTACCAGATGTAGAGGCCACAACAGCTTGAACCCTGCCCTCACTGCCACAAAGAAAGGATATTAAATACATACCGATGGGGAGGAAGAGCCATGAAAATGTGGAGGAAAAATGTGTAGTAAAATCTTTCCTGCACTCTAATTGCAACTTTGGCGCTCTCTGAAGGATACGTGACTAAAACAGCAAATCCACCGTTGTATTTGCAGACACTTCAGTTAACTGATACAATTGTTAGCTGAACCTTGGAAAGGGAGCAGTCAGGGGTTAGCGTGGTTTCTGCATGGGGCTGGTTTAAAAACTCAAGAGGAATGTCCCATGTGGGCACAAGGAACTTATCTTGAACAAAAAAAAAAAAACCAAAAAAAAAACCTTGAACAGATTATCTTGAAAACTATCTTGAACACAGCTGTATTTTGAACTTACACCAACAAAAGGCAGATGAGGATCTGGCCCGTGTACCTATAAAGGGGAGTGGGGTTGACTATGTAAAGCTGAAACTGTGTGCTGTTTGATAGACCCAGCAGGTGAAAAAGCTATGGGTGAAAACATTGTGCTGTTAATGATAAAGTACAACCTTTCTCTTCACTTCAGAATCATCAATGGATTCTGTATTTAAAAAGAATGTTATGAATGTTCAGGGAAAATAATGTTTTTCTTCTTTTGTTTTGCACAAACTTTGATATAATGCAAAATACAAAAAAACTATAGAACTGACTGGTGCACTTAAACTACTTAGTAGTCACATCAGCCACATTTATTGGCATATAAAGAATTGTTTATAAAATTGTAGAGATGCTTTTAATTACTTTCCTTAATTTATCTTAGATCTCCAAGATGCAGACTCTTCTATATGGAAAACCAGAACTACACCCCCCACTTTAAATGATGTTACCTCTGGGCCTGAAAATCTGATGAAGAGCAGCACAGAGATGTTCATCCGAAATGTGACTGAGCACTTCAGTAAAAATCCCATTGAAAACCTTTACTTTGACTCGAAATCTGCAGTAACAAGGAAAGCCTGGATTCCAACAACTACTCTTCAATATTCTAGCACTACAGAAGAGGTAAGGCGGAAGAATTATTGATTGATTTTTATTAAGCCTGCTCCACTCTGTGGAGCCTGATAGCTATTACAGGTGGATGTTCTGTGAACTCAAAAAAAACAGCTACAAGACTAAGCTTTGTTCTTCATTTTGATGGGATGCTTTGTTCATGCTGATAGTGCCCCTTGCTAGAAGCACAGCTGCAGAAAAGCTCTGCCTCTTCTGTAACAACAGCACAGTCCTGGGGTGTGCAGTGCATTGGGAAAATCTCTACGCTCGAGGGAAATGCTCAGGATACGTGAGGAGCAGTGGAAAGCTCATGGATGTGGCAGGAACCACAGGAGCCTGGGGATCTGCTCTCAGTGACTTAGGCTCTACCATTGGTTTGTTGTATGACATGAGGGTGTAGTTATAATTGCTCTCTAAGAATCACAGTATGACCTTATTTAGGATAATTGAGTCCTAAAATTACATACATGGTTTTACAGATCAAAGCAAGTGAAGTCTAAATGCTTTAACTTGCATTACAAAGAACCCTGGTCAGCTTATCTACTGATGCGCAGGCAGAGCAGAGCAGAGACCCACAGCCACCACTTGATCTCTGCTCTGTCCAGCCACAAACAACCTTGGCAGAGGAGGGGAACAGGGGTACCAGGCTCACCCATAGACACAGTTAACAGTGGGTATTCAGTGGCTCCACATCAATTTCCAGTCTCTTTTGTGTGTGTGTGTGTGGGCAAGACATAATTAAGTCATTTGAGAGTAAATCTGGAATCATCATTGGCAAAAAGTGCACGAGCTAAAGTGTTCAGGACATTAGTGGTCACTGCATCAACATCAACAGTGGTTTAGAACTGAAAATCCCTAAACTCCCCGTGGCTTCTTGTCCAGGAGACCACACTGCACTCAGTATGTTGGGGCAGGCAAACATATTGTTTCAGTTATTACATTGGGTGTCAGCGTTACTGTGGATGAGACTAAGAAATGTGCTCTGTATTTGGGAGGGCTGTGGACAGAGCAATCTGTCCAATCTGGTATGAACAGCACTAGAGACAGGGAGAAAGGAGAAGTAGTGTCACCCAGGACTGTGCTGACCCAAATAACCAAACGGAAGGTTTATGGACACTGACACTGCTGTTCTAGTCCTGATGGGCAGAAGGGACTGAGCTGATGGATGCACTGCACCCTGTTTCATGCTGATGGAGACGGTTCTTTTAAGCCATCAGTATTCTTCCTTGGTGCAGACAGGCTGAGCTGATTTCCCCATGCCCTCTGTCCAAATGTGTACCTCCTGCACAGAATTCCAGTCTCCAAATGGAAATATCTTACATAATATGGTATTATCCACAAACTGCCTCCAGCACTCCTACTAAATAATCCCACCAATGCTAGAGAAACAGCACCATTTGAACTGAAGCTACTGCCTCCTGCGTTCCTGCCCCAATTCACCTACTGATTCACATGATCTGCACTAAGCAAGTTGCTTAGGTCAAAGCTTTCAAACCAGAATCCTCGTGATAAGAACTCCAAGCATGTCCCTGAGAAAAACAATCATTAATATCTGTCCCTTTGAGCCTCCAGATGGGTCTGGACATTGGAATCTAGATACAACAGTTCAGACACACAAACTTAACATCTTTGGCCTCCATCTCTCAGCTTTCCTGTCTTTAGAGTACAGTTAAAAACATTTTTGCCAAACTAGCAGGAACGTTTAAAGGATTAACTGGATTTAACTTAATACTTTGAAAACACATAGACTAAGCACTGGGTATTGTTAGGAAGACAATACTTTCTATGAACTGCATTTGCCCAGGCTAGATCCTCTCATTTGTAGAAGTAAAGCCTTGATGCTATTTGGCTGTGAGCATACCCATTTTGGCAGGGGGGAGTGGAGGGGGGAAATGGTGACACTTCAATCGTACAAAATGTTTAGTTTAGGGCAGCCTTGGATTTCAAGTAAAACTGCAGCTTGCACTTTCAAGCCATGACAAAAGCTATGCAAAGCAAAGCCCATTTCCTCTTGATTAGAGAGACACAGAGAGAGGCTGGTGTTAAAAAAAAAGAAGTCAGGAAACCTTGGGAAAGTGTCTGAAAGGGACTTTGGAGCCTGCTATTAGAGACACATCCGGCCACTCCCAAACCTCACTTCCAGACCTTTTTTTTTTTTTTTTTTTTTTCCTTTTTTTCTTTTTTAATTACTTTCTTGGCTTGCCACGCAGATCAGTAAGTGTTAAAGGCTCTGTGACTGCTGATTTGGTAAAAGCCCATTTATTCAATACCAGTCTGGAAATAATTATTCATATTATGTTGGCCATTCTACATAAATATCTTGCCACCAGTGAATTGTGGACCCCTCCTGTTTTATTCCAGTGCTGGCACAGATATCTGTGTCAGACCTTATCCTTACAGCAGCTTTGTACTGGATAACATACTGAAGGAAGTCTCAAAACCCTTAATAAACTACTACTTTCCTCCTAATATAGCAGAGCAGTTTTAAAGACTTTACAACAGCAAGAATAAGAGTAATAAAATAGGAACTTCTAAATGATGGGCAATGCTGAGAAGCAGCAACATCCCTTTTCTCCACACCTTATCTTACATTAGCTGGCAGAGACAGACAGACATTTCCAAGAGTCTTTAAATTTTACTCGTGGTAGGTTCGATTTCTTTTCTAAATTTTAAGTCTGCGCTTTGGGGTTTTCTTTTTCCATTCACATTTTATGTCTACTTAACTTACACCTCCAGATCTGAATGATGTCTTCCCTGAAAATTGAGATTATGGATGTTTTCAAAAATCTTTACAATGTGAGCTCCAAGAAAAGGAGCCTTTCCAAGAAAAGGCATACTGTATATTGCCAATTTCAGAGTGGGATTTAAAGTAATCTGAACATCCTGATAAATCTTCAGATTTGCTCTTCTCCAGTGCTGGAAAAATATCAGTGTGGTTTATGCCATTAGGCCCAAAAAGCACAATCACCTAAAGATGAATTTACACTGTAAAATTCTCTCACCTTAAACTGATTAGAAGACACTGATATAATTTTATGCCCAGTTTAGGTCTAATACACACACCTCGGGTTTTCCATCAGTGTATCAATGTTATCGCTGTACTAAGTCTCTGGGACACGGTCTCTCCTTTTATGTGAAGGGAGAACTTCTTCTACAATGGGCTTGAACATGGCATAATAACCAATATTATCATTTAAGGTGATGTTTGTAAAGTTGTTAATCATCCTGAGCTGTGTGTAGTGAAGCCCAACACTTTCAGCTCCATGTCCCTAGGACTGAGCATGGAGCTTCATTGGGAGAGATGAAGCTTTCCACAGATGCAGGTACCACCCACGAGTGCTCAGACCTTCGGTTTCTGAACAGAAGGATGAGAGCTAAGGTTTTTAGACATTTGTAATCTTGTTTGACAGGCTGATGCCCAGAGAAACGCTACTCAGCAGCTCCCCTAAAAGACAGCACCTTTTTCTCCCTAAAATGGGGCAAAAGTAAAATGGAAATGGTGAATGTCCTTGAGGTATTGCTTACGAAAGTTAAAATTCCACGTGCATCATGCAGTACAGAAAGAAGAAGAAACATCAAATTCCTTCCCCTTTATACAATCTCAAATTTACCTCATGGCCACTGCTTTATTGTCTGGGTATCTGAAGATCCAAAACCCTTCTAGATATGTTTCTTCTCCTTTACACCAACCCACATACACATACATGTGAGTTTTAAGAGGCTGAAATCCAAACAAGACAGAAAAGGACAGGCATGACAGAAATGGAGAGCCGTGCAGTGGCTGCAGCTGAATTCGGAGCAGCACATGGCAAGAGGGAGAGTTTCTTGCTTTCCATGCTGTGTGTAATTTTAGCATGGGAGTTTTTCAGGGGGTGCGGGAAAGAATTGTTTCAAGGACACAAAGTGATGTGGAACAAAACAGAAAGCTGAGATATTTTGACCGCTGGCAGACAGGCTTCTTCCCTGCCGGTGTGTGGGGTTGCGGGCAGCAGCTTGGTGTCAGGCTCTGCCAGGAGTCTCCTTTCCACAGTGCCTCCCGTTGTGCTGCCATGGTGTCAGGGAGAGGATGGAGGTCTTTGTGGTCCACAGCTAACCCCTGAAAACATTGATGTTTGGGACGTGGGAGTTAGAATGGCCGTTTAGGGATGGCTGAGGCCAAGAGGAAGGTGGGCCTGGTGTAAGGGGTGGCAGGCATGAGGAGAAGGGGGCTTGCCAGGGCTGGTGGCTGTGAAGCAAGGCAAGCGTGAGGCAGCATGAGGCTGCCTCCCCCTTCCACAACAGCACCGGGTTGAGGGGGCAAAGGTCCCCCAAGAGCTAGGAGGAGCACGGGAGAGAGAAGCCTCAGGGGAGAGCTGACACAGGGAGGAAGCGGTGAGGAAGGAAAGGATGTGGGGTTGGGAGAGGAGCCAGGAGGAGGGTGGGACCCCCAAGGAGCGAGGGACAGCATCCTGGGACCCGACGCCCCCCGGGTGGGGGGCGCGGGGGGCGTCGGCGGGTCCCGTCGAGAGGGAGGTCTCCTCTCTTG
>VZRU01008038.1:490867-526405 GCA_013398155.1 Pedionomus torquatus
GGGGGGGGTCGCCCCTCGCAGGTCCCCACCGATCCCTAAGGGATGGCCGTGGGCGGATTTGCCCCGCACCGGCACCGCACGCCCCGGCGGTGCCCGGCGGCTCTCCCCGAGCTTGCCCCGCTCTCTCCGCAGGCCGAGCCGGGACCGGGCTGCAGCGCCAACCTGACGGAGCAGCGGGTCGCCGGGCAGAGCCTCCGGCTGCGGTGGGACGCCGCCGGCCGCGCCTGCAACTTCAGCCTGAGCGGGCGCTCGGAGGACGGGGAGGCGGCCGCCTGCCAGCCCGCCCCCACGGGCCACGGCTCCTACGGCTGCAGCCTGCGGGGCCTGGAGGCCGGCACCTGGTACCACCTCCGCATCGAGCCGCTGGCCGACGGGGAGCCTCTCAACATCTCCCTGCGGACAGGTAGGGACGCGGGGCTTTTCCTTCCCGCCCCCCCTGGCTTCGGCCGGCTGTAAGAGGAGGAGGGTGATGCGTTTACAGCGACTGTAAACCTACAGGGCTTGCTGAACGTTTTGTGCTTTGAGGTCTCTTTACCCCACTGCCTAAAGTTAACCCAGCAGACCTGAGAAGGTGCTGTGCGGGGAGAGTAGGTCGGTGCTGGGAGTACGTTTCTGCCGCTCCTCAACCCCTTAAGCTGCCATCCAGCAGAGCGCTTGAAGAAGTAGTAGCCCATAGCATCCTTCGTGCTCCTGCAAACCTGTTGGCTTTGTAGTTTCTCAGGTGAGAGCTTATTCAGTGCGTTTAAAATATGATCTATTTCATGGCAAGTAGATCCTGTCCCAGGACAGCCTGTTTCAGCCTGTTTCTATACTTTTATTCTGTCTAACCAGAGTCTAAAAGGCAGAAAGTAAGACTGAAGCTTCTTGCTTGTACCTTTTCCTTGAACACAACCAGTGAGGTGCTGATGCACAGTTGTGTGCAGAGTGCTTACAGCGTGCATGGCTGGCTGTAAAAACGTTCCAGCAGCCTGCCAGCGTGCTGCCAAGGAAAGCCCCCTTTCTGCCTGGGTGTTTGTGCGTGCATGTGAACAGCTCGGCTGTGAAGCAGCGAAGGATGTAGAGCCACTGGCTGCAGTGGTAGAATCGGGCTTTTCCTACCTGTATTAGCGTTTTCTTAAAGAGGATGAAATATAATCTTATCCAGCCTGTGACTGGTGGTAACACGCGACAGAAACGTCTTAAATGAGGTCCATCATGAAACACCTCCCTGATTTGCTCCTAAAGTTTTAGCTTCAGAGAGGTTATTTTGCTGTATTAGTATTGAAGATTACGGCAGCCAAATACTTATCAATTACCGGTTCAGACTCTTTTATCTGCGTTAACTATACAGATGCATTAAACACGCTCCATTGGTAACTCAAGTTTTAAAAAGTCTAGTGACAAGCCTGCTGGTGTGATAGCTATATGGTTTGGATGAGTCATGTCACTCGGTAAAAATGAGTAATGGTTTGTATGCAAACTGTGATTTAAATGAGTGTCATTCACCATGAGAACTACTTTTAATATTGATGATTTGCGATTTGTAAACTGAAGGAATAAATCAACCATTATCAGTGTGACAGGTATAAATCACCATCATTGCAGGACAGTAGAGATCTATTATTGAACACTTGTGTAGAAGTAGAGAAAAAGATACTGCTTTAGACCACATTTTGATTTGTATATAACCGTTTAGACAGTACCTTGTACATGTCTTTTATGCCTTTTTTTTTTTAATCAGTAAATAGATTTTGCAAGATAGGTGATAAAATGATTGGAAGAAACTGCTGATTATAGTCATATTATGTAACTGATGTCAGAATGAAAAGACTGATTGAAGTTTAAGCTGAAATACTGCAAATTATTGGACCATAATTGAAGTGAGGTCTATGTTTGGATTTTGGATAGCAGAGATCAGTCGAAAACATGGATTAAGAATAGAGGAACAATGGAGGTTATCTGCAAAGACAGCTACCTGGCTTGTTCTGTGGTTCCTTGATTCCCTTGATTCAATTACATCCATTGCATTGCTTGATCATGTTTAAAATGCACAATTAGATCCGAAATTTGTCAATTTATTTTTTTCCCTCAAGAATGTACAGGATTTGTTTTGCCTGTCAACAAGCCCTGTTGGACTGTCAATACTATGCATTTTGATGCAGAATGAGGGAGAATTATTCCTCTGAATGGTTCCGCTAGGGGCAGCATTTTAAACCCGCTTTCTGGAAGCTCTTTTTCACCTGTTCCTTTGTAACTTGATGTTAGTAGTTTCGTTTTACAATTTGCTGAGCCTGAATGTCCATAGGCATGTATACCTGGAAGCTATCCTGTGAATATGGAAGTATGAACAGTATTTTCAGCCATATTATAAACAACATTCCCACTGATTTGAATAGTAGTGGAACCGAGTTATCATAAGCAATCTAAAAGTATGATCTCTGAGCATGGTACTCAGAGAGCTTCTCTTCCAGAGTCCTTGGTCTAAGAAGGATGGGCTAAGCTGTCCTTTGGAGGCACCCAGCTTTCTCCACTGACTATAAAAGGAGACTAGGTTAAACCAGACACCTGAAGTTTAAGGTGGCTGAAGCAAAAAGAATCCTATCTCATGGGTTTACTTTTGCAAAATGATGCTTTGAACATCTGTATTGTCCTGATGCAATAAATGTACACTGAGAAAGTCACAGGTTTGTTTTATACAACTGCTTCAGAAACTTTAACTTTTGATCATATTCAATCCTGTTACAATTTTCCTGTGCTTGCTCCTGCTCTGAGTTCACTTTTCATCATGTCTCTTATACAAAGTGCTGGAGTAGCTAAGCCCCTAAAATACAAAATATTTTGTTAGGTTTTGAGTGTGATCTGTTGTGATTTCACTTAAGGTGAAAGCGATGAATAACGTGTGCTGTAGTTGCAGTTGTAATGTGAAGGCTTAGAGAGGACCAAATCCCGAACCTAATTTGACATGTTGAGTGTTGAATTTCACATTAAAATCATAGTTATGACAATGAGTTAAGTCTATGTCGTTTACAAATTCGATATTCCAATGGAGTGAGTACACAGCTCACCAAGACTGCCTGAACTCTAAAGTAACACAGGACCCTTCGTGAATCTTAGAGTAGAGAAGCAGCTAGTATTACACTTCTGTACGAGTATAGAATACTGGTACAGTAATCCACACTGGTCCACCAAGGTGGAGTCTGTTATAACTCTTTACTGAAGAAATTTTGATCTATAAGTTACCAATTTAAAATGGCAAGTATTTAGTCCTCTAGAGCAGAACTGATATAGGTCCTGCAAAACGATGGAAAATGCAATCACATATGCACTATATAATCCAGGTATACACAGGCATGCAAACACACATAAAGTGCTGGCAGTTGTGCTATTTTGGTACAATAGGAAGTAAAGAAAAAGTTGATAACACCATTTATCAGCTCTGAGCTACAGATACATTTTCCACTGCAAATCTGAGATTACAGATGTTACTAGGCACAAGTCTGCATGTTTATTTCTGATTAATATTTACCATTTGTTATGTTTTTTGAATATATATATATGCCTAAAACACCACATAGAACTGTACAACTAGTCAGTACACTTGACATCATAAAGTTGGGACAACCCATGCACCTGTTGATCCTTCCACATTATCTACTTTAGTGTGCTCAGTAAAAACGATTACTGTGATGGAGAACTACTCTATGATAAAAGGCTTGTCTCTTTCCTGATTTATCTGAAAAAAAAAATAATTTTTTATTTAAAAAAAAATACTTCTTAATTTCTCAGTTCTCCAAATGTCTGTGCATCAGTTTAACTTGTATTTCAGTGAATGACTAAGTCTTTTTTTTAAATGCTAGTTAAAAACAATAGTATGTGAGCAGATCCTAAATCACAGTTAAATTTATGAATTTCAGTTCTGAATTGAAATTCAGGTATGAAATACTGCTCTTGACATCCCTGAGAAACAACTCAGCAATTCTTCTGCTTTCAAATATATCTTTTAAAGTAGGCTCATAAATGACATTTTCAGCATTGTTCTCTACAAAAATATTGCAGTGATATACTTTTTTTTTTTTTTTTTTTGCANNGTCAGAAAAGTGTCTAAATATTTGAATGAAAAGAGGTTAAAAATTCTACCTTTCAAGATACAGTCTGGCAAAGTATTTTTCTGTTGTAACATGTAACTCTGTAAATGTCAGGAGCATGGTTTGGCCATGTGTTCACTCCTCTAAATTTCAAATTATTTGGGACAAATCTGATTTATTAGGCATCTGTAGGAACCACTTCTGTGACATGGCTCTGACTATAGGCTGTATAATCCTATAATCCATAATCATGTAATGGTTATGATAATTGTCTCAAAAGGCAGAGCACAAGAATATAAATAACCGTGTAGTCTGTTTTAAATATTTTCTAGGTTGCATAGATTTTCTGAGTTGCATCCCAAAGAAATGAATATTTGCATTTAATAAGAAAAATTAAATCAACTCTCTTCACTTAATCTTCAGAAAAATCCTTGTAAAGTCAGTAACAGGCTTATGAAAAGGGAAAGCTAGGAAAGAGCGGGATGATTTGGTAGGAAGGTGGCTGAGACTGGAAGTCAGGAATTCCCTGTTACTCAGTCCTGGGCTCGTATATCTCAGTTATGATTTTTCTCCTGCCTAAGGCAGGGGTGTTTCTGTGCTTACAGGCTGTATCGTTTCTATAAAGTGTATCTGTAGCAGTGAAAATGGAGGTGCAATGTAATTCAAAAACCTTTAAGTTTTCTGGACATCTCCTTTTCAGACCGGGAGATATTAATTCATATACTATCAGATGGTATAAAAATACCTTTACGAACATATTTTATTTCTGTGATATATTGGTGTTGTATCGTTGCCAGCAGAGACTTGTATAACAATGTAAATGGCTTTTTAAGTGTTTGTTTCCATCCAGGGCTCTTTCAGCCCAGGCACTTCCCAATCTCATTGTTCCTTTGTTCTAGCGGATGTACAAAGCACTGAGTGTTTTGTTTTCTGGGCCAGATAGATTAGATAAAGTCTGATTTTCTGAACTTCACCTTCTAGGCACGCAACTCTTCTCTTTGCTAATGTACCTTACAAGACAGATTGCCCAGGACAGTAGAAGCGCTTCTAAAAATTTAAGAGGTGTCTTCTTTTGTAGAAATTGGCAAATACTGTGGATTACTGCGTTGACTACTTTTGCAGGACTAACGAGCAGTCAACCCTGTCCTAACTTTGTCAGACAGAGAGTTAAACTTCTTAATAGTTATCATGACTGTTCTCTTGATATTGGTCAAATTAAAACCTTTTCATCTGTCTGTGCATCTGACCATATATAGTGGTGGAATTTATTTCTGACTCCCAAAGTTTGACCTTTCTGATTAGAACAATTGCCTTCAAGGAACAAGTTTATATCCCCACTACTCACTTTTGCCAGCATAATAGTCTTTAGTGGCTTAGTATATTTTATAGGTGGAGCTGGTAGTCAAGGCTATTGTTAAGATTTCCTGACACTTTTCATTAAAACCTCCCGTCTCAGTTGCTGCAGCTGGATGAAGTATTAACTATTTGGCCTGCAGTTTGATGTGCTTGGTTTTCGGTCTGAGTTTTAATTTTTTCATGGTTTCTGGGGGTTTTGGTGGTTTTTTTTTGGTTTTTTTTTTGTTTTTTTTTGTTTTTTTTTTTTTTTTTTGTTTTTTTTTTTTTTTTTTTTTTTTTTTTTTGTTGTTGTTGTTGTTGTTTTTGTTGTTGTTTTTTTTTGTTTGTTTTTTGTTTTTTTTTTTTTAATTTAAGCAGAGTTTGGCCTTAAAGGAAGAGGTCAAGAAAAGAAGATAGTTAATTTTACTTACTGATTTGGTTAATTTAGTTTTCATCTTTTTTTTTTTTTTTTTTTTTTTTTTCTTTTCCTGANGAGGTCCAAAGTGGCAATCTGAATTTAAGCAGAGACCTGGATTCAAAGAGACATGGTACTTTTCAGAGTCACAGAGTCACAGGCTGGTTGAGGTTGGAAGGGACCTCTGAAGGTCATCTGGTCCAAGCCCCCAGCTCAGGCAGGTCTACCTAGAGCCAGTTACCCAGGACTATGTCCAGACAGCTTTTGAATGTCTCCAAGGAGGGAGATACTCTCTTGAAATTCCTAATATATTTGATTGGCAGAGCGTAGCGCCAAAACCTGGTGCCAGTATGGTGTCTGCAGAGCTTTATAAGAAGCAATTAAACCCTCTGCACCATCTAGGCTTTGAAGAAGAAGCAGCTTAAAGGCTAGTAGCCCCATCATCTTCCTACTGCTGTATCTGTAGGGTAGGGGTAGGTTTGACTTTGTCCTTTCAGCCTTTGCAGTGCAGTTTTTAATTATGTGATCTCAAATTCTTTCAACTGCCCCGTTCAGACAACCAGGCATCAATGACTGCATTGGAAAAATGCTCCTATTCTTCTGTGTTTAAGGCACTGTTCATATGGAGAGCTCAATTCTCAGCCTGGATGCACCATATACTGCCTGTCTGATGCTAGGCAAGAGTAGCACGGAGTGTACTCACATGGGAGTCAAAATTAGTTATTAAGTTGTTAGGAAATCTTTATTCTTTAACCCCCCCAACTTTTGAATGCTTGATTTTGCCACTCTGGATTGTTTTATAATACCTTTCTAATATGCAGTTGCTTAACCTTATTGGGAGACATAAATGTCAATACCTTAGTACATCAATATGTGATCATATTTCTTTTGATTTGCATGAAGTCTTGTGAGTGATGAAATATACTTGGAGAATATGAGCAACCAGAGTCTTGTTTTGGTCAATGTTTGCCATCCCTTCAGAGTAATTGTATTTTACAAGTGATTTTACTTGATAGCTCTTTAATAAACAACATAATGAACACTGAGAGTTTCTCAGAGAAATAGTTCCAATTAAATATAGTTCCTAAAAGTTTATCCGATGTACTGTTTGGGGGTTTTGAAATTCACATGAACAATACCACAGCAGAGCAGAAGCATATTCTATCAGAATCTGTTTGAAGTTAATCCTAAAATAAAGAATTGTTGCCTTAAATTTATATAAGTGTTCATGCCTGTTAGAGATAAAGCGTTTAGTGTGAGTGCTAGGAAATGGAAGCCGCTGGTACCATTTTATCTATAAAGTTACATTACAGTGAGACATTGAGTGTAATTTTCTGGATCTTCATGTTTGCTGTTTCTTATTAAAGCTGTTCCAGTTTTACTATCAGCAGATTTCCCAGCTTGTTACTTACATACACAACTGGAAGGGTTTTCCTACACGAGTGTGTGTGTGAGTGACTGTGTACACATATATACAGGAGTAACATTTCTGAATTCTGCAGGACTCTTGTAGACAGGTTTCAGCAATATGATGTTTATAACTGTAAAGAAAAAGACTTTGAAAAGCACTGGCAATATGATGATATAAAGGGAGAGGTTTGGAAGGTTTTTTGTGCTGCTGTGTAAAACTTCAGACAGTCCCATTGCAAGAAATACTGGTTTATGTTTTCTTTTTAGTTTTGTTTTCTTCTTTTTTTTCTTTTTAACTACAGATCCCCTACCACCACCTCGTTTTGAAATTAATAAGGAAAAAACTACACTCACAAGCTTACAGGTTCAGTGGGATCCATCCTCAGGAAAGGTGGACTTGTATAACCTGGTATTATTTGATCACAGTAATAAAAAGATACAAGAAGTCTCCATACCAGGAAGAAATTCAAAAACAGAAAACACTTTTTCCAATCTCATCCCTGGAAACAAATACAACATTGTCCTCAGTGCAGTTGCTGGAAACAAGAGTACCCCAGAACTTCAGATAAGTGGCTCTACTGGTAAGACTTTTACTGTATTTCATCTAAATAAAACTACTTACAATATTTTGAAGTTCTGCATTTTGAAATTAGCAAATATATATCATTCTTCTACCTGGCAACATATATATATATGTAAGTATCTAGTGATTATACAGAAAAATAAACAAAACATGAATCTCCGACTAACATAAAGATTTGTTTGCTAGGATAGGAATGGAGGCATGTTCTTATGATGTATTTGGACATAAATTTGGGGTTAAATTTTCACTAACCCTAAAGAAACTTTGTATGTTTCAAAAGTACGTATGTTTAAAATTGCTGAAATTGTGGAAATAACTATTGGGCCTCAAGCATGTGTTTTTTATTCCAACAGTGCCATCCCCTGTGAAAAATATTCAGGTCAGTGTCAAGACAGACTCTATTCATGCTTCATGGTCTCCTGGCTCTGGGCACGTGGATCGTTACAGGCTGGTATTGCTGGATAATCATGCCCCGGTTCATGAGGTTCACCAAGAAGATCCTTTGACCTCCTACACTTTTTCAGGACTTACAGCGGGCCACGTGTATAACCTCTCTATCATAAGCCAGGCTGCAGGACTGGAGAGCAGCAGTTTTCAAACTGTCAGGACAGGTATGATTTCAGAATTCATCACAACAGGACAAGAAGCTAAAGCCATAATCTAATAAAATCACAGGACATATTTCAGAACAGTAAATGATTTGCATTCCAAGTGTATATTGCTAGACTTCAGTGGCGGAATTACCCTTGGCAGGTATTTCTCTCCAAAGGCTATAGAGGGAGTTAGAGACACTGTAAGCTTATTTTGTTCCCTAAGTCACCATTGTAGGAAAGTTAGCAGCTAAATTGGCTTTTAGGGTATCTGCAGCTAAATTAGCTGCACTGCTTAATGTAGGTGCCTCCATTAAACATGTAAAGTTTGGTGTTAACAGTCAGCACAAGTGCCGTGGTATCACCTTGTACCTGTGCAAGAGGTTCATCTGACTTGAATCAGTGTGTAGCCTGGTCGTTTCACTGTCCTATTGAGGACAGTTTAACTCCATTGATTCTTACTTAACTGAATGGGAGGTGCAGAACTTGTGAGTTTTGCAAAAATATATATTTTGTGTGTCTTTTTCTCTGTATTGCAAAAGAGCTGCATTTCTGAAAAGAAAATAGGCGGGAAAAAAAAAAAAAGCAGAGTAGGTAAGAACTTTAAAATTTAATGGGTATTTTTGTTTGTTTTTGTCCTTTTTCCCCTGAGAAGTATTGATTTGCAGAACAAAAGTTTTTGAAATGAAGGGTGTTTTTTTTTCAGGAAGGTTTTTCAGCATAGAGTTCTGTGGTCCTAGAGAGATAGATGAGCCCAATGGTTAAAACACTCATGTAAGCGAAAACAAGGTCATGGTTTTTCTTTCCTTAATTTTTGGTAAATGTATGCTGCAGTTTATCCTACATAAATCTCATTACATAGAGGTAATTAAATATTAAGTAAGCAATGTGATGTGTAGGGCACACAGATGAGTACTATTGTCACCTAGCACTGGCTGTTTTGCCGGTTATTCTCTTGTTTCCTTTTATTTCTTCAGATTTTTTTTTATTTCTTCCTGTTGTGGGGTGCATAAAATTTAAATCTCACAGGTTTTCTCAGAACATAAAAGCACTCCGTCTAGCTTGCAGCATGGCCCTCAGTTTCAGTACCTACTGTGTCCCAAGCCTGAGAAATGAAGATATTGGGGTAGCTATGCTTTTCTTCTGGTGGAGCATTTCAATAAAGGAGTTTGATTCCAGTCCTGTAGCTCCAATGACGCTGTAATGTTTATTGTACCAAAATGTACCAAGGCATCTCTGTTCTTAGGAGTATATTTTATAGTCAAAATGGCTGAGGTGACTGCAGATATGGCTAACAGACTTTCTGCTCTCTGAAATGAGAGTGGTTGTTGTAAGAGGTGTCACTCTCAGCAGCAGAATATCTTAAACAGGTCTGGGTTCAGTTTCACTGTGACCAGGCTTTGCCCTCTCACTCTTCAGGAGCAATCGTTCATACTCCATCCCATGCAACCATTTAAAAGCAAAACTTAACTATTGCAGTTTGGAGGCAGCAGGTCTTATACGTTCTGTGGTAGAAATATTTTATTCTCTTTCTTACTTTCTTCTTTTAGCCCCAGCTGAAGTTTTAGACTTGACAGTGACTAACGATGACAGCTTAGATGCTTTAAAAGTTAAGTGGCGAAGACCTTCGGGAAACCTCAATTTCTATAACATCACTTTGTCTCATCTTGGATCAGTTAAAGAAGTCAAAACTCTACAGCCACCAGTCACAGAGACTTACTTTGACAAACTAACTCCAGGACGTCTTTATCAGGTTACTGCCCGCACAGTCAGCGGTGAACTGTTTACTGATCGGATGGCAACTGGCAGGACGCGTAAGTCTTCTGCTTCAGTAAGAACCTTGTATCCAATGCTATTTTTGCCTACACTGGCCTTGTAGAAAGTCATTGTAGGAGGCAAAATGATTTGGATTCCAGGCAAAATAAGATAAAGACCACTATATTGTTCCGGGAGTACCCCTTCCTGACTCTCTGGCAACAGTTAATCTGGCAGCCAAAAGCAGCGCCAGCATAGCTCAGGAGCTGGAAACAATAATGCATTTTGGACCTTATAGTTGGGTGAGTCTGTTACAAAACTGTTTAAAGCTACTTCATTTCTGACCAACTTCATTATCTTGAATTCGACTCAGCATAGTATATAAAAGTAGTTACCTTATGGGGAAGTCTGCATGTAGTCAAATAGTGAAGGGATTTTTAAGTAATTTTGCAAGGTCTAATATTATCCTGTGATCCAGACACAAATATACAAATAGGAAAATACTAGGTCTCGGCTGTCTTTGCTACCAGGAGCATGGATTAAGGAAGGTGTGTGGCAGCCTGGGTAGAGTTGGGTTATGTTTTGTTTATCTTCTTTCAGGAATAGAATTTTCTTCCAGGTATCTCTCATAGGAGTTCGGAAATTGAAAAATCCTGTCATAATTCTCCTACAGCATTACTGGCCACAAAGACATGTCATCTTCTCCACACCAGCCTAGCCCAATCCAAATTTAGATGGGAAAATATATGTTTGTGAGGAATACATACATAAATTGTTAGTAGACTCAGAGCCAAAAATTATATAATGTGCATGTGTGAGAGAGAGAGTATTTATTTTAGAGAATATTTATCATCTGCAACTAAACATTTCATGTGAAAGGCACATCGTTGACACATCTAGCTGCTGCCCTATTCTCAGTACAGGCTGGAAGAGACCTGAAAAGCCTTTTATGTCATAGAATCGTAGAATTGTCTAGGTTGGAAGGACCTTTAAGATCATCTAGTCTAACCAGACTAGAACTAACCAGAACCTAACTCTGATATAGTAGTGATAGGACAAGGGGTAATGGTTTTAAACTGGAAGAGGGGAGATTTAAATTGGATATTAGGAAAAAATTCTTTACTGTGAGGGTGGTGAACAGGTTGCCCAGAAAAGTTGTGGATGCCCCATCCCTGGAAGTATTTAAGGCCAGGCTGGATGGGGCTTTGAGCAACCTGCCCTAGTGGGAGGTGTCCCTGCCCATGGCAGGGGGGTTGGAACTCAATGATCTTCAAGGTCCCTTCCAATTCTAACCATTCTATGATTCTATGATCCTATAAAACAAAAACCCATCACTAAACCATGTCACTCAGCACTATGTGAACCCATCTTCTGTATATATCCAGGGATGGTACCTCAATCACCTCCCTGGGCAGCCCGTTCTAATGCTGGATAACCCTTTCAGTGTAAAAATATTTTCTGCTATCCAATCTGAACCTCCCCTGGCGCAACTTGAGACCATTTCCTCTTCTCCTATTGCCTGTAACTTGGGAGAAGAGACTGACCCCCACCTCTCTACAACCTCCTTTCAGGTAGTTGTAGAGAGTGATAAGGTCTTCCCTCAGCCTCCTTTTCTCTAGCCTGAGCAATCCCAGCTCCCTCATCCTCTTATAAGGCTTACTCACCAGACCCCTCACCAGCTTCATTGCCCTTCTCTGGACCCGCTCCAGCACCTCAATGTCTTTTTGGTGGTAAGGGGCCCAAAACTGGACACAGTATTTGAGGTGGAGCCTCAAGTCCAGTAAGTACAAAGCTGGAGTCGTTACATACATGTCTTTTTTGTTTGTCTAGCCTACCATTAAAGACTTTTAAGATTACCATTTCCATCTGAAAGGAGAGCTTCAGACACTTACCCAAACCACTGATCCCCAAATTTGTGACCTAGACCCACTATTTTCAAAGTTGGAGATCTAGAGGTCCCATTTCCAAGGATGATGTGCAATTCCTTCCCTTGACTTTTCCACAGGTACCAAGAGTTTTGAAAACAAAGTCACAAAAGAAGCTGTGTGGCCTAAAGATAAATTTCTAAATCCAGTTGGTGAGGTCTATGGGGTGTTGAAGGGGTTAGACTCCTAACATCCCTCTGTAACTCACAGAGTGAGCCAGGTGCCCAAGAACATTATGTACCTCAACTGTGTATTGAGAGGGTGCCTATAGCCGCAGAACCTGCAGAGGAGTGTTGTGGTAAGGAATTTGGACATCTCAGGGACTGAAACTTTGCACCACAAGGGTGTAATGATGTCCAGGCAGTCTAGGTTTATCTGTTGTAAGTACATCCAAGCTTCCTAACAAAACATATCCAGTCACTCAGCAGTTGAAAGACATCTCTCATATTCACTGTCATGTGGGAGTTCTAAGTTTGACACCCAGCTATGCTTGTGGGAAGTGAAACTGGTATCTCTCAATTGTTTACTAGTTGCTGATCAATTAAATGTTAACTAAGCCAGAGAAAACATGAGAGCACAATTTTAGCCTTGTAGTTTACAGTTAATACTTGTGGATGGTTATAGGGCTCCCATTGGATTTCATATAGAGTATCATAACACTGAGCTGTAGGTGTCCTAACAGTCCGGTGTGACCTGCAAGCAATAGGGCAGGAAGGTCAAGCATGTAATTTCAGGACCCTTGAAGTGGAGGACAGGACAGAGCAGATGCTTTAATGAACCTCAGTTTGAGCCTCAGTACCTTACAGCTGGAAGGGACTAGGATATACAAGGCCTTTGTGGAAGAAGCCATCAGATTTTGCATTTCTGCTGCTGAGACCAGAATTTGGCCCATAGTAGCTGAAGGTTTTGCCTTAGATTTGAGAAACTGGCTGACAGTTTCTAAGTAAACTTAAGTGAAGAGGAAATGGCCTCAAGTTGCACCAGGGGAGGTTCAGATTGGATATGAGGAAAAATTTTTACACTGAAAGGGTTATCCAGCATTGGAATGGGCTGCCCAGGGAGGTGGCTGAGGCACCATCCCTGGAGATATTCAGGAGATGGGTTGACATAGTGCTGAGCGACATGGTTTAGTGATGGGCTTTTATTTTTTATTAGAGTTAGATTGATGGTTGGACTAGATCTTCTTAAAGGTCCCTTCCAACCTAGACAATTCTATCTTTCTAAGTCCAGAAAGAAGCATGGATACAAGATGTATCCATGAAGAGCATGGGGAAGATTTTGCCTACCCTAAGAAGGGTTCCCCATTTCTGATGGCAGAAACTAACAGTGAAAAAGGGAGTCCTTTATGTGTGGGAGATTAAAAATTATCTTTAAAGTGAATGCCAACCTTTGTAATAAGATACCTGCCATTGCTCTGGCTGATCTGAGCACTTCTGCAATAGCTACGCTGCGAGACAGGGTTTGCCAGTGTGCTCTCACCAGATACACCCCACTTCAGAGTTACTCTCTCAATCTCTGCATTTCAGTTCCCCAGAAAGTTTCGGAGCTGAAAGCCGGCGGCGGTGGCTGGCTGAGGTCCCTGCGAGTCACCTGGCTGCCCCCTGCGGGAGACTGGGAGAGGTATCGCCTGCTGCTGTGGAACCGCTCGGCCCTGCTTCTCAACGCCACCCTGGAGAAGGACACCAGGGAGTACCTCATCCGCGACCTGGGCCTCATCCCGGGCAGGCAGTACGGCGTGGACATCGTCGTGGAGAGTGGCGGTTTGCAGAGCAAGACCAGCTGCACGGGGAGAACAGGTCAGCCTCATCCTCCGGGAAGCCTGAAAGTGTGAAATGTTCAGCCAGGCTCCGTGGGCAAGCAGAAAGAAGGGGTACTTGCGTATCCACAGATTAATTTCACTATTAATACGGTAATGAATACAGTAAAAAAGAGCTCTCTTGAAAACAATAGGAATTTTTAGCAGTTCTGTGAGAACTCCCAGGGTTGTTTTTGTGCTAAATGTTTTGTTAGTGGAAATTGTGGGAATTACGTCACCATTCCATCATGACTGAGGCATCACGCTAGATATATTACACATCACTGTTCTATTTTATAGCTGATTGCAGGCACCCTATATACTTCTTAAAGGAAAGTACTTCTTTACTTCTTAAAGGCACCCTTTATACTTCTTAAAGAGAGCAATATAGATCTTCCTGTATTGTTCATCAGTATTTTCAGTAGCAAGCTGGTTTCCTTGCCAGCCTATATAAAGAGTATCAACAGTATTAACCAAAGCTGGTTATGGTGTATGTCGGTGTGAATGTTCCATAACATTTCCTTTCTTGTTTCTGTTCTTGTTCTTAGCCCCTGAAAATGGGGTTAGTTTGTTCAAGTCAGCCTTTCCAAAGGAAATCCATACACACTGCAAGGATGCGAGTAAAATCCTTTTGCAATGTGTTAGTCAAAGCCATATCTGATTGCTTTAAACTTAAAAAATAATTGCAATGTAGTTGTTAATGGTTCTGTTCTATGAATGCAAAATAAGTGTAATTAGAAAAAAAGAAAATTAGAAATTAGAAAAAAGAAATTAGAAATTAGAAAAGAAGGCTTGGAGGAGGCAAGGCTCAAGGCTATGCCTTATCTCACTGGAGAATGTCAGATAAGAATGGGCCACCCTACTTGATCCTTATCCTTCCTTGTGCATGCCTTTCCTGCTACACTCCTACTTGTCATTCCCCGAGGGGTTCATTTTGTTAATATTGCAAAATAGGAAGACCAGTAGAAGCTACAGAATGGAAACTTTCTCTAACTTTTATACAACTTGATCAGAGCAAATCACATTCTCATCTTACTTTGATGTACATTACAAATAACTCAATTTAAATTTCTGGCGTTACTTTTAATTGATGCAGCTAAGCAGTTAGATCATGCTCCAGTAAATGACATCCAACAGCGGGTACATATATCACAAGTGTGTTCAACCCACAGTCAGGTATGTAATGTACCTGTTATGAAGCATAGGTATTAGGCCTTATTCTGACTTATTTTTCCCTTAGATAAACCCATAGCCTTGGAAAATGAGGGTTGTTTAGCCTTGAGAAAAGGAGGTTGAGGGGAGACCTTATCACTCTCTACAATTATCTGAAAGGAGGTTGTAGCAAGGTGGGGCCTGGTCTCTTCTCCGAAGTAACAGGTGACAGGACAAGAAGAAATGGCTTCAAGTTGCACCAGGGAAGGTTTAGATTGGATGTTGAGAAAAAAATTGACACTGAAAGGGTCATCAAGCACTGGAACAGGTTGCCCAGGGAAGTGGTGGAATCACCATTCCTGGAGGTGATGCTAATGTAATGCTTAGTGATATGGTATAGTCATGGGTTTTAAGGTCAGGGTTAGGTTGATGTTTGGACTAGATGATCTGAAAGGTCTCTTCCAACCCAAACAATTCTATGATTCTATTTCAACGTAACAGAGACAAAATCAGATCAGGGGACTACATTAGGTGACAAATGCCTTCTGTGTGCATGCATGCACACATACACATACAGAAAATCTCTGATCAAGTTCTTTCTTTTGTACCATGGTAAGTTTGGAGCATCTCCCAACTTGACCGAGATATGAACCAGTGCAAAGTCAATGTCACTCTGACCCTATAATTTGCATCCTTGTTTGTTACAGCTAAATTGGTGTAGATCTGTTTTACGGTACCAATGTTTTATATCCCTGACTAGCACCTACCGTTCAAGAGGAAGCTCACTGACTTCACTGCTTTTTCATTCATACTAAAATATATATCCTGACATGAATTTTAACCTAAGCATTACAGCCATAATGCATTGTTGAAATCTGCTGCTACAGCCCTTCACTGGAAGAGCAGCACAAATATTAGATTTGTTAAGATTGGCTTCCTGGAAAAAGAATCTCCTCTTGATTACGAATTCTCAGTTTCTGTCCCATTTCTGTCTTACAAACAGATTCCTTACAGCAGTTTGAGATACAGCATGTGCATTCTCTACAAGGTCCTGTTCTCATAGGGATATTTGTGTACTTTTACAGCTCCAGAGCCTGTTCTCCAGCTCCGTGTAAAGCACGCTAATGAATCTTCACTTAGTGTCATGTGGATGACCCCTGTGGCGGAATGGGACAGTTATGTGGTTTCACTGGGAGACAGGGATCTTACTGTCATTAAAAAAGGGCTTGCAAAAGAAGCTAAGGAATTCACTTTCACTGACTTGGTACCTGGAAGAAAATATACAGCTACCATCACTACCATTAGTGGGATTTTAAGCAACTGGACTTCAGTGGAAGGAAGAACAGGTATCATCCTGTCAAACTATTTTAATCTCTGCATCTGGTAACCATTAACAACTTTGTTTTGTAGTGAACTGAATGAACTCAGTGGCTAAATCTCAAAAGTCTTTAATTTACCTTACTTTCTTCAATAGAAGTTGTGTTTCTGAGTCTCTCATTTCGGACTGTCAATTATCTTGCAGTATTTATTTAAAGTTTTGGGGAAATGGATATGTAATTCCTGTCAAAACAGTTCTCTGAAATGTTATGTCATGTCTGATCAATGTATATTAGCACAAAATTCCACATAAGAAGAACAATTTTCACTGGGTATCTTCAGGAAGGTCACTTCCTTGATTCAAAGCATTCATCATCTGGAAACAAAAAGCACCACCATCACACAGGAAAATGTTGCTTTAGGGGGGAACATTCCAAGGTTGACAGACACAAAACATATGTGACCTTGAAAATTTATTTTGAATTTCTCTGCTCTTCTGATTCCAGAATCTGTATCTGTTATTCAGGATGATGACTGTGACACAAGAAAGGTCCCATTCCCACCCCCTGCAGGGTGCTAATTTTGTGCACGTGTGCAAGTTTTAAACCATGTGTGTTGCTTTACTCTGCTCGACTTAGGCGATCTCCAGTGCTAGCAGTCCTCAAATGCAGCTCTGGCACAGCAGAGGGGAAAAACAAGCTGCTGGTCTTTAAATCTAATCATGCCTGTGGCTTGATAGTGGTCCTTACTTAAAGGGTGTAACTCCTTCCAAGGCCTGAAAAGTCTGACTTACACTTTCATTTTTCTGCTATGTGATTAGATAGCTGGGATTTCACTTCCTTCTGCCTTGCACCCCTCTAGGAGGCCTGGTCGGGCATAAAGGTTACAGCATCCTGCTTCTCAGTGCTTGACGACACATCAGGCTGGGCTGCTGCGCCAGCGTTACATTCAAAGTGATAAAGAATGAACATCAATGAATTTGAACATGGGTCTTAACAAGCGTTGCAAACCTCTGAGTCTTCTCTGCAGTAGGACAGCTTACTAGGATTGCAAAATATTGCTATAAATATGACAGATACATCCTAGATTGGTCAGCTTCTAGTGGAGCCTGAGGTATCACTAAATGTGCCTTTAGCACAGGAACGTGGCACAGGGCTTACTACATATGACAGTATTACAAAACAGGTCGAATTTTTGATTAATTTTTTTAGTCAACATTACATTTTTTTCAGCTACGTGCCTAATTTTCTAGCTTTTGTTAACGATTGCTAATCCAGTACTATGTGTGCAAAAAAAAAGCTAATACAAAACAGGAGATGAAGCTCACAATCACATTTTGTAAGGTTAGAATGTTCTTGATTTCAGTTGTACTTGGTCATGTAAGCAGAAATACTTGGAAAGAAGTAACTGTATTCCCTTGCTTTGACCAAATAATGTCAAATAATAATAAAAAAGAGTATTTTGGGTAAAATTTGTGGTAGATATTCCATTTCTTTTGTTCTTACTTTTTCCTTTTTGGTCTGGTTACGTGATTTAAGCTTATATTTAGATAAATGTCATGTTTGTTTAACAATTAATTTATCTTTTGATGCCAGAAAAGTTAGTACCCCACAGATCTTCTTACATAAAACGTAAAACCAAATTCACCCATCTCAGTTACCTCCAAAATATTGAAGTATAGATGACTGTGCCTAAGGTATTTGTCAGATGAGTTTGCCATTTAATAGGAATGAGAGATGGGGAGTAGAAGAGGAAAGGGAGAATAGAAAACACAGACTATAATTGAAATAGTCATCAAAAACAACTGGTGTCCTAAATTGATGGCTTTTGTTTAGTAGTATTTATAAAATGCCATCTTTTCCTGTTCACCGATCCTGAATCATTTTGTTGTAGCTGAGAAAAACTGTGCTAAAGCCTGAAAGACCTTTCTGTGCCTTAGATAGTTTCCCATAGACCACATCCCATCAGACAGGAAGCAGTCCGTGGCTGGATTATTTTTAGTCCTTTTGAGTCTGACTGCAAATTGGAATGTTGTTTTGATGCACTTCCTCAGTGTGACTAAACTTGGGTTCTGTGGGGGATTTTGTTTTGTTTCTCCTCAGTAACATTATGACAATTTTCTTTGCAGTGCCAGCCCAAGTGACTGGTCTGACTGTGGCAAGTGAGGGATCAACCAACAGCTTGTTCACCAACTGGACAAGAGCACTGGGAGACGTTGACTCGTACCAAGTGCTACTGATTCATGAGAACGTGGTCATTAAAAATGAGACTGTTCCCAGTGAAACCAACAGATACTACTTCTATCCCCTGAAACCTGGAGGACTCTATTCAGTTGTTGTCACCACTGTCAGCGGAGGGATATCTTCAAGGCAAACGATCGCAGAGGGGAGGACAGGTAAAAAAGGAAATAATCCAGCACATCTTATTGTCAGCTCCTAGAAGCTAAATGTATTAAAGATTATGAATTAAATGAATTAAAGATTCACAATGTCTTGTGAATAAGCCACTGGGCTGAGAATTCAGAAATACAGGAGTTTCAGCCATGTAATTCTTGTATTTGATCTCAAGCACACTGTGGGTCCAGATTCACTGTGGGAGCTAATTGCTCTGCCTTCAACAGGAACTCTGTATAGCAGGGATTCTGCAGTTTGCTGCAACGACCCCCTTGAAAACTATTTTCAGGTAAAATTAAAAAAGAAAAAAAAAAGATAAAAAAACAATTGGCAAAGAATAACACTAAAAGGCTTAAGCTACACCGGCATATTCAGTATTTTTGACTTTGGCAGCTGACAGGCAGCCCTTCTACTCATGTAAGTCGGTTCAGTGCATCAGAGTCCAATGGAAATGCGGCAGTTAATTATGATTAAGGTCTGCCCCTGTAATAACCCTAATAATCTTGTATTCCCGAGCAACAGTAGTTCTGTCAGCGTGGAGCCTTGGAGCTCACCTTGCTGGCTTGAAGAACAAGTTGCGTTCACGTTGTGGCCACTAGGCGTCAGGGAACTCATTGTAAACGAAACACATTCTTCTATGAGCCTCCGCTTCCCTCAAGCCTCGGTAGTTACCGCGATTACTGAGAAAACTTGAGAAAATAACTCATCTTCTGGGATGGTGCCACCGAAGACAATTTCCTTCACTGTATTCCAAAAAGTGGATGACTGCTGCTGAGTGGAGTCAGTGCGGAGCTGCTCAGGAATCCCAGAGTGCTTATTTATAGGGTGGCATTCCAGACATTCTCATGACAGTAGGAACTGGCTTGTTAAAGCTCTTTTGGTTTTTTTCCTCTTTGTTGCACAGTTCCTTCCAGCGTGACTGGAGTAACAGTAAATAACTCAGGTCGCAGTGACTACCTCAGTGTCTCTTGGCTGCCCGCTTCTGGAGATGTAGACAGTTATTTGGTAACACTCTCTCACGATGGCAAGATCGTTCAGACTCTCACCATTTCCAAATCCTTCAGTGAATGCTCCTTCAGCAGTCTTACTCCTGGGACGCTTTACAATGTGATGATAACCACGAAGAGTGGGAAGTATGAAAATTATTCCTTCAGCCAGGAACGAACAGGTAAAGAGAGCCTCTTAGTGAATCCAGTCACCGTAACCATAACATTCCATAACATTCCATAGCCATTATCAATGATCTATTAATATCTGACCAAACTGGGATGTGTGAGTAGCGGTTGGAGGGCCAAACCATAAAATTTACAGACTTAGATTTACTCTTATTCCTCAACTGCTGCTTTGTGTCATACAAAATTACTTTAGCATGCATAAAAGTCATGTGTCAATCCTCGTGAGTGAGCAGAAATCATGTATCAGTTCTGACTCTAATGCATTTTCCTGCTCTTAACCTCTCTACTTGGCTCTTCAAGTATATCCTGCAGAACATCCCCCCAAAATTTACTCAAACACTGAAAGAATGGGATAGGAGCTAACTACTGAAAAAATTAGTAAGCTGTCACATAAACGAGTAGCACCCGTGTCTCTTCTTTTTGGTCATGTAACACCCAAGCCGATGGTTTTAGTAATGCAATGCTCAAGGAAATCATAACAGGAATAGAAAAATTTCAGAGAAGGGTGGCAATAATGATGGAATACTTTTAAAACTTCCTCAAAGATTGATAAGACTGAGACTTTGCACTTTGTAAACCAGTAGAATAAAAGAGGATGATAAGGAGTGTTGAAATGACAGGTTCACATACAAGTTAGTTACATCAAGTTAGTGCAATTTTAGTCTTTTCATGATATAAGTGAAAATCCAAAGGAAAAGCATGTAAATGAGGAGAAGCAAATTCAGGACTGGTGTGCACTTGGGGAACTTATTGCTATAAGCAAAACTGACCAAGTTCCAAAAGACCAAAAATTGGAAAGGCAAACTATTGTCATATAACATAAAGCAGCCTGGAAACTGCAGTCACTATTTTAGAGGGTAGGGTATTGCTTAAATCCACATTGTGATCTTTTTGCAACTTCCTTAGAAAAGTGGAAATCACCACCAATATTGTCCCCTACAGCAACTCCAGTTACTTCAGGAAGTTATTAGTTTCTCAATCTTTGTGTTTTTTTCTTTCAGTCCCTTCAAGTGTTCAGGGACTTACTGTCAGCAATTCAGCCAGGAGTGACTACTTGAAGGTGTCCTGGTTACATGCCTCTGGATATTTTGATAATTATGAAGTGATCATCAAGAACAACAATGATTTCATCCAAACAAAAAGTGTCCCAAAGGATGAAAATGAATGTGTGTTCACTAATCTGGTCCCAGGGAGGCAGTACAGTGTCACGGTCAGCACAAGGAGTGGGAAATATGAAACTAGTGAAAGAATCTATGGCAGAACAAGTAAGTAAACACCCTGGAAACATCCCGAGACACTCCAGGATTTTTTTCTATTTACCTTGGCTCAAAAACCTGATATGATTTTAACATAAAATGTTGAGTGTGACTTTTCGAATGTGTGTCATTCTAAATATGGAAAGCAGTATTTAGTTGATGACCAGTGTTTAAGTTACAGGCATATAGAAAATAAAAGAAGAGACCTGTGCTGTGAACTTGGAAAGCTAAATCTTGAAACATGGAAAACTGAAAACCAGAATCGTACAGATTTCCAGATCAGCTTAGTATTTATGCTTAAGCTCTGCCAGAATGTACAAGACAGGTGTTTTTTTCTGGTCGTGTGTAAGGAAGAAGATAGGCTAGACCTCACTCTACTCAAATTACTCCAAGAACTGGAGTTGGAGAGGTAAGAGTGGTAAGATGGCTAGTTGTGAGCCAGCAGGCGTCTGGATGCAGTCTGCCTGTCTTCACCTGGAGCCGCGTGTAAGCTAATGAGGCATGCTAAGAAACCAAGCTTATTAACACAGGGGTAGCACTGGGCAAAACCAACTGACCCGTGTCTGTCAGGAGTTGGGAACTGCGCTCTGGGGTGCTGCTTCACAGCGCCAGCTTGCCTCCGGTCTCCCCTAGCTCAGGCCTCTTCACACTACATTAGTTGTACCTGCAGATCCGAGTCAATTTCTGTTGGCTATGCAAGCGCTCTGCAGGCGCTGTTATTATTTATTGTTCTTATGCTGATAAGCTCTAGACTCCCTGTTCTTAAGTGAGACCTTCCAGTGGTAAATATGGGGCTTTGAGCAACCTGCTCTAGCGGGAGGTGTCCCTGCCCATGGCAGGAGGGTTAGAACTCCATGATTTCTAAGGTCCTTTCCAACTCTAACCATTCTATGATTCTGTATGGTGCAGACCGCAACGAGCAACCCTTGAAATAAGTCCAATCTACTGCTTTTCCTAGGGAACTGAATGAAAAGTTTTAGCTCAGGAGCATGACTTCAGAGCTGTTGTCTTTCTGCTGTGATCTGGTAATAAGTACTGAGAAGTTTCCTGTCTTTCTTCTCACCTCTTCAGTGCCAGAGTCAGTGAAGGAACTGACTCTTAGTAACAGGAGCACAGAAGATCTGCAGGTAACTTGGTCAAAGGCTGAGGGGGATGTTGATAAATATGAGATTCAGCTCCTCTTCAATGATATGAAGATCTTCCCACCCATTTTCCTTGGGAACACGATTGAGGAGTATTGGTTCACAGCTCTGACTCCAGGACGTCTATACAAAATTCTTGTCTTGACAATCAGTGGAGATGCACAACGTGCCACTTTCATAGAAGGCCTGACAAGTAAGAAATAATGTGGTATTTAAAAATGTGTTGAGGCTTCTATAGAGGAAAGAATGAGGAGCAGAAAATCAAGAGAGAACCAGGATCTTATTTGAGATGGCACAACACTGGCACAAGGACAGCAGATCTCATTGAAAATCACCATAGTACTTCAGCCGAGTTGAAATGTGCTTAATAAACAAATGTCACAGGCACCAATATTTGATTATTGGCAGATAATTTGATTTGTTGTGTAGAAATGGTATTGAGATGTCAGTGTTTGGGTTTCTGTTATCCCCATGCATGCCAGTTGCTTGCTTAGTATCTCTAATCTCTAAATAAAGTAGCTAAATCATTTAAGATATTTCACGCCTGAAATAAATGGGTGAAATTAAGCCTACAAAACATAGTGTACTACTAAGTGTACATAAAAAGCTTTGATTTTCTGAGGTGTTTCTGAAGCATCATTCAGAGAAGAGAGAGGTTATGCAGATAAAAAACATATGAGCTTTTTTTCTGTTTAACTTACATTATATTTTCTTTACTTTTCTTCTTATAAACACATAGAATTGCTTTTCTAAAATGGCACAATCCTACACAATTCTCTTCAGCTTTACTTTTGTTTACCATAAGTGAAATTACTTGTATGTGTAAATGCTCTTTTTAACCTTTGAATCATTTGCTGTCACCATTAAAAAAGGAGGAATTAAAAAATCTGAATCAAACAGGAAATATGTGAACAGGTGCCTTTGTGTTCCTTCTTTTTTCCAGTTCCAAGTGCGGTCAGAAACATTCATGTGTCACCTAATGGCCTGACAAACAGCCTGAAAGTGAGCTGGACTCCTGGAAATGGAGACGTGGATTCCTACACAGTGTCTATCTTTCAGCAAAACCATCAGCTGGATTCCCAGAGTGTCTCCAAGCACGTCTCTGAGCACACGTTTCACAAGTTGGAAGCTGGGGAGCAGTACCGGGTGGTGGTCCAATCTAACAGTGGCACCTTGCACAACAGCTTAGCAGCTATTGGGAGAACAAGTGCGTTTCTTTTGAGACAAGGAGCAAGTTGCATTATGTCGTATGACCCTTTTTTAATAACTGGGCATGGGATGACCCAGATTCATGAGAAGTTTTTGTCTTGAATAGCATTAGCCCTCTTACAAATACTTAGGCATGGCTCTGTTAATACCAGTGACATCTGTCACATGAGTAGCTTTACCTGGGTTAATGTGTGTGGAATTCAGATCACAGCCCAAAACATGCCTTTACAGAACAAATGCAGTTCCTGCCCTCCCCAGTCTGGTGCCTGTGCCTGTTCAACACATACATCTGCAGGGCTCTGTGTAGTCAAATACCATGTTCCAGCAGAGCCTACTGCATGGTCAAGGCTTGTTAGACAATATATTGTTCCAATATTCTGTGTGTCAGGGCATGCAAACAGTGGAGCACCTGGTTTTTAATTCATTTTCTCTGTTTAGCACCTACATGTGTTTGCTGTGGCCTTGACTTTGTGCAACAACTGCTGGCTTCTGTTTTCTATTCAGTGCCACTATTTTGTACCAACTTCTTTATTTTTCAGTTCTTTTTCACATGCCTTTCTTCACTGTTTTGGTCAGTTCATCTCACTCTCCTTTCTCTTTTCATGATAATTGAGGTATATCTCTTGCTTCTCCATGCTCAGTTCAGCTGTCCCTGATGTTCTGTAACTTAATCTGAATGTCTTTATGTCTAGGAATTTTTTGCTTATTCAAACATATGCATAGATATTCATTTTCTCACAATTGAACATGCAAATGTATAAAGATATTTTCTATTAATTACTGTATTCACAGTTGTGTATTGGATGTTCTATATTTCACTTGGTAACGTCCTGCCTTTAACTGTTGCTTCCAGTTCCAGCCTCGGTCCAGGAATTATTGGCCCATCATGCTTACAGCAGTCATTCCTTGTTAGTAACCTGGCAGAAAGCTCCTGGTGTAGCTGAAAGATATGACATTCTGCTCTTGAATGAGCAAGGAATCCTCCTGAGCAACAAATCAGAGCCAGCTACTGCCAAACAGCACAAATTTGAAAATTTATTAGCCGGCAAGAAGTATAAAATACAAGTTTTGACAGTCAGTGGCGGGCTTTTCAGTAAACGAGCAGAAACTGTTGGCCGAACAGGTAATTAGAACATCTTGGTTTATTTATAGCTCCCTCAGTCAGATATCATTAAATACATGAATCATCTGTGTATCTTGCTTCTGGAATGATTCCAATAAGGACAGACTCCAGATATTTATATATGATTTTCCCTGTTATGTGCTTGGTGTGTGAATCTGAAATTTGTTAGCATAATAATGTGGCCGTGGCTCATAATAAGGATATTAAACCAAAGTGCTAAATGCTTCCTTCAGTCTGTCTGTTACGGAACTAAATGAATGCTTTATTGTCATCAAGTTTTTATTTCACAACCTTAAGGCTCTTGGTGCAGGATTTGATGGGAATACACACCGCTAAACTTAGAGCCAAGTCTTGCAGTCTTTACTCAATTAGTGCTTCGTGTAGAAACAAATGGTCAGTTTTGTGTGAGCACAGGCTGGAGACCTGGGTCTGCTGAGAAATACAAACGTTGTATTGGAGAGACTCAGCAGCACCTCATAAATGCTTCTCCCTTGCTTCTGAAAGTTGCTGTTGACATTACTTACCTATTTGTGGCTTAATTGAAATGTATTCCAGCCATGAGTTCTTACTTTATTAAAGGTTCAGCTTAGTGTCTAGACACTTTGATATTTACTCTTGCATTTCTTCTTCTTTTCAGTTCCAGCAGCTGTCACAAATCTGAAGGTCACAGAGAACACCACTGACCGACTGTCCTTCAGCTGGACCACCTCACAAGGGGAGCTGGATTCGTATGATATCTTCCTGTACAACCCAGACAAATCCCTTCATGACAGGATTTCAGGAGAGCAGCATCTCCAGAATTGCTCGTTCCAGAACCTTCGGCAAGGCAGGATATATCGAATGGTGATTGTTACCCACAGCGGAGACCTCACTAACGAGTCATCTGTCTTTGGAAGAACAGGCAAGAACGTCTAAGAAAATCATCAGTCTCCAGTGTAATGCTAATGAGGGACATCAATGAGCTGGTCTGATACTCATGCTAGATTAAAGCCACTATTAGAAATAGCAAAATTGGTTCTTATACATGAAAAGGGTTAGAAAAAGAAGGTAAATTCTGAACAATGTGGTTACAAGAGGAAAAATGAAGCAATAGTTGCTAGGTACTTGGGTCAGGAGAACATATCAATGTATGCTGCATAAGCCTGAGAGGAAAACAGCTGCCTCCCATCCTAAAAGCAGCATTTGTCTATGAGTGGAAAAGACAAAAAGGCAAAGCAAGTAGGATTAATGAGGCAGACAATCTACCAGTGAAATAAAACTTGTTTCCCATGGGGAGCTCTGGCTGCAGCTCCATGTTTGTTCAGCCACACATGGAAAGCAGAGTTTCCTAAGCAGCTGTAGCAGCCCTGACACTGAAAACTTTCTTTATGCTCTGAGGCACCAGAGTACCCTGTGTACCAGTGCCTCTGGACAGTGGTGCACTTTCTTCAGCTGCCTCAGAATTGGATGTTTCCAGACACTGACTGGGAAAAGGCTGCTTAACATTTGCAAAGCTGTCTATTGTAAACATTTCAGCTTCTTTTGGGGGCAGTGGTAGTTCAAAATAAGAAAACAAACTATCGAGATTCCTGATGCTTTCTGGTTTTTTGGCCAGGTGTGGTGGCTTTCTGGATTATTATGTGGCTGTCATTGGGAGATAAGTGTAACGTCTGCTTGAGCATCATTGCTTCTAACCCTTAACAGGCTTCTACACAACATAATACCCATCCTATTTTTTTTTCAGTACCAGCCCCAGTTGTTGGTCTCAAGGCATCCAACCGAAACATGACAGACAGTCTGTGGTTCACCTGGGGTCCAGCAGCAGGAGATGTTGACTTCTATGAGCTGAATCTTTACAACCCAAATGGGACACAGAAAGAAACATGGCACAAGAAAGACCTGAAAGAGTGGCATTTCCAGGGGCTCATTCCTGGCAGAAAGTACACTCTGGTTGTGGTGACTCACAGTGGCGACTTGACTAATGCAGCAAACGCTGAAGGAAGAACAGGTATAAGACACAAAAGCTTTAGGAGTTTTGTTCAGTCCCATCTGTCAGAATTCATATTAGATTTATTCTGAGGGAGGCTTTATTATAAGAGTAGGAAGAAGAATTATAAGAGAAGGTGTAAAGGTAAACAATATCCCTGGTAGTGTTAAACCAACAGAGTGTGATTTTGTTCAGCACTGTGTTTCTTTCAAAGGCTCAGGAATATGCAATGTCTGTGAAAGTCACCACCATCAGTGCAGATGCAGTAACTAGCTGTGTAGACAGGATAATAGAAAACACTTTGTGATGCATGAAGAAAATAATGCATGTTATTTTTGTCTCCTGTAAAAATTTAAGAATCTCTTTTTTTTTCTCTTTTTCCCCTCCCTTTTTTTTTTTTTNTTTTGTTTTGTTTTGTTTTGTTTTGTAGCACCCAGCCCTCCTAACACTGTATCATTTACGGATGTTACAAATACTTCTTTATCAATCACTTGGCTGGGTCCTCCAGACTGGACAGACTATGACGATTTTGAGTTGCAGTGGCTTCCGAAAGATCCCCTCACAGTATTCAATCCCTACAGCAGCAGCAAATCGAAAGTACGCATCATCTATAGCCTGCGACCAGGGAGACTCTACGAGTTCAGTGTCAGAACAGTCAGTGGTGACCGCTGGAAGACATACAGCCAGTCACAGGCTGCAAGCGTGAGAACAAGTAAGTAACCATTTCCATTGCACCATAACGCTTACCTGGAGAAGATGCAAAACTGTTAAAATTTACCAATTCCTTTCACAGTAAGCACTTTCCATTAATAAATTCATAAATGACCGGTGATGAATTCCACTAGACCTAAGCCATTGGTTAATTGTAGGTGTCTAACATCTGAAAGTGAAATCCTATCCTTGTTACATGCCATGTGTTAGAGATGGTGCTCCAATATTACATGGATAAAGCATACTTCTGCAGTATGCTTTAGTAATATGGGCACCCCACATGCTACCCAAGAAACGAGATCAGTCATGAGATGACAGTGCTAGTACTGACTGATACTGTTGACCACACATAACCTCCAAAACAGAATTCTAGAAATCCAGTATTGCTTTCTGGTGTTGCTGTTCTTGTTAAGACTTCAGCAAGCAGTTTTGTTTGCTTGTTTTCACAATTAATTACTGCAGCTTCACAAACCTGATGAGGCTGATGTCACTAGATCCAATTCCAGATGTCTAAAACGAGTTAGACAGCCTTGCCTAATAATCAGGCAGTGCATGTTTGCAGGAGAGGTGAGAGTTCTGTCTCCCAGCCTCCTGCTCTGATCAAATGGTTGATACAGGATCTAGGGGCCATAAGGTAAGCAGAGAGTATATGATGCCTCTCCCTTTTCCCACTGAGCTTCAACTTCTCAACATTCCTCTAGAACCAGACAAGATACAAAGCCTTCATTGTCGGCCCCAGACTTCTACTGCCATTGCGTGTTCCTGGACTCCTCCTGATTCTGACTTTGATGGGTATAGCGTTGAATGCAAAAAACTGGACACCCACGAAGTGGAATTTTCTAAAAGGATAGAAAAAGACAAATCTCTGCTTAATATCATGACTCTCGTTCCCCACAAGCGATACCTGGTGTCCATCAAGGTGCATTCTGCAGATATGACGAGTGAAGTAGTGGAAGACAGCACCATCACAATGATCGACCGTAAGTGGCATTTAGAGCTGCTGGGAAGGGAGGCAGTGAGCAGCAAGAAGCAATGGCTGGTGTTGGTTAGACAGCAAAAGGGGTTCTGAACTCCACAATGGCCAATGTGTGGCACTCGTAATCTGGTGGCCAAAATAGGGTGAATGCAATATAGTTTCAGTAATACAGATTTTTAAAAGATTCACCAGTGTAGATCCTTAAAATCCCCACATTTGCTGCACTGGTTCTCTGAAGGCTTTTCTTCAGAAAGAAAAGTACTTCACTTTCCAGTTTAGTTCTGCTGTGTCAGTGTTTGAGGTATAGCTTTCTGCCATATGAAGAATATTTCCTATGGAAATTCTGCAGTCAGTCTGGAAGGTGGTACTCTATAGTTGAATGCTGTGTCTGACTGACTCAGGGCTGTTCCTCTGGAAAAAGAAGCAGAAATTTACATGCTTAAAATAGGTAACTTCCTGCAGTGAGTATGCTATGTGACTTCCAGATACGTGACTTAAACCTGTGTCATTTTTAACAGCTACAATTTCTGATTTCATAGATTTAGCAAGACTGTAATGCGTTTCCAAGTGGGCTTCTGCAGGAATTCCTACTGAGGAGCTGCCACTGTTATTATAGTTAATTCACTGCTGGCTTGTTTCATCCTTTGACAGTTTCCCTGTGGGAGGTGAAGACACTTTCTTGATTGTAAAGAGAATAGGATCAGAGACTTGGGTCCAGTCAGCTGAGCTTTATCAAGAATTGCTTTTCCCTTACTACGTCTAGCTCACAGCAAATACATGTTTTTTTTCTTTTTTTTTTCTTTTTTTTTTAATTACTCAGGTCCCCCTCAGCCACCTCCAGACATACGGGTGAACAAAAAAGAGGTGCTGATTACCAAATCCTCCATCAACTTTACTTTTAACTGCAGCTGGTTTAGTGATACTAATGGAGCTGTGAAGTACTTCACTGTGGTTGTGAGAGAGGCTGATGGTAAGTGTCATGATTTAATACCATTCCCTCTATAGCCGACAGGAGTTACTCAGGGAGGTACACCCCCATCACTGCACAGCAAAGGAGCTTCTCCTCATCTAGTGGCTGAGTTTCATAGAGGTTTTGGGTCTATACCTGCTCCCTAGCCTGAGGACTTAAGAACTCAATCTTCTCCTCAGAGGGTCAGTAGCACCTGCAGAGCCAGAGCAGTAGTTAGCTTCTATACTCTAAGTTAATGGCCTCACCTATGTTCAGGAAATTTCCACAGTAGGAAGCTTAGGTTGGATGCCATTGTCAGTGGACACAAAAGAAACAGCCTTGCTGTGCACAAATCTCAAAAGTTAGTTTAAATGTTAGGTGAGAACACTAAGGCAACTCATTTGGAGAACCTCAGAACGCCATGCTGAGAAGGCAAAGGTAGCATCTCCCAGGTGGTGTTTGCTCACTGAAGAAAATGTTTTTGTGTGCAGCACTGTGAAACAACAGAAATTGCACTTGTAGCATGCATTTAAACTTCCCTTTCTGCAGTTGACCTATATGTGACAAAACAGATGGATGTCTCAACAATTAATATTTTGGTTTTAGAAGTGGCTTCATTTACTGGCATGCCAAGACATATTTTGTGACCCTTGAGAAAGTTTCTTAATCTCTCTGTCCATCAACCCTTAGGGGAGGAAAAAGCACAGATAGTATTTCTACTGTCTATTCTGTTTATGCAGATTATAAAGCTCCTTGAGAAAGGGACTTCTCATTGTCATGGTTTTGCCTGTCTCAGTCTTTCATACATTATCGTGAGCTTCTGTTCAGGGGAAGCTGTCACTTCTTATTGCAGCTTTTCTCCCTATACAGAAGACTTGTCAGTATCTGGATTTCTTTTTTTTCCCACTTGCTTTTTGAAATAGCTGGTGATAGGATCCAGGATTCTGGATCACAGAGATTCCTATCAGTAGCACGGGAAAAAATGTCATGGCACTGAATTCAACTTGTGCCTACCTATTGCAGCATTGTGTCTGGAAAAGTTACACTAAGGTCTTGTGAGGAAATTTGTCTGAAGTTCTCCAGTAAAATAATAGCAAGACTGGTACTAGAAACAAGTCACCCTAACCCCTGTAGTTTTGTATTCATAAGGTAACCTGTGCAGCCTCAAAGAAATGCTAGGAAGTTGAATAGGAATATGTCTTTCAACAGCTTGAGCTTATAAAGTGCGTCACATTA
The DNA here is from genome assembly GCA_013398155.1 of Pedionomus torquatus. Taxonomy (NCBI): domain Eukaryota; kingdom Metazoa; phylum Chordata; class Aves; order Charadriiformes; family Pedionomidae; genus Pedionomus; species Pedionomus torquatus. Next base: position 521,345 of record VZRU01008038.1, read on the forward strand.
ATGGCTGCATTATATAAACCTTCTGTCTTTTCCTGCACATAATGTAGGTAGTGAAGGACCAAAGCCTGATGAGCAGCACCCATTACCTTCCTACCTGGAGTACAAACACAATGACTCTATACGCATCTACCAGACAAATTATTTTGCCAGTAGATGTGCTGAAAACCCTGACAGTGACTATAAAAGCTTTGACATTAAGCTTGGAGGAGAAATGGAAAATCTGGGAGGAAGGTGTGATCCAGATCAGCAGAAATTCTGCGATGGACCTCTGAAGCCTCGGACTGCTTATAGGTTAGATTTCTGTTGGTAGTTGTGCTCTGTTACATTATTAGGCATGGTGTAGTTTGGATGCCTGATACACTTGTGCTTCTGTAGATTAATAACTGGGTTGTATGATGTTCTTTTTTTTCCACTGTGAATTCATAAAAGCTTTATCCATGCCTGCATTCCATAGGTATGAACTAGTCCTTCACTAGCACGGGAACAATACAATTAATTATGCACAAAACTGAGTGCAGTGAATCAGCTTATTTCTTTCCCTGAATTTGATGGGGAGCTTTCATGAGGCTGCTGAATCTTTCTTTGGAAAGACTGAAGACCATCAGCTTAGTCAGCAGAATACTTAACAGGAGAAAGCAAGCCGCTTCACTCAGTCCGTTTGGCTCAACTACCCACAACAATTCTTTGGAACACACTAGAAATACCTGGAGATTATTTTAACCTGTGGCACCATCCCCGGGCTCCAGAGCTAGGCCCGGGTTAGCTGTGTGTGCCAGCAGCCAGAGCCCCATCTGGTACCTCTGCCAAGGTACCCCAAAGCCCCCATCTGTACTCACTGGGCTCTCCCCTCTGTAGTATTTAACTTGGGTGCTTGCATGAAGAACTATGATCAGTGGAAAGGTTTTAATTATCTCTAAGGGGCAAATGAGTTCTTACTTTTCTGCTGTTGGTTCAGAATGTCTGATGAGCCCTAACTGTAATAGTACTTTTCTTTTAGGATCAGCATACGGGCTTTTACCCAGCTCTTCAGTGAAGACCCAAAGGAACTCCCTAAACCACTCTTTGCAGACACCTTCTTCTCCTTACCGATCACTACAGAGGCAGGTTAGTTTCAGGCTTATTTTTCCATGATTGTAGCACGTGATTATATATTGTGCTTCAGAACAGACCTGTATCTAGAGGTAGTTGGAACAAAAGTTGATTGTTGTGCATGTCCTGAAGGCTGCTCTGAAGTGAGGCTGGAGCCATGGTCTGGTTTGAAAATTCAGAGGACTGCTTGACAGAGCTGCTGACAGTAGAAGAAACAGTGAAGACTCAATGTAGCTATCACCAAGAAAAGTTCAAAGTGCAAGAGCACCAAACTCCTGTGCTTTCTTTTGCTGTGGTTGGGAGTGAAAGATTTTTTTGTAATGCTCAGAAAAACTAAGGACAGAAAATCAAGGCCAGGCTTTAGCTAGGTGTTTAAATGCCTTACATTTCTGTGTATTTAACTATTTTCTTTAGCTGATAATGGCATGTCCCCTGAATATTGTTGAGTCTGATTGTTCGTATCTTTTCCTCAAGATATATACACTATTTTGTTTCTAGAGCCTCTGTTTGGAGTTATTGAAGGTGTGAGTGCTGGCTTGTTTCTGATTGTGATGTTAGTTGCTGTTACTGCTTTATTTGTCTGCAGACAAAAAGTTAGGTAAGTTGATTCCTTTTATCAGTTTCTGCTACTGAAGTCAGGTCAAATTATATTCATTTAAGTAATAAAATATTTAAAGCGTAACTGTAAAACTGGAGGCATGTACTGAACTATTCAACAGATAAAATGTATTTGCCCCAACATCTGTACACACAAAGTGTAGAACTAATGGCTCACAAGTTACAAGAGATCTATATATTCTTGATTCAAATGCCTACTGTTGTTAGTCAGAATTACGTCATAGAAGATTCTTGTAACTTTCAGTTTTCAGCCTGACTATTTCGGAAAAACTGGTTTGTCATTCAAATTGAATGTCTTCGGACAAAAATGAAATGTTTCCAACTAATTTCATGATTTGTAGATGGGAAGCTCTTGAAACTGTTCATTTAGACTTTGTCGTCTCAGTTCAAAAATCCTAAGGTGTGATGTTACCTCAGTGTCCAGAAGTTTAGTTCAAATTTTTTAATTTATTTTAGTTATACATTTTCATGTTATAGATGAATCTTAAATAGCGAAATTTAAATATGTTTTTAAAAATTACATAATTTGCTGAACTTTGGAAAAAAGCTTTATCCATTTAAACCATTTTGCAGTGGTAAATAAAGCCAGCTTTTCTGCACTCAATCGGGAGTGCAGATTGATGTGTTTTCCACCTTGCACATCTCTTTGCAGTTTTTTGGTGTAGATAAACTCCAGAGAGAGTGTTATTTCTTTTTGTGAGTTATATAGCCAGCAGGACTAGCAGTACTGGTATGGTTTTCCCTTATCATATGTAAAGAGAAAGTTTTCTTTAAGGGAGGTGTCTTGAAGGAGGAGATGGCAGTGAAAGGCTGAAGGCAGCACTAACCATATGGAGTAAATACTACTGTGGCTATCCCAAAGCCCACTGTGGTGCTGCCACTTACTCCTGCTATGAGCCTGGGCATCTCCTAGAGGTCTGAGCTGCATACTCTGAAAATCTATCTCCATGTTCTATCTCCACAGATGGGGCTTTGAGCAGCCTGCTCTAGTGGGCGGCGTGCCTGCCCATGGCAGGGGGGTTGGAACTTGGTGATCTTTAAGGTCCCTTCCAACTCTAACCGTTCTATGATTCTGTGTTCCTCTCTGCATATGGAGAATCAGCCAAATTAACCCAGGACACCATCCTTCATGATAGGCTGGGTTCTAAGTGCCTAAGCACACGCATACATTCCACATCACTATTACCAAACTAAAATACAAGAAAACTCTGTGCCAGAGCTAAGAGCCGTGTCACATGATCAGAGCCACAAATCAAAACGGACTTTCTTAAATTCCCTTTTCCAACTTAATAATGTGAGTTATGTTACTGGTAGCTCTTACCAGTATGAGAACATAATGGTAAAACAGAATGCCTTCCTTTCTATTCCAGCAACGGCCATGAAAGATCTACAACAAGGCTGAGCATTCGCAGGGATGGACCACTCTCAGTCCATCTGAACTTGGGGCAAAAAGGGTAAAATCAAAAGTTTTTCTTTCTAAAAGCACTGTTTTAACATGACCGTGTGGATAAACGGTCACATCTAGTCACTCACTGATGAAGTGTTTCTTTTTCTTTCTGAAATCGTTTCTAGGAATCGGAAAACCTCCAGGTAAAACAAAAAAATTAACACCTAATAAAGCTTCTTGATAACCAACTGGATAAATTGTGACTGTGATTCATCCTGTGATTTTCTTCCTCCTGTTGAATATTTATTTTAGTCCAATCAAAGTCAGTCATTTTGAGGCACACTTCAACAAACTTCAAGCAGACTCCAACTACCTCCTGTCCAAGGAGTATGAGGTAGGATCCTAATATAGGCAAAGTGCTTGCTTTATGAAGTGGTGGGCTGGCTGATTGGGTGGGTTAATGGGTTAAAAAGGCCTGGATCTGTTTGTCTTATTCACGCAAATCCAAATGAGTCTGAGAGTCTCATCCGAACTCCACTTGTCCTAATGCAGAAAGCAGCTCTTTATCTGGTGTAGCATCTTCTGGCTGGCAGCCTCTGCTTGATACCTATCTGGCTGAGGCACCTACCAGCCCTGTGCTTGCTTTAAACCATTATGACTAGCTATTTAAGTTCAGTTTGTTCTTATAAAAAACCACCCATTCTCTGTCCATGGCCTTTGAGAGCTGATAAGCACTGCATTCCTCTGTGTTGTTGGGAGGTGTCCCTGCCCATGGCAGGGGAATTAGAAGACGATGATCTTCAAGGTCCCTTCCAACTGTAACCATTCTATGATTCTATCCTTTAATTGTTTTCACCTCACATTTTATTCCTATTCTTTTTTTTGCAGGACTTAAAAGATGTGGGTCGAAACCAGACATGTGACATAGCACTTCTGCCAGAGAACCGAGGGAAGAATCGATACAATAATATATTGCCTTGTGAGTTTTAAGTTGGGTTGTGTAAAGTTACATCACAGCAGCTATTTTTCACTTTTTTCAGCAAGCCCAGTGGAAAAGAGAGTGCAGCCAATCCCTTCCCTCCTTCCTGTCAGAGATGAAATACCTCTGCCAGCTCAGGTTCTAGTGCTTGGAGGCAGATGATGTATGGCCCTGAATGGTTTCATACAGACCAGTAATTTCATTTCACTCTAGAGAAGTAATGACTGGAGAGAAAAAGCTCCAGCTATTCCAGGGATTCAGCTATTGCTGATAACAAGGGTAGTAGAAATAATAGTAGAATTGTTTACGTACGGGATGTCGTCTGGGATGTCATCTGTTCAGCGCTTTTTGGCAACCTTGCCAAATCTTACTTCTTCAGAGGACACAGCAAACCTGCTACACAATCTTGCACTAGCATGGCTCTATATGGTAAGACACGTGTGAGGTTAGCCCTCTTCTTCTGAGGCAAGACCTCTCTGAGAGTTTACCCCCTTTAATCTCCTCTTTGCCAGTTTTGGAGGTAACTCCTCATCAAGGAGGAACACCACCTGACTCGCTGCTCTACTTGCCACCCTGCTACTGGAGGTAGTACACGGTTGGAGCAAAGCCTCAAAGCATCTCCTGTGTTGTGCCTGCTGGGCTGGGCTGGGGACCGTGTCCACAAAGTACAAGAAACAAGGCCTGACTGAGATCCAACATGACGTTATCTCACAAATCAGTCACCTGGTGTTTTAGGCACACTGTACTGCTCTGTAGTACTGGAGATGGCACTGGTTCCAGGGAAGAGTTACACATTAGCTAAAGCGCTACCACCCTTCTAATGGCCTCCCTGGGCACTGCTCTCCAGTACAGCACACTGCTGTCAGGGTCAAAGGAAGATGCTCTTGTGGCTCTTCTGTTGCCCTAACAAATCCTATACAGCTCAGCAGAGGAATTCTTGGATATTCACTGCTTCCTTCCCATCCATCCATCCATCCATCCATCCATC
>VZRU01008038.1:535378-551296 GCA_013398155.1 Pedionomus torquatus
TTTTTTTTTTTTTTTAAATAGTTCAGTGTTTGTAAGATGAAATAAGCTACTATTAAGCAAGGGAACAGTAGTCCTGTATAGGAATTACAATGCTACTCTACACTTTAAACTTACAGCTCGTGATCTGAAGAAAATGGGTATAACCCATGACACAATGACATACTTTTTACAGAACTCATCAACAACCAAACAAAACAGGTCCACCTCACTAGAAGCAACTGTTTCAGTATAATGTGACATAGTAGAAAAATATCAAACAACACATGCTGCAGTGAAGTCCAGCAGAACCCTCCTCCCCCTTACATGCATTGGCAGGGGGGGGAAACGGGGCACATCCTGAATTCTTTACACTGGTTTAAGAGAGCAGAATCAGACCACAGCTTGTGTTTGTGCATTTTCGCTTGCGCACAATTACGATGAGAAAGGTGTTCAAGGAAATGCCTCAAGACGTTTGGGTTAACAGACCTGTAAGGCTGGGAAATCTGGCAACTTCCATTAAAACAATGCTGTATGGCAACAGCTAAAAAGATAGATTATGAACATACTGAAATTAAGACATATAAGTTTACACAACCGGCTTCGGCCTTAAGCTGCTAGCAGCGTAGCTGCCTCAGCCTACGTGTTGAACTCCCTCAAATACCACTCGCTTTCACAAAGGGAAAGCATGGCCCCAGCGTGTCCACATGAGGAGACTACTCTGCTCAGATGTTGCCTGATGTCACTGCCAGAAGGGCAGTGGGAATAGAGAAAGGCTCATCAGTAAACCAGGGGATGTAGGCTGGCAGGGCTCTGCTAATCATCAGATGACTCAGAAGCATTTTGTGATTAGCAAGAAGTACAATGGAAGAGCACTCACCAGGTATCCTGCCCAGCCAAGCGGATTAGGCACATCCTCTCCTGCAAAGAGGCTTCTCATTCAAGGGATTGATTTGAACGCTCTGTTCAGCTATTCTTTGTCTTGATAAAACGCTCCTCAAATAAATAGAGAAAAGGCAGCATGCAGTCCTTCTCCATCACAAAAAGAAGGTCATGATAGTTCTCTTTTTGTGTATTTACCCATACTTTACCTAGAGGAAACTTAGCCTGCTGCTGAAAACAAAATTCCACTTTCATTTTGAAGAGGAATAAATATTTCTGAATGCCTCCAGAAAACCAGCCAGCGCTCCTGAGTGCCTAAGTGAAGAACAATTGTTGCTCTGGGCCAAGACTACTGGAATTTTACTGTGACTTACTGGAGCCACACTCTCCTTGCAGTAGGAACACCTGCCTGACGATGGCTGAAGACACCTGCAAGTCAACTCTGGCATAGTTTCCTTAAATCATTCCAAAGCTGAACCAGCAGGACTACGTACAGCCACATCACTCTGGCTTTCCTAGAGAAAAGGAAAGAGCCTGTTAGTACCTTTTCCTTCTTACTCCATCTGAAGTCTTATCCTTTCTTGACCAAATACCATCACGTGCCTCAGAAGGCACCTTTCATATCGTTTTTAACAGGTGGTCAGAACATGTAAGCGTGATTAACCTTTCAGGTGTCCCTGTATGAAAATACTGCTCCTTCCTCTTGTACTCCCTCTTTGGCCCCACACAAACCTCAGGATTCGCCACCTTCAGTGAGATCTGATGAAGCATTAACTAACTAGCATTGTAGTGGAAGCCATTTTCACAGAGGGAAATCTAAGCAAAACCACAAAGAAACGCGCATATTTTCTGCAGGCCCCTAGTTTTCTGTCTCCTTTGCTAGGTTAGCAAGCAAGGATGAATAAGCATGGCAGCTTTAGATCGATCATTGACCGTGCTAATAACAGCTGAACTTAGGGCATCATGAAAATTGCTGCTGTGTTACGTGCACTGCATTTTGTCCTTTCTTTTTGCAGCGGTAGCTGAGGAATGAAGACCACCATGCCAGTTACCAGCAGTACAATTACACTGTGAAGATGTACCATATGTACCCTATAAATTATCTCACGTTATTTATCACTCTGTCATTTGTTATGCTGAGGGAAATGAAACTCACTTAATAATATATGATCTGAGGACTAAAGGCTGATTGTGTACTACGTATGCAAGTTGTTCATCATTTCCAGAAAGAAAGGTTCATGATTCCAGAAAGACTCATACCATTCTGCTCTTTATTTTAACATTGCTTCTCGGCTCCCTCCTCTGCACTTACAGAGTCCATGAGTTGGCACCCAGAACAATGATGTTGTAGCAGACAGCTATTTTCATCTTTTCCCTCAGCTGATAATGAACACAGTTCATAAGCTTCTTCCTCCTCATCACTTAATAACGTGACAGATGACCTTAAACACTCTGGCACAATGCTCTTGAGCAGCTTTACATCTCTGCCTAGCTAGGTCATGCATGAGATTGTACACACACATTATTGCTCTGGTTCTGCTTTCTAGCCAATTCTGGTCATCTGAAACCAGTGTAAATCCACTGAGAATCAGTTAAAAGTATCTATGTAGCATTTCGTTAATATACAACACCTACCTATCAGTATAATTAATTATATTTACTGTGCCTCTAAGCTGAATAACAGGACTGATGGGAAAATGTTATTGTAACAAGAATGGACTTGAAAGAGCAATGAGAACTCTTAAGGAAAAAGACATCTCTCGCTGGAGAGGATGTTTCTCTTTTGAATGTCCAGGAATGATGCTCAGAATTCCCTTCTTGATATTTCCCAATAATAATGTTATAAAGCAAGGTTAGTGTTGTCGCTGATCCATAAGCTAAGATTTGCACACTTGGAGCCCAGTCCTGTGAACCTCTGCATTGTCCACAAAGCTACCTGAATCTTTTCATGAAAGTCAACTGGAACGCTTACCTGAAGAATACCATTCCACTTCTGAAGCACTTGCAGGGTTGGGCTTTTAGGTTAATTCAAATTTTTTGTATTGAAAGTTATTTAATAATGAAAAAAATGTAATAAATGTTTTTTTAAAATCTGTGCAATACAATTACAAGATCCACTACCGATTGTAGAAAAAAAAAAAAGAAAAAAAAAAGATTTTGCATAGCTGGAGTTGATAAATGATATTTTTTATTACTAATGGAACACAAAAGTGGGTGAGAGAAATAGGCATACTGTGAAGATGTCATAAAAGTGCAAGTTTATACATTTTTCTCTGCTGCTATGGTTATTTATACAGCTTATACAAATGCCTAAAATTGCCAGAAATATTATTTTATGCCATGATATACTATGAACTTCCTTTTGGTTGTAGAACAGAAAAAAGAAAATGTGTGAGCTTTAAGTTTCTATTATGTATCGTATATGGTTATTCACACTTTGACTTTGAAAGCAAAAAGTTAAATACTAGACAGACAGGAGGACACGAGCACTTAGGCGTGCTCCTCAGCCTGGGAGTTAATATATGGGCTCGAGGGATGAGAACAATAAACATCTAATCACTATATTAGTATCTACTGCACAGATCAGGGCCACTGATTGGAGGAGCACGTCTGGCATTCAGAGATGCAACCTCCTGCAGCCACAGGTTCACTGCTGAGCAGTGCCATGGCAGGCGCTTACATTGTGTTCAGATTCCTTGCAGTTTTCTTCAGACATGCAGCTTGTGTGAATATAACACAACATAAAATGACAACTACTTCCCTGCTGGCCCTGTCACAGACAGGCAGGCTGTGGAGCTGTGAGCTCTGGGACCTCTGGTTCCAGGAGGCTGCAAATTTTAGCAGAAGATGAGTGTTTGCCCCTTGTATTTAAGCAGCTCTCTGTGGTCCCCCTGCCCTTGACTGTCCCTCTCAGGCTGACAAAGTCAGACTCCTGACCTGTTGGTAGCACCATTATGGCCGAAGCAAACTGGTCTGTCACCAGTGACCTCGCATGTCAACAGCTGGTTCAGACTGTGATTAGGTTTTTAAGACTGGCAGGAAATAGTGGAGGCTAGGGGCTAGCTAAATTTTGAAAATACTGTGGAATTTGGGCACATAACTGTGTCAATGGTGCCGGTAGATTGATGTGCCTGGTTATGAGGTTGGTTCTTGGTTTATATGAAAGCTAAAGAAATACTGTAAGTAACGTCAAGTAGCTAAATACATGTTGCTCTACAGGAGGGCAGTATCTTATAGTGAAGAAACCCACAATTTTGAAATGTGGCTAGCCATAAACTGTTTGCCAGTGCCTGGAGTAAAGTGCCTCAGCCAGTGCCTGAAAAACATCTTCAGCACATATTCCATTCTCATATGCTATATAATTACTTATATGTGTGTTCCTAACAAACACTGGGTGAACACAGCATTGTGCCACTATTGTCAATTTAATTTATGCTTTTGTTAAGTATATTTTTATATTTTTAGCTACAGTCAACAAATCAAATATATTTGAGTGTACTTTACACATTTTTATAAATAGTTCATGAATAAAACATTCATTTAAAAAAAAAAATAATCACGTCCTCATCTTCTGTTTGACTGCCTTTGCATTATGGATTTTGTTGTCCTGCTGCTCTGAGAAAAGGTCATAAGTGAGTTTGATTTCAAGTGAGACAGTCTTCAGAGAGCATTAAATCCATCAGAAGCCTCAGCCTGTTGGGGGAAAGGGGGGCTCTGCTGTTGCCCGCCGGCCAGATTAGTGCCCATGCGGAAAGATACCGTTGTTCCCTTCTCCTCCCCAGTTGCATGCTCTCCTCCCTTAATGAACCACATTCTGTCTGGGTTATACGAGTGTGTATTTGAAACAACAGTGCATCTTGTTGAGTGCCTGTTATTTTAGAGACCTTTTGCCAGGCAGTTGTACCAATTAACACTGCACTGGAGCTCCATCACTGCCTACCACCCAAGGATCTGAACCATGCTTTATAACAGATGTATTTCTTCCCTTCTCACTCTCCACAATGCTTCAAAAACATTAGCATTCCTGTGGGTTCAGGGTGCTTGGCAGTAGCATTCTTACTGCCAATGCTCTGTGCCTCAATTATTCCTTATTTGTCATCAGAAGTTTTTAGGACAAGTTAATTCTCTTTATTTAAAAGAATGATTTATTAGCTTATATTTTCTACTGTGAGCTATTTGCTGAGGGGGTGTGTACTAAAGGCTGAGGGAACTTGTACATCTTCTCCTTGTGCTATAAAAGCTTACCTCTGAGCCGTACTTTGTTCTGAAGCCAATGCAGACACAAAGAGCAGTAATAAAGATAAAATAATGTATATTTAATATCTCCACATGAGAGAAACATGGCCAGCATAGCAGGCAAGAAGATATACAAACATTTTTATGACATGCAGCACAGAAACTGAAATGCAGAGGGCCTCTTCTACTTTAACAGGAATGGAAGTTCCTGTTAAAACATTGCCAGAATCAAGTTTTTAACCTTGTTATTTTTGTGAAACAGGCCTGATTTGTACCCGGGCTTCATACCTGTGAGCTAGCTGCTTTGTCTGGTAAGTCATTTCCTATACCAGTGCTAGGTAATGATTTCCATTTTCTGCCAGTCCCAGTCTTCACTATCAGTGGGATGCTAGGCCCTAGAAATAGCTGCTGGTGTCAGACATCTTACAGCAGGTGTGACGTGGCAGCACTGATATGTCAGCAAATACCACAAGCGAAAATTTCAAGTATTATTACCCAAGCCTTTGCACATCACTCATGCACAATACCAGCCCTGACCTGTCCAAAAACCCCAGCAGCAACAAAAGAAGGGGGGGGGAGGAGGAAGGGGAGAGAAAAAAAAAAACACATTACAATTAATTCATGGAAAATGTCACATTTTGGAGGAGCTACAAAAGCCAGATCTGCTTTCCCTGTTCTCGGGGTCACTGATGTGTGTGGCTTGGGGGACATGCTCCACAGCAGCTACCGACAGGCTGCCCAATTGCCGGGAGGGAGGGGGCAGGGATGCCACGGTCACCGCCGCAGCAGCAGGGCTGTATCGCACACGGAGCCGCTGACGGCCGCCCTTTTGAATTGATTTGCTGGTTTTCATCACACAAGGCCACAGGCGCTGTCTCTGCTCGCTGGGTGTGCAGCCACGCTTGGGGTGCATGTCCAGGAACACTCAGGAGAGAGCAAGACCCAGTGGCATTGGCAGGTGAGGGTCTTCAGGCACAAATAGCCCTTCATCGTTGCTTGTATCTGCATGACCAGCAATGCGCCCTTGTGATCAAGAAAGCCTCTGAATGGTCTCCTGGGGTGCATTAAAAAGAACATGCCAGCAGGTCAAGGGAGGTCATCATCCCCTGATGATGCTCTGCTGAGGCCACATCTGGAGTACTGTGTCCAGGTGTGGGCTCCCCAGTTCAAGAAAGACAAGGAACTCCTGGAGAGAGCCCAGCTGAGGGACAAGAGGATGACTGGATAATCTCTCTTAAAAGGAAAGGCTGGGAGACCTGAGTCTGCTTAGCTTGGAGAAAAGAAGACCGAGGCAGGGATCTTATCAATGCTTATCAATATCTAAAGGACAGGTGTCAAGAGGATGGAATCAAGTTCTTCTCAGTGGTGCCTGGTGACAGAATAAAGGGCAATGAGCACAAACTGGGCCACAGAAAGGTTCATCTGAACATGAGGAAAAACTTCTTTACATTGAGGGTGACAGCACTGGAACAGGCTTTGAATATTCTCCTTCTCTAGAGATATTCAAAACCCACCTAGAAGTGTTCCTGTCCTACCTGCTCTAGGTGAACCTGCTTTAGCAGGGTGGTTGGACTAGATAACTTCCTAAGGTCCCTTCCAGTGATTCTGTGCGCTTCACATTTTGGGGGATCTGGCTCCTGCAGATGCCTGACATCCTTTTTATGCCCATGTTAGATGCTGACTGTCAGTTTGCATCATGCAAAACCTTGCCACAACAAGCAGTTTTGCTTGGGATGAGGGATTGCCCTTGCTTCCAGAGGCTTGGAGTAGCCAGCAACACCAAACAGGCATGGAGGTACCAAGGTCCAGTTTTTTGCAGACCTCGAAGTCTTGAAGTCTCCAGGCAAAACATTACCTTAGCACCTACAGTTTTGCTGTTACAGAGGTGCTGGGGCCACCAAAAGAGACTAAAATCCCTGAAGGCTGTCAGTGACCAGGCAGGGTTCCCACCATCAGCACAGGGAGGGTCCCCTGTGCCCTCCCCACCCCTCCTGACTCAAATTCCTAGCTGGAAGTGATGGCAGGAGCATGTCCTGGCTCCCAGAGAAACTCCAGATGGGCACACACAGCTTCAGGGTTCAAAGAGAGAAGAAACTACCAGAAAACCCAGCTGAGGCTCAGCATCACCATGGTTCTTTCCCCTGTGCTGAGACTCTCCATCCCTGAGCGATGGGGCCATGGCACATAGGGGGTGACTGCAGATAGGCATGATGGGGACTTGCTGGCTCGGCCAGCCATCACTGTTGTGCAACCACGGTGTCCTCTCCCATGGGGACACTCTGCGTTGCCAGACACCCTCATCCCCAGGCTGCATGCTCCAGAGGACCCAGAGCCTGAGACTGCTGCCAAGAGCCAGGCTGAGGGAGCAACAGCCATGGCCTTGTGCAGCCGCTGCGTGTCAGGCACCCAGCGCTGTTGGCAAGTGCTGCGGCGGCTGGGCCAGACATTTTTGTACACAGCCTTCTCCCTGCTTGTGCCAAAATCCCTGCCAAATTACACACTGTGTCCTTGCTTGTCTTTGGTGCTCCAGCACCCAGGCCCGCGATTGTGCCAAATCTATACAGGAAGGCAGCTGGAGTGGCCACCTCTTGCCAAGAACAGAGTTGGCGGAGTTTTCCAGCTCTCCCCACGGTGGTGAGGCCACACAACCTGGTCACCAGGTGCTACCTGAGACCAGCAAGTTGAATCCTCTCAGGACAAGAAGGAGCACAGCTCAGGCATTTCTGCCCCCACAAATCTTCATCTGTTGCTCAAGGAGAAGCACTGTCCTTTCTACAAGATGGGGCACAAGAGAAAGAGGAGAACCGAGTGAGCCTCTCACACAGGGCAGTGTCTCACAGCAGCCCTGTTTCACGTGTTGCCTCTCATGGATGCTTTTCTATGTGCACCCTCCTGCATAGGGTCCAAAATCTGGGCAGAAGCAAGCTGATGATAGGGCTAATATATCATCCCCATAAAAGCCCCTCGGTGAGTTATCAGAAGCACAAATATGGCTTTGGTCAAATCCTTCCTTCTTGTGCAAAACAAAGGCCCAAGCCCGGTTCTCACACTAGTTCTGCTTCTTCCCCAGGCCTGCGACCGGTGAGCCCGAGAGGGAGAGCAGCAGCTGAAGTGCTGCCACGATCCATCAGAATAACAAAGTGCTGGTGAAAATAGTGCCAGTGGCCTCTGGGCACTATCAGGGGGGAAAGTAACTGGTTTGGGTGGCTTCACAGGACACTAGCACTTAAATCCCTGTATCAGTCTACAAGCATGAAGGAACCAGCAGGGAACAGGTACTCCTTCAGAAAGTCTTCCTGTCCTTGGCATAGACATGCACACGTACACATCTGTCAATACGGACAGGGATGTATTTCAAGTCCATTTGCCTGTATTGTCACACCTCTATCAGAAGACACAAAAATATGAAAATAACTTCTATTTTTCAAACTTATTATAAGAAGTTTTAAATATTATCTGCTCCCACTATAATCCCAAGGTCTCCCCTTCTCCCATTGGATACATGGCCACAAATGCAACTGGTTTTTGCCTGGACCAAGTTGGAGGCTCTGGAGCACCCAGCAAAGAAAGAATGCCCTTCAATTTTGTTTTCTATCCCACAGAGAGTAAAGAATCCTGATATTAAAAAAGAGACGAGTGGCATTACAAATAAGAAAGCCCAGACTTCCTGAAAAATCAAACACAGACCAGATGGCATACAGTGAAACTACCCAAATAGATTTGATATGAGCTGAGCTACACTGTAAAAAACACAGAGTAAAAATAATGGGATGTAAAAAGCAAAGTGAAGGTAGTCAGAATGCTCCATGCAGCTTGGCTAGGGAAGAAAATATTATGCAAATAAAGAACAGATACAAAAAGGTCCATGTGTTAATTAGGGGCATTTCTCTTGCCTGTCAATGACTAAAGTAGCAGCAATGAAACCACCAGGAGAAAAAGGTGGGTACTTGCAAAGGCAATAAAGAGCTATATAATGTCCAAAATATCAAACAGATCAGAAAATATATGCTCAAGACACAACGCATGATAAATGCCAGCATCCTGTTATCACTGAATCTAAAAGACACCTGGAGCCAAATTATTTCTGAGAGTCCAACTTTGAGAGAATGAACTGGCAGACAACTGGAATTAATTAATGCCCTACAGATCTGTGCTAGAAAGGTTGGAAAGTACTAAAAATATCTGAAGAGCCTGTTTCTTACACATCATGGCAATTAGATCTGGTCACGCTGTCACAAACTTTCTGTAAACATTCCAGTGAGCAAGCAACTACCCCAGCCCCCACCAGGAGCTCCCAGGGTGGCTGAAATCTTGCCTTTAAGAGACTCAGAATTTCAATGGCACAAATGGAGGAGAGAAAAAAGCGAAAGGAGGAGTGGATGTCACGTATGTTATGGTTGATGAACCAAGGCAGGTAGGAGGATTTCAGATCCTCGACTTGGCATTGTTCTTCAGCATGGATTTCTGTTTGCTTTGGTGGGATTACACCTAAATGTTTTGTTGTACTGAGTCCATCAGAGGAAAAGGAGAAAAGACAGAGAATATGGTGAGTGAACTTCTACTGCTCTTGTTTAGGGAAGATACATTCATTTCAGTGGGGAAAAATGCACATTCGTGTTGGGATAGGAAGGTGGCCAGGAAGAAGGGTAAAGCCACCAAAGACCTCAGCCAGCTTTGTGGTGACATCATTAATTTAATTTCCCTTCTCCATCTCACACACTGTCCAAGATCAGATGAAAGAAGAACCTGTGAAGAACCATAAAGTACAATCACAGGGGCCAGGTGTAGCTGTGATCTGAGCTGGGGGTGTGGGTGGCTGGGCTGCCAAGATCATGTAGTGCAAGAGGGACCACATGGACCTTGCCCAAGATATCCTCATGCCTAGGTGGGACCCACTTCTCCTTTCTCACTCAGCCTGACCAGGGAAAAACACACTCGAATCATCTGCGTGATCTGCTGCTGTCCCTGAGGAAGCAGCTCTCGCCTCCTTTCCAGCCCCTGTGCAGCCCACTCCTTCCCACATCCCTCTGCCTGTTGCCACTCAGTGCAACAGACTGGGGAAGTGATCTGTGTTAAAATTACCTTTTCATCAACAAAAACAAATGGCTATTTTTAATCTCCCCAGTCTGTTGCAGGAGAGAGCGTCTGAGGTTTTCATGCCGCCGCAGGCTGGCAGGGCACAGGTTGTCAGACATAACTCTTTTTACTTCTTCGACCTTTCCTCACTCCCTTAGCCCACCTGCTCTAGCAGAGCCTGACCTGCTCCTCACAAGTGCCCCCAAGCTGCCCCTCAGAAAACAAGGCTCAGGCCCAGCTCAATCCTCAGCCTGCCACCTACAGCTGTGAAGAGCAGGCATAGAATCATAGAATTGTAGAATGGTTAGAGTTGGAAAGATCCTTGAAGATCATCGGTTCCAACCCCCCTGCCATGGGCAGGGACACCTCCCACTAGACCAGGTTGTTCAAAGCCCCATCAAGCCTGGCCTTAAATACTTCCAGGGATGGAGCATCCACAACTTCCCTGGGCAACCTGTTCCAGTGTCTCACCACCCTCACAGGAAAGATTTTTTTCCTAATATCCAATCTAAATCTCCCCTCTTCCAGTTAAAAACCACTACCCCTTGTCCTATCACTATGCTTCCTGACAAAGAGTCCCTCTCCTGCCCTCCTGTAGGCTCCCTTCAGATGCTGGAAGGCTGCTAGAAGGTCTCCCCGGAGCCTTCTCTTTTCCAGGCTGAACAGCCCCAGCTCTCTCAGTCTGTCCTCATAGGAGAGGTGCTCCATCCCTCTGATCATCTTTGTGGCCCTCCACTGGACTCCTTCTAACAGTTCTATGTCCTTTCTCTGTTGAGGACTCCAGAGCTGGACACAGCATGATGGACTTGGAAAAAAATGGGTCTAACCCTGGCTTTCCCATAGGTGCAAGTATGGTTGATGGCTGCGAACCAGCCCTGAAGAACAGGGAACCAGAGAAAACAAAAGAAAAGCTCTGGACAGCAGGAGGATGGATATTGGTTTATGCCCTGTGTTATGAAAGCCCAGCATGGTGGGACTTTGTTCCCTGCATGGACCTCCTCCAGGAAAATGGGGTAGCTGAGGGTCTGGCTAGTGTGACCAGGTCCCTTTTGCTCCTGAAATGCTACTTTACATCTTCTAGTACCTGCACACTAAAAGGGAGAATTTAGAGTAGAGACTTCAAAAACAAATTTCCCTTACCTACACTACCATGTCCTCCCTCCTCTATTTCTTATCTCAGTAATTAAATTATGCAGCTGAGGAAAGTGATTTGGAAAACAGATGGCATGCAAGATGCTATAGAAAACAGTGGTGCATTTTAAACCTTAGAGCAGAGACACAGACAGATTTGGGTGGTATATGGGCCTTGAGGAATTGAACTTCAAAGGCTGCTCATGTGCAATGGTCTTTAACCAGAAGAAATGAATGGCCCTCTAGCCTCCAACTTGAAACTCACAATTAAGTATTAAAATCAAGCTCTCCCCTGATCATTGTGCCCAGTCTATTTTGCTACACAAGCTGGTGTGACCTAACCATGACTCCTGGTAAATGTCAATTCTAGGAAATAAGTAATTTGGACAAGACAGGGATATTGGAGAAAGCAGTTTAGCCTAACACTAGGCTGAAAAGTAAAAGTGAATGACACTAAAAAGAGCAGATTATTAATTAATCTATGTCAGGCTATAAGTCCATTCTCCCACTGTCCTCCTTGCTTTACATTTAAGACCATGATTCGATGGGACAGGCCTGGATGATGACCAGGTGCCACAGCTGCTGGCAGTGTGACTGCCACATCCTCAAATCTGCTGGTGAAGTACCATGTGGTGGGACCCCACTGCTGCCACTTGGCCGCTGCAAGCCCAGCAGAAAAGAAGGGGAACTCTTTTTTCCAGCATAGCCAAGGAAAGGGGTTTGCCAATGGCATCTGTCCCTGGATCAGCATTAAAAATGTCTTCACTCAAAACTTAGACGGTAAAAGAGATTGTGCTAGCTTGTGTTGAACAGGGTTGCTGCTGCTTTCCAGGAAAATGGCATGGTCATCAAATCCCACCCTCTGAAACACTGCTGGAGATCGCCTTGTAATGAAAACCATCACAAGAGGAGCTAGAGGAGCTCTACGGCTGGCAGCTGTTTTCACCACTGAGTATATTTCCACACAAAGCTGGAGGTAATTCTCAGAGAGACTAATAAATTGAACATAAAGAGTTTAAACCATCCGGATAAATAACGGCAGATGTTTAGGGAAACAATAACAGGCAAAAGCATGAGTTATGCAGTGCTTGCAGTTCAAAGAAAAATCTATCAAACTGCGAGGGCATTGTTCAGAGGAACAGTCAGGATAAAGTGACTGGGGGAGGGAGGAAGGGAAAGAAAAGCTGTCTTCCTTCCCCTGGACACGTGAGTGCCATCCTCAGATCACACAGCCAACTGCTGCTTCGTCGCCCAACCAGCACCCAGCACGATGTGGAAGCAGAAGCAAGCACCATCGCTTGCAGTCACACATCCAGGCCTGCAGAGCTGGCTCCCCCAGAGCATTATTAGCATTTAATGCAGCTGCTGATGTGCAGAAATGCCTGCATCTTCCTGGGGATGTTTTCAGCAAAGAGCGAGGACCTGGGCTAGCAGCTGGGGTAGGGAAGGAAGGAACCCTGCATTTCATATCCATCTGTTTCACCATCCAACCTTGTGCATAACACCTACCTCTGCAAGAGGTAATAGAAATTCTCGCTTCCCCCAGATGTGTAGAGGTCTACAGTCCAATTAAAATCCCTGTTTGAGAGATGCTATTAAAAATAATCCTGCTGCCAGCCTTCTTCTTCCTCGCCCAAGGATGGAGCAGATTTTAATACAGTCCATGTGCCAGAAATGTACTCTCTTGAAAGGGGAAGGAAACCCTTCATTGTCAGAAAAGGTGCAGCACTTCTTACTTGCTTTTTCTCAGATTTCACAGAGGATAATAGGTAGTGTTGAAATGGAGAGGGCCAAATTAATAGAATGTTTTTGAGCTGCATAATAAGTATTGCTAATAGGAATGCTTGACTTGGCAGCACAGCCTTGAAGGTTATTTAGCAAAGCACAAAATGTACATAAAAAAAAAAGTTACTTTATTATGTCTTTGAAAAATAAATGTAAAGCTAATCAATTTGGCTTTTCACTTTTATTTTGCCTTTTTGTTTTGGTTATCAATAAAAGCAACCTTGAAAATGCAACATAAGAAGCATTATACAGGAGTGATAGAGAAACAATAAAATGAGGGGGAATGTAAGTTGGTACAGAATGTCTTCGATCATTATAGAGCTAATTATTGAGAGAGACAGCTCGATGTGCATGAATACAGAATAATGATGAGTTTGGTAAACCTTTACCATGCAATACATATGTATTTGTGGGCCTGGTGCTTAAGAAGGAAACAACAGAGTGAAATCAAAGAGAATGTGCACCACTTCAATAGCAGGATAGAAGGAAGGAACAACTGCCAATCCATCTTATTTGGAGACACAGTTAAGACTGCAACCAGCTTCCACTATGTAGCCGTACATTAGCTGCCCTATTGCTACAAAACGGGCTGTAAATCTGTACAGGTTTTATGGACCAGAAGAAATGATTCCTGCAAAATTTCAAGATAGGTCAAGACATAATTTGAACAGTAGGTCATTAAAAAGTGAGTTGAAATATGGGGTTTCACCTAAACCTTTAATTTTGCTGACTTTACACAGCAAGAACTCCTTAAACGTGCATGCATCTCCTGTAAGTGAGGAAAACAGGTTACTGTCAAGTAAATTGTGTGCATGACTATGTGTTTTATGCCCAAAATATCTCTGTAAGAAAGCCCCACCTAACCTCAAACCCGTTGACATTGCGTGATGCAAACTCTGCAGCTATGCACAAATTTGCAATACAAACATTGCTGCTTTTGGGAATAAAAAGTCAATGTGATGATCCTGATGCTGCAATGATGGACTTGAAGCCTGGCGATGCCTTCAGATCCGTTTCCCTCATGCTGTCCCCAACATGCAGCCTCAGGCACCAGAAACTACTCAAATTGCTGCAAAAACCTCATGCAACACTGCTCTAAACTTCCCAGCAATTGCAACATAAAAAGAATGTGAAATACACTTTGCTCTAAGCAAAACAGATCAAACAAATAAGTTAAAACAGGTTAAACAAAACACGGTGGTACCCACGTGTTCCCCCAAGAAATCATTAAGTGACAGCCACTGGAGAAAATGGTTTCAGCCCAAGACACCAGCTAAATGCCACCAAAGCTGGGGTTAGCCAACAGCGATGGCACCAACGTGCTCTCTTGCATCTATCTGAAGGCTTTACAGTCACATTTTTGCCAGCCAAGATGTTTCTTCCCATCAAACATTATATTTGCTCTGTTCCTCCAGTCCTCATTTATTACCTTGTATTTTTTCAGGAATAGAAAAGATATTTTATTCTTCTGCTAATATTCTTAGTTCTTCATACTTGCTGTCCATCAAAACAGAGCTCGCAAACCTCCTGATCTGGCATATTTTTAAAAATTCAATTAATTTGCCCTTTACCTTGCCATTTCATATCATGAATAAAGCTACCAAGACACTTAACTCCACACCTGCGCTCAGTATCTCCCTGTTCATTATTGCTTTGTGTTGACAGTTCTTCAGCCCATTTTCAATCTCCCCTTGCTTGTTGCCAGCTTGATCTGAAATAATTTTTTTAATAAGATCTTGAGGCATTATTTAAAATGCTTCCTATACTGTATTGCTTCCCGTATATGTCTTCATTACTCTCCAGCTTTGGCACCAAAGTTTGCCGGACATTACTTGCTTTAAATATACCAGAATTGTTTACTGCCTGTGATTCACTCGTCTGGACACTTGTAGATGCATAGCATATGCTCTCTATTTTTGATAAGGATTGAAAATTAATCTGTCAAAAGCACGAGACACTGGCTGACTCCAGAATTTCCATATAATTCTTTTCTCTTTGGTATCAGACCATTTTTTCATTATCTTTTCAGAAAAAAATTGATAATGGTTAGTATGTAGGTTACCTGCCATTTAGATGGACTGACTGCTGTATATTCAGTCCTTCCAAACTAGTCTCCTCCTGCCTAAAAACAGGCTTCCTGACAGTTTCACACTTCATTTTTAATCATCTCAAACGTTATTCTTCAGAAGCATAGCGCAGGAAAGCTTAGTTCAGCCCTTTTAATTCTACAAAAGATTTCACTGATTGCCCCTTTCAGCATTTCACGTTCACCCTTAGGTGGGAGAAATCTCTGCAATGGCCCCGGGCTGTGCTCTCACCCCACACCCTGACAGGGTTCCCGCTATCCAGGCCTCCGGCAAACACCAAATACCACATCCCAGAGACAGTGCTGCCTCCAGCCTCGGTGGATACAGCACTGATAAGTATGATCAGAAATTGCTTCTTATCTGAAGTCTGGATTTGTCCTAATCTCACAGTGAGGGAATGGAAATGGCCTAAAAGTTGGCTCTTCGGGGCTTTTGGAACAAAACATTAGCTGCTTGCATCTCTTTTCAAATTAATCCTGATGTATGGGGTCCAACTAGTTGAAGCGTTTTGTCCAAAACCCATCAGTTGTTGTTATTTGCTGAACAAGCTGTTATACGAAAGAATTTAATGGTTGATTTTTCCCGACTGCTTTTAGTGAATGGCAATTAGCATGCAAATAAATAAAGACATAAACCTTATGTTAGCTGAAAAGTTATGAAAGTTATCTTATATACGGTAACGTTTGACACTGCATTAGCTCATTAAATTAAATTACAGGCAGATTGCCCCCCCCCCCCTTTTTTT
>VZRU01008038.1:551310-574462 GCA_013398155.1 Pedionomus torquatus
TTTTTTTTTAATACAGTATTGAGAGTTATTTAAGTAACTTTTACTGCGTTTCTGGCAGCGTTATTTAAGGCTGATTGCTGTACGTGCTGTTTGGATATTGTTTATGTATTGTAGGTGTGTACCTTATTTTACAGCTACGCCAATGCATTTTATATTAAAATTTTACATCCAAATGACAGCTATATACTTTAATGAGCTATTCTTTTTCTTCTAATTGTACCTCCAGCCATGCATCCGATGCACGCAAAGCCATTTCTTGGCTTGCAGGACTTACAACCTTTAGACCACCAAAAAGCTGTGCATTAAACGAGGTGCAAGTAACGACAGCATTCGTGCTAACCTATCAAACCAGACAGAAAATTGCACGGCCTCTCAAATATCAAACTTTGGGGTTGACTCACTCGGTGGGTCTGTGACCTGGCAAGGCAGTATGATTAATTGCATACATATTCCCTCGGAGGTTTTCCCGCTCATGCTTTCTGCAACAAAGATTGTTAGCTTGACAGATCAGCGTAGCAACCTCTTAAGATGCCAGAAAGGGAAGGGGTTGGTTTCTGATTGAAAGTTAATGGAGGAATAGCAGCTGCTCCATGCTGAGAATGAAAAGAAAAAAAAAAAAAAAAAAAAAAAAAGAAAAAAGCAGCTTTTGATTCTCAGAGAAATCGCACATAGAAATAAGCTGATTTTTCAATAACTCTGGCTGTAGGATTTCTGTCAGAGACTGCAAGAAAATATTCACATGACACAATAGGCTTCACAATTAAGAATTCCACTGTGTTTCCTGATTACCTAAAAAGTATAAGACATGGTCTGTGGTTTTTTCTTTTCTTATTAAACACTCTTCTAGGTTCCTTCTGTTAACAGGCAATCCACACTGTCCTGCCATTGTACCAGACCCTCACAGGTGTTGGCTGCCCAATTTAAAATGTTTTAATTTTTCAAGTAAGGTCTAAACCCTTAGGCAAACCCCGAGATATTTTCTCAAGGCTACTTAGTCCCTACGCCTTATCTATGAAAAGATTTTAAACATTAACCAATGTTTTCCCGTTCACATTTCCCAGCTGGACTGTGATGGGATAACACGTTTGACGGGTCCTTTCATGCAGGGCATGAAGTGAGCCAAGGTGCCTCTGTAGACATCCCTGCTTCTGTGGGGATGACACTGTGGCCCTGGCTCAGGAGCAGAGGGTGAACAGCAGCCGAGGAAACTGGCAGGCACACAGCTGAGCCGAGGTGGCAGATTCATGGAGAGCTCTGCGTTCTCCTGCCTCACAGGTGTTATTGCTCCGATCTAGGACAAATCTCTCAAAACACACCTGGAAGTGTGAGTTTGGAAACTCAGACCTGCACTATCTCTCCACCATGCCTTCCAGCTTGCTTCTCGAGGCACTTACCAATGACCCCAGGTGATAATAGCCCTTCAAATCCAGCAGGCTGTGCTGGACCCTTGTCAAAGGGTGACATTTACACCATAAACGATTTTCTACAATGGCCCTAGATACCCCCGTGACATTCCTCATCTGCTCCTGGTATTAAATCAAGTTCCTAATCCAGTTGCTAAATGTTCTGATGCGTTGTGAAGTGGCAACACGTGCAACCAAAAAAACACTCCTGTTACTTCAACTTTTAAAACAAGCCTAAGGAGCTAACAGAGAAAGGTACTCTATAAACAAAACTATTTAATTACACTACATGAAAGAGGAGGCAGGTCTTACTAAGCAGAGCAGCTGACAGCACGATGGAACAAAATTCCTCAAAGCAAAAGCATATAAATATTGAATAAAAAGTCACCTCTGCAGGTGGCCCTGGAAAAAGCAGTCGCTCTGGCTGCAAATACGCTTCAGAGAATACGCTGCAAAAAACTGGAAATCCACAAAACCAAGGGGAAAATCAGTGAATAATCCACTAGAAGGAAATCCCCAGCTTCCTCGATCAACCGTGGGGATTAGAAAGACATTTCTACATCAGCAAGGTGCAGGCTGGGACAGAAGAGTGAATTTTAGGATTTTTTCCACCCCCCTCAGTATCACACACCACCAAGCCAGGGAGGTACTTGCTGCCTGTCTTTGCACACCAATTTAGATATTTAACTTGGGATGTTAATCTCTCTGCAAAATTATTTCCTATCATCTTTGTAACCATTACTTACTTCCAAAGGCTTCTGCAAACAGCATTTCTAACAGATTTAAAGATATGATTGGTGATCAAGTGAGCTGCATCAACTCAATTCACTTCTTGCCTTTTGCTCAGCAAACCAGCTGCACGATTCAGTCACTAAAGCTTCTGGAGCAAAGCTAGAGAGGATTTTGCTAATCTGGATTTGCCAGCCCCAAGGTACTGGCTTAAAAATCCATGATGAATCTGTGTCACCATGTATTTCCTTCTCCCTTGGGAAAACAAAGGATGTCTATATGCAGAAAATGAGGATTATTCCCCTTACCTGAAAGAAGTTACACCAAGAGGAAATAGGTGAGGGGAACATCCCTGCATCGGATAACCAAACCACCCCACAGCAGCAGCTTTTTATGATTTGCAGAGTGGGCAACAGTTTTCTATATATATAAATATAAATATATAGTAATCAACACCTCCAAAACCAGGTGCACATGTGCAATGTTCCTGTGGGTTGCCAAGGCAAGCAAATGACAGAGGGTGCACGGGGCACCACGACAGTGAGACACAGGTGGAACCAAACACTGTCGATTGCAGGACAGCGCTTCCAGAAGTCGTCAGGCTTTTATTTGACAGGCTGTGAGCTCACAACCTCTCTTCATCCAATATATCCAGTGTTGTCCTTTTAAGTGGGCTGAGACAAAGGGTACCTGTACGAGCCTGACAACTGGCACCTCCAAAGGGGGGAGGTGTAACAGAGAGAATTGGGAATTTCACCCACAAAACTAGAAGTGCTTGAACATGTGCAACCAACATTAATCAGATTTTTCTTCCAGAGTAATTAGTCAAGAAGCACCAACGTCCTACCTCCACAAACAGTTTTACTTAGATTTCCTTGGAGGAACAGCTATCCCAGTGTTGCCTGGGACCAGAAGGACTCTCCAAAAGTCATATAGCAAATATACAGAGGAGTGGGGAAAGACCCTCATCACTGGGCACCACAACACCCACATACAAGTTTCCAAAATAACAAGCCATACAGAAATCAACTCGTAAACACACAATACAGTTAGTCTGAGACAGAGACTGGGCAACACAAACAGGTTTGTCACTGTGCCTTGTGCCAACAAAGCTTTCAGGCTTTCAGATCTAGCACTTTTCTCATTCTCAGGAAATACCTCTCCTATGTGTTATAAAAGTACAACAAAACACAAGGTATTTAAACATAATACCAAGAATAGCAGAGATTAGTACAATGAACAGTATGGTTAGAATTGCAGAATTCGTAATGTAGATTAAAATGCTTTGCCAGTAATCACACGCTGAGACACTCACTTTCCTGGCTGAGCCACGTGGCTTCTCTTGTCCACTGCGTGCCAGCCCTGCAAAGCCGCACTGCTGGTCCCAGGGGTGCACAGCCCTGCGGGGGCAAGGACAGGAGTCACAAAGCTTCCCTCGTCTCACCCCACGACTACAGCTTGCAATGGGCGTG
Source organism: Pedionomus torquatus (assembly GCA_013398155.1). Taxonomy (NCBI): domain Eukaryota; kingdom Metazoa; phylum Chordata; class Aves; order Charadriiformes; family Pedionomidae; genus Pedionomus; species Pedionomus torquatus. Next base: position 554,915 of record VZRU01008038.1, read on the forward strand.
CTCTGGGAAGCTGTGTTGTAAGGCCAGTTTTTTAGGGTGAAATGCTGCAAGAGGTTGCCCAGAGAGGTGGCAGATGCCCCATCCCTGGAAACGTTCAAGGTCATGTTGGAGGAGGCTCTGAGCAACCTGATCTAGTTGAAGACTAAGGCCAGTACTGTCACAGTATGTGACAGAGCTGGGATGAGAAGAGAAGCCACCTAGCAAGATGCTGTGCCCAGCCTGCCTTACCTTTTCTGGAGCATCCCCTTGGAGGCACCATGCGTGGAGCTGGTGTGGCTGGGATGGGCAGTTCAGCAGCAAACCCCCATGGCCCTACAAAAAGCTTACGTTCTTCTCCAGCCATCCTTGGAGCCCAGTGACTTGTGTCACACCACAGCTCACAGGCTCCCCTCAGTGAGCACTCAAGCATCCACTGTTTGGGGAAATCCCTGGTAAAATATACTCATTTAAAACCACTCCAAATCTCCGCTCCTTACAGCCAGAGAACATTTTGGTGAAGAGGGTAACTGAGAAGGGACAAGAAAAACTGTAGGGACTGAACACCACTGAGACAATAAAATAAGATCCAGTATTTAATCACCTTTTCCAACAATTGTCTCATTATTTGGAGGTGTATTTCTGAGAGATTCCTACATTTGATGATGAAAGGTGACGATGAAAGATTTTGTCTGGACAGAAGTTAAGGTTTGAATTTTAAAATTAAGTTCTACACAGTGAAAGAAACCAAAATCAGCACAGTTATTTTTGTCTTAAAGCTGTTGTTTTTTTTTTTTAAAAAAAAACAAAACAAACAAACAAAATCCAACACAAAAACCACAAACAAAACAAAGGTTGAAAAAAGCCCCCCAAATAAATAAACTTTATCATTTCGGAAACACGGTCTACCATAAAGTAAATATTTAGTATTAAACAATAGTAAAGATCACTTTGAGGAGATGAAATGAGTGACATCAGGGGTTTTTATAAACTGTCTTTCAATACCTCTAGGACCTGGGTAGCTCCTGTTTGGAACTAACAGCGCACAGGATATTTGGTGCAGTGTGGATTTTTTTTTTTTTTTGTAGAATATACTTATTTACTGTCATAGCAGAAGAAGCAATTAGCTGACATCTCATGGGGCACTCCCCCAAGGATAATCCTGAAGCAAGAGCAACTCCACCATCAGATGAGACACTGGAAGGGGGCACAGCTGGGTGCCCTGCAGACCTGCAGGTGTGTCCAGTTGCTTCACTTGAGACCTTCTTTCAGGACTGGATTTTTTTTTTTCCATTAGCAACCTTGCCGTTTACAAATGCTTCTTCTTTTTTATTGCCTCTGCCCTGACAGCCAAGCTCTTGGCACAGATGGTCAGGACCACGATGAGGACTCCGACCAGGAATGTAACCACAGGCCAGAGGAAGCAGTGCAAGAGGACAGTCTCATCATGGGTGCGCTTCAGCATCACATCATCTGGCCTGCAAAGAGGAGAAACAGAAGAGGGAGAAAATATAAAGCAATTCAATATCATCAGTTCTTTGTAAGTGGAAAGCATCTGCCATGGGAACAATAAAGGTGTTTTATTTGCCACAGTGTTAGAAAATGATTAAGTGGGCCATTTCATTCACTGCTTTCATTTGCCCCTCTGTCACCAGCACTCATAGCAGGCTGTGAGGGCTTTCCACTTGCAATGTTTACAAGCTAACAAGTTCATTCAGATAAGGAAAAAAAAATAAAATGGGTACTTTAGGTTTTCCAGTGGTTGTAGTAATTACAAACAGCTATGAGATGTACAATATTGCACTGCAGTGTGATAAAAGACTCCAAAGAAAACATAATCCAAGGCAACAGTTATACATATCTACCTCAAATGGTATCAGACACTGTGCAATGAGTTTAAAGGGCAATTAAGACTCCCCTTTTAGCTTTGAACCCTGATGTGTCCATGGGGCTACATGGAAACTCCTGACAAAGCCCTGCTGTGGTCTGGGTCTGGATGGAGAGGCAGTCCCTGTCCTAACTGCTGCACTGCTGGTGGTTCAGGCAAGCCCAGCTGTACCAGCAGGCAGGGGACTGCACAAAACCTACCCCCAGGAGGACTCCTGTCCAGCTCCAGGCTGCCAGAGGCTCCTGAGTCAGCTTCTTCCCAGCAGAAGCTACTCCAGCAATAAGCTGCAATTTGGTACTGCAAACACCAGCTGCTCAGTGGACTTGAGTATGGTCCTACAGGGCCACTTTGGGAAGCCTCCCCTGAAGATCTGACCCCCTGTGCCTCCACCAACAGCATCTAACACACAGTCATGTTTGGGTCTATGATGCATTTATACATTTCCAAAGAGAAACAGAGGAAGGAGGAGAATAGCAAGGAGGAGGCATCTTAAGAGGCTTGAAAATTCATCCATGCCACATGTCTGAAAGATCAGGTGTCCATCTGCTTCTTCCAAGTCTGGGAAGTTGGTTGGGAAATATGATGGCAGGTTTTCCTCAGCTCTGGCTCCTTCCACTCTCCCTGTAGTTTAACAGAGCTAATAAATCAGTCTTGTGGAATTTGCACTTTACTGCTGCTTTCCCATCTACAGCCAGAGACATGCAGTCTGCTGGAAAACTATCTGCGAAGGAAGGAAACAGAACTTTCTCTAATTAGGAAAATATACATAGCCTTGACTCATATTGGTCCTCAGTCACATTGAACACTCCCATCCCATGTTGCTTCATCAGTGCTACCCAACACTCTTAGGAGCAACAAACTTCACAGCCTAAAACCCTGGCAACCCAGGCTCATCCAGCCAGGTTGTTAAGCTCTACTAACGTGGTGGCATATGGGAACAGACACCTGCAGGATACTGTGCTGTCTCTCCCCCAGAAACTTTGTCCTGATCAGAAAGCAGCATTAAGAAAATATTCCCTGGAGGGGAAGCAAGAATAAATTCTTTTTCATCCACTGAGAAGTTAATTAATGGAGGTGCCTGCAAATCTACAGAGTTTTATTCATCTTAAGGAGTAGGTGGAGCGAGACCACCAGTCTACACCTGATCCCTGATTTAATTGCACTCACATTTGCCTTTGTGGATATCTCCCCCAAAATTGCTGCGTGAAGGTTCCTCTGCACTGTGCCAGTCTGCAAGTCCCCAAAGCCAGCACCACAGTCTCTCTTCATTTGTGTAGTAAGGAGCAGAATAAGACTTTGATTATGAGCAGCTCAGCTATATAAAAGTTGAAACTCAGCAACATAAAAAATGATCAAAAGAAACCCAGGTGTACTCAACAGTGGAACACGTGAAGTCTGCTCAACTGAAATCCTCCAGACACATAATCAGGCACATGTGGAGACCATAAATTGAATAAAATAACATTAACTTTATGGGCACAAACCCACCAGTCGATGCCATATAAATGACAGCACCTGAACAGAAAAATCCTTCCACAGGAGGTATAGTGCAGCTTCCCTTATATTTACTGTATCATCATCTGTGAGTAACAGAGTGCTAATTGGCAAGGAAGCCATAAGTAGGCAGCGTTCAGTCCTCACAGCTCTCAGCTTACAAGTGACATTGATTTTTAAGTATTTTTTTTAAAGCTAATGTTAATCAGAGTTCAAAAATAAGGGCCAAGGAAACAAACCAGACAACTGGATTCAGCTAAAGAATGGAAAGTGTGATTGGGGAGAACAAGATTCCCCTTTTGAGTGAATCTTAGATGTTTTGTAAAACATCTGTACCTAAGGTAGCAGCAACGGATGCCAAACACTCATGATAGGTGTGACTAACTCTTGCGATTTAGTAATTTAAAAGAGTTTCCCTATTGGAAGAGAGTCAAAGACTTACAGAGGCCTTCAAAGAAGCCTTGTGATGAGGCTTGGGTTCAGATGAATAGTAATTGCTATTCTTCACTACAGGAAGAGTCCCTGTGCAATTCCTACACAGCAGAAGGTGTTCTGGAATTCACTGTCAACTGCTCACACCATCTCTTCAGACAAAGCATGAAGTTATGAATAGGGGTGTGTGTGTGTCCCCTCAAATATGTCATTAAACGACTACTGGCACTACATTTAAGACATTAAATGCCCTTTTTGGTCAAGGGGAGGGAGAAGCACTCCTGAGCATACAGAAAATTTCAGGGTGTAGCCTCTCAATACTGACTCTTGGTGCTAAAAAAACGGTGAGACAAATCTCAGCCTTGCTCCTAACTTGGTTTAATCTGTGTGGTTATTTTGGAAGAGCTACTGTGTTTTCAGCTGGTCTTTATCTTATCCCAAATTAACTTCCCAGTGCAGATAAGCACTGCTGGACCCCAGGACTGAATGAGAAAAGCTAATAAAGGCAGACAGCGTTGCTGGCAGACAGACCACACTTTCCTGGATGGCAACTTCTGGTTATCTTCCCGTAACAACCCATGGAAACCTATCAAGATCAACTTTGGCAGCGTATAATGTCATTTCTTTGCATTCCATCTGATTCCCTCCCTCTCCCATCAGGACCAGTTCCTCTTTCCTGCATCTGCTGACCCACATGGAGATGTTGCAGGACACAGGGGAGAGCACTGGGGAGTGCTGGGTTGGCAGGAGGCGGCAGAGGACAGGACCCTGGGCTCAGCAGTGCCCAGCTGAGGAGCCTTTCCCTTCAGATTCATCACTGGAGCTGACAGCAGTTATGGAAAGCTCTCTGGAAAACAGCTTAGAGGGTGTAGTGGCACAACAGCATTCCATTGAGATGCAGCTTTTACAGCAGAGGGAAATACCTGAAGAAGGGTTATTGGAAAAGAAAATGTTTACTGTTTTGTTTTACAAGATAACTCCTTTTACCTCTGCTTTTTTTTGTGTTGAGACTGCAGACAGCAGCAAATAAGAGTTTCCAAAGGAAAGAGGGAAAATCAGTCCTGCTGCACCCTCTCAATGTGCTGCACGAAATCCTGAGCCAGGGCTATTGCCAGCAGGGAGCCCATGCAGCCAAGCTGGCCAAAGCAACCTGAGAAGGATCATCCAGGCAGAGGAAAAACAAGAAAAACACCCCAGTGGCACATGAATTATACTGGACTTGCAAGTGCATGGCAAAAGCAGCTTTAGGACTGGGAGCTGGGCAAACAGACATCCTCTGCAGGAGGAATGTTGCCGTCCCCCAGTTCTGTAAGAGACGTGCAGAGACAACCACAGAAGCTTGGGGGCTCATCATGGCCCCACACTTTGCACCATGCAAATAAAGTAAATGGGCTCATCCCTAGGGTTTCTACTTGCTCCTTGGAAGGAGTGGCAAGGAGGCACAAGGGGGGTGGCTTGCAAGTTCTGCCTCACCAGCCTGGCGTGGTGGGGAGCGCAAGATGGGGTCTGGGAGGCTCTCTAGCCAAAAACCTGAAGAATAAAGAAGAACCTGTATTTGCTCTCAGGTGATCTGTGCCAGGCTAAAAACCATACGTATTTCACTGGAGATGTGCAAGGTGCAAAACAAAACACTGGGGGAAAATTAGGAGAAGGCAGAAGGAGTTAGAATCAGAAATAGTCAGATGAATTAAATACAGCAAAGTTATTAGTGATTAATTAACAGGCTAGCCTAGAGAGCTTGGATTTCACTTCTTCCTGGCTGTTTGTTATGCTCACATGAGGGCACCAGTTTAGGGGAAGAGTTATCCTACACCATTCTCAGTCAGAGCAGAATAGCCACCCACCACCTGCCAAGTCTCCAAAGGAACCAGTGAGGTGCCCAAAGCAGCTGCCCTCCAACCTCTGAGCCTGAAGTGTTCGGAGACATGGCTGGGACAACTCCTAAGAGACCGTGCAATGAGCCCAGAGGGATAAGGAACAAAATCTACTTGCAGAACGTACCCACAGCAGCAGCCAAGACTGCAGAAGCCCTGCTTGGCCCATGGGACACACTGCTGGGTAGCTCGCTGCAGCATCCTGCCTGGGGCTGAGCTCATTACCAGGCACTGCATCAGCCCCCCCTTGGGCATCATCAAAAGCTGGATCCATTCTGCTGCCCTGACAGAAAAAACTTTGGCTTTTGCTCCAAGGCTTACACACAGTAATTAATAGAAGAGAGCTGCCCCACATGTTTTTGAATCAGAAATGCACACACAGAGATCCTTATCTTGCCAGTCACAGACAGCATCACCAAAAGAGCAAAGTCACTGGCAGTGAGCCGTGAGGTTTATGTGGCCCATCACAGTTGCTTCTGAGCCTTGAGATGATCGTAATGGCTGTGCAGTGAGAAGAGCCAGAGCTGGGCTGTGCCAGAGGGGGCAGACACCCAGTGACGTGTTGCACCAGGATGGAGATGATCAGGAGTTCAGAAACCAGACAGCCTAGAGGGCCTTCAGGAAAATGAGCCTTTGGGTGGTCATCACCTGCCCATGAAACAGAAGCACACAGCAGCAGGAAAAATACTGTGTCCAGCTGGAAATGCTAAATACAGGCCAAAGGAGCAGAAAAATTTATCTGAAATCTCTGGATTCCACCTCTAAAATAATAACTCTTATTAACAGCAGAAGCAAAGGGAAGTGTCTGGAAAGGAGTCACAAAGCTGCCATGGGAATAGCAGGAATGACAGAGGAGACTATCAAGGCTGAGCAGAGAAATCAAGGGGATGATGGCAAGGGAAAGGGAGAAAGATGTTTTTAACAGGCAAGCAGCAAAAAGAAGAGAAGAGAGAGGGGGTGTACTTCTACAGCAAACAAACCCTTTCCTCAAGAATAAAAATAAATAGCTATCAAGGACACTCAAAACACAGTAACAACAGTTTTGGATTTGAGTGGCAAGGTCAGCATGTATACCAACCGCAGTTTTGACTTTTTCTTGCTACTTTTTTAGAGATGACCTGCCTGTTCCCAGAGTCTGAAGACTTGTTTGGCTTGAAAACAGAAAAGAGAAGGTCTCCTCATGCCTGGAGGAAACATCCTCAGGACCCAGCTTTTCTGGAATTGCCCCCAGCATCACTCCCCTGGCACTGAGGCAGCAATGCCAAACCCAAAGCAGGTATGTCATGCCTGGAAAGATGTTTCTTTTCCCTGGGAAAATCAGCAAATATGATTAAAGATACTGTCTTGTCTCTGCAAATATGGTGCATTTAATAAATCCATCTTTACTCTGTGACTTCCACATAATACTTCGCTTCAAAGGTGTTGTCCAGAGGGGTTACACATATTCCTCCTAAGCTTGGTTATGGCAGTTTCTAGTGATGCTCACATTCCGCTCTCAAGTAAATGCAAAGCCTCTTGAGGGGATGCACCCAAACTCCTAACACAGCTCACACAACAGTGGCAGGGGTGAGAGAGGCTTGACTTTCAAGCCCTGGTCAGGCATTGAGAATTGGTTCTGCTCTGAATGGTTATGTCCACTGTGCAGCTCCACCACCACTGCCGAGCAAACAGACCTGGATGAATGAGCAAACTCAAAAGAAACCCTAAAGAAGTCTCTGCCTTAACTCTGAGCACACACCTTTCTCTTTCACTGAACAGACAAGGAGGTAGCTATTTTCTTTTCATTGCTAAAAGGTGAAACCAGTGCCTATTTTTAGCNCCCTTGTCAGCTCACACAACAGTGGCAGGGGCGAGAGAGGGCTAGTGTGACAAAAAGGGGAAGATACTTTCAAGCCCTGGTCAGGCATTGAGAATTGGTTCTGCTCTGAATGGTTATGTCCACTGTGCAGCTCCACCACCACTGCCGAGCAAACAGACCTGGATGAATGAGCAAACTCAAAAGAAACCCTAAAGAAGTCTCTGCCTTAACTCTGAGCACACACCTTTCTCTTTCACTGAACAGACAAGGAGGTAGCTATTTTCTTTTCATTGCTAAAAGGTGAAACCAGTGCCTATTTTTAGCAGGACTTTGAGCTCAGGACGGGAGCCTCGTGAGGCTCTGACCAGGAGTAACTGGATTAGTTGTTGCATTACACAACACATCCCCATTAGCGCTGCCAAACAGTTCAAACAGACACTGGATAAAGCAGGACTCCAGCAGAGCCTTCGTGACAATTACTGAACATCACAGGAAGAATTGCAGTGCAGGGGTTACCAAAAACTCATGTAGGACCAAAAAGTCACAGGCATGTAAACATTTCCGTCATCACCTCTGCACCACACTGTGCAATTTATGTGACACAGCCAAAGCTGGCAGAGGCCAGAGCATGGAACAGGGAAACCTTACAAATATTTTTTTTTCATATTCAAACAATCTGGATTTAAAGATGTTTGCAATATACATACAGTTATTTCCCCCCGAATTATTCACATCCCTTCACTATGACAAGAACTCATCAGCATTTTTTTCCCTTCTTGTTGCAAGACACAGAGATCCTCAGCTGGATGGTTGCACACAGGGGCAGCGCTGTCCTAAAAGAAATGATAGGAAATAGCCACACTATCTTCTAGCTGGAGGGAATTAATTTAGAAAACTTTGTGAAGTACCAAGATTTCCGTTCCATCATTTATGAATGAGCAGCCCCACTACCTGAGCACCCTTGGGTTCTGCAGATAATTCTTCCCAGATAAACAGCCTGCAGAGCATCCCAATGCCATACCAGTGGTTGCTAAACACTAGATAGTGTTTGCTTTTCATATCTCAGGTGAATTAGTGTACAGCATCCTGCAGCAAATATGGAGAAGTATAAAGCTTGCTTTTGATGTGGCAAAGGAACCACAGAACGTTCTTGCTGTACTGGACAAAGAGCTAAAAAGCGATAGTACCACATAAATGAGCCACTAATAAGAAATTAATTGACATATGTTGCTCTACCTGTTCTGCACGACATGAGACTGAGAGGTCCGAGTTGATGAAGATTCCTCTCTTTTTGTTCTTGTTGTTGATGTCAGTGAGACCTGAACATGAAGAAATAAAGATCTCTCCCATCCCGCCTGTTCCCCCAGGCCTCCCACTTCAGGCCATGCAGCTGTGACCCTTGTTTGCAAGTGTTCATGACTACAGACCCCCTGGGACACCCGCTGTGAGATCCATGGACACTGAAGTACTAGAGCTCAGTGCCTTCCAAAGCCTTTGGAAAGCGCCCCAGAACTTTGTCGGAATTTGCCATTTATTTTGTGCTCTGAATCACTGGGGATTGGTTTCTGCTGAGCAGACCTACCCCTACCATCATGCCAAAGGACAGGCACCTTCACCAGAGGTTCAGAAAAGCAACTTTCCCATGCAGCTTGCACCACTCGGCCCAAGGCTAGCCAGAGAACCGCGGGACACTAAAGGTAAGTGCCTACAGTGGAAGAGCAAAACCTCACTTTGCTGTAAAGTGCTGAGCTCCAAGCTAAGCTGCACTTCGGTTCCCTAAGATACATGTCAGACAGCGAGTTGTGCTGAGCCTCTCCATTTGTATTAACAGAGAAGGAATGAAATTGCCAAGTCTGTTTCTCTCTCATTTTATGAGACTTTGAACTGTACAAACGGCATCACCTCTTCTTCTTTTCAAAGCAGCCTGTTGAAATGTGCCCCACAAGACTGACAGGAGGTGTCACCCAACAGCATGTTCTGCATGCAACAATAATTCTGAGAACGATGCTGATCATAAAACAATTTATTTTAAATTGAATTGAATTTGATGAAGAGGAGATGATATTTGCTCATTGCCTAGATATTTACCTAGAATCTTATTCCGTTGTTTCAAAAGAGAGAGTATTATAGAATCATAGAATCATAGAATGGTTAGAATTGGATAGGCCCTTGAAGATCTGGTGTTCCAACCCCCCTGCCATGGGCAGGGACACCTCCCACTAGACCAGGTTGCTCAAAGCCCTATCAAACCTGGCCTTAAATACTTCCAGGGATGGGGCATCCACAACTTCCCCAGGCAGCCTGTTCCAGTGCCTCACCACCCTCACAGGAAAGAATTTTTTCCTAACATCCAATCTAAATCTCCCCTCTTCCAGTTTAAAACCATTACCCCTAATACCATTAATAGTGCAAATACAACTCCCCCTGAGGAACATCCCACTATATTCTACATGTTATATACAGACTGACACAGAAGAGTTAGCTCAGCCACACAGTTGAAAAAATACTGGCAGAAAATATGCACGCTTCTGTTTTGAAGTGAACAATCTGTTTGTGTGGGTTTTTTACTGCTTCACAAGCAGTTTAGTCATCGTAGCTCTAAAAGTATACCTAAGCAAGCACATTCCTAGCCAGCAAAACTTATCTCTCAAAGCTCAAAATAGATGGTGTACACATTTCAGCTTAGACTATCTTCAAGTATCTCTGGCAGCGAGCCTCTCTTCTGCTGTATATAAATTGTTGTATGATCAGCAAAAGGCAGTGTTTCAAGGCAGCCGTGGCATTTGGCAAGAACATTTAACAGTATAGGATGCAGCAACTATAAGGAAAAAAATCTTGCCTGAGTGCTGCGCCATTCCTCAGTGTCAACCTACATAAACGGCAGTCCCTAGGCAGTACGTAGGCTCAGAAAATTTTGCTTTTGCTTTGTTTACAGATGTGAAGTAAGAACCAGCTCACCTAGCTCTAGACACCCACCACCTAGGTGCCCACACCTGATCTGGTCACCCTAAGCTCCTTTACAGGAGAGAAATAAACATCTCTGGGCATCCAACCTATGTTTATTTTGGGGTAAGATAAAAGGTCCTTATTTCTTTCTCCTGATTCTAAAACCTAACTTTGGCAGTGTTTGTCCACACCAGCCCAGATAAATCCCAGCCATGACATCTCCTGTGGAAGATCCCATGTTTCTGACTATCCTGCTCACTCATGCAGTGGCTGCTGCAGGTCCCAGCACCACAGGGAACTAGTAACACCTGCCTGCCCACAGAAGCCAAAATCACTGTGCAGTTCCTGATTTGCAGACACCAACGTTGGCACCTTGTAGACCAAGAAGGTTCCTGCCAGGTCTGATGTCACTGCACAGGGTACCCATGCATGCTGTAGACCCCACTTTCTTTAGAAAGTCTTTCTAAAGACTCCACGCTTCTTTCCCCACTGTAAGAAACAACAAGTTTTTGCTACAAAGCATTGGTAGTTTCCCTCTGCAAAAAGTTGACCAGGGACAATGGACTGTCATCCTGGGTATGCTGACTAGGTCTATGGTTTCTCCAGGGAGAGAACAACAGCTATGGCCAGCCTAAGGCAAAACTGAAGCCCACAAGGCACTCAGCAGGTCACTGACAGGAGAGTTGGGCACCTCTCTGCCTGCCACCCTGCTCCAGCTTCCTGGTTCCTGCAAGATCCCAGCACATGCTGGCATCCTTTTTGCTCCTGTGTCTTATTAAACTTAAATGTCTCACGCCAACAGTCCCACGCTGAGGCCTGAACTGTGTTAGCAAGCATCAAGTTATTCTCACTCTGGTCCCCCATCTGTTTAACTTCCAAGTGCTGGTGAACTAGGACCAAATTCCTCCTCTTCCTGATGTGGCAGACATTTATTGGAGTGCTAAACAAAGCAACCTAGAACAGTCTTCCGAGCTCTACCAAAATTTCTAATCCTCATAAATTATGCAACTGTCATATGCCTTGAGATTTGGAGTCTACACCCTATAAAACCTTGGCTCATCTGGAGATCTTAAATATTATGTTTCCACCTCCCACTCTACGTGGACCTATCATCCCAATCATTGCTGTTCTCCCAAGCCCTCCCAGAGAGCCTGCAGCCACATCACCTTTTATTGCCCTGCACATCATTACCAGAGACAGGCAAAAGGACTCCTCTTCCCATTTACTGAAAGAAACCACACGTCACCCTTGTATACAAGTAGGTCACATCAACATCAGTAGTAAAAGTAAGAATTTAAATACAAAAGGAGATGCTTTAAGTTACAACTCTCTACTCTGCAAACATGTATGAAAATTTGCAGTTCTGTGAACATTTATTACATATATTTGATTCATTAATCTTCCACAAACATGATTACTGAGTTGGTTGGTTCACACTATTTACTGGTCTCCAAGGCCCTCAAGAACACAGCAGGATTTCTCTTCAATGGAGGGAAGGAACGTTCATATCCAAACCAGAAAAATTCCATCTGAGTGCTAAAAGCCAAGATGCATTTTGCCATAAAATGACATGTTTTAAGGGAAACTTTACTTGGAGTGTTATTTTTTTACTTAGTGATAAAAGTGTGGTAAAAACCTGGTAAAAACACTTTCTATGCAGCTTTTCATCAATAGAGTTGTCTTGCAAAGTTCTGCACTAAACTCTGTGTGATAAACCACATCACTGCATGAGCGTGTGTGTATATACATATGCATGCATTTATATATATTTTCAAACAGAACCAACAGGCAGCTGTTAAACAGATGCATGAGCACTTCTGCCTATGCAAATGTAGATTACTCACCTCAAGTGCTGGTTAAAATAGCATGTAAATGGTTGCGAGCCCACTTTCTCTTTCCAGTATTTCTGCTTGTACGTGACATTCTCAGAATTCTCCTGGTCGTCTCTTGCGCAGGGAGGGATGTACGAACACTGCCAACACATTGCAAAACAGAGTTACTTCTGTGCTCACCAACACAGGGCATCACTTTCTCTGCATTTTCCTGATAATACCATCATGACTAAAATGGGCAAGGAATGATAAGTACAATGTCCAAAGGAACAAAAAAAGAGAAAAGTTAGTTGAATTTTACTTGAATTCCTAGTTACTCCTTGCAGGTACTGGAAAAGAATATGCCAGCATCCAGAAAGAAAGTAAAGGCTTTATCATATTTTGTTCCACTATCAAACCAACCTGCCATGGGCTTTGCATGATGAATGTGAAAATGAACGTTTTATTTTGAGGTATTCCTAGCCAGCTTCATGGACTGGATTTGAGTTACTTCTTATTTTCAGTTGAGCACATAATCACAAATTCTGTTTAGCACCAAATAACCAAAATATTCCAGAGAGGTTTCCCAGACGGTGAGATATCTGATACCTGGCTGATATCCCTTGGCAAAAGACAAGTATATTTATTCTCTTATGACACAAGGAAACAAGCATAGAAAGTTCAAAGCCCCACTTCGGCAGAAAGGTTCAGCATCTGCTTCTGCTGTATAGAAGTCAGGAAGAGTTGAGCAGCTGAGCTATCTGCAGATCTCACCCTCAGACATCTGCTTCAAAGCCCAGATTGATCAAGGAAAGTTCCTCCCCCAGCTCTGTGTGCTTGGGACTGGGCTTTCAGAGGCTCCTCTTGGAGTCACACACAAAGCACATAATCTTGTTCCAAGTCTCATCTTTGACACACCACCCTCCCTCCCAGCCACAGGGAGCTAAACAATATAAAACAAATAGTCCCCTGATGCTGATGTCATCAGAATCAGGATGTCAACGTCCAAGCGCAATCCTGTCGTTCCCAGGCATCCAGACAGGAGATCATTAGGGGAGATGTTGAACCAAACTGAGTATCACAGCTTAACTGGTCCTTGGGTAACATAAAGGCTTTTCACCAGGGAGGACTTATGGACAGCAAGGCTCAAGGCACACACAGAGATATTTAATTCCTTTAGAACTGGGAGCTGCAAGTGGGAAAAATGTGTCTGTGAAGGTGGCTAAAAAGCCTTATACTTAGGTAGGGTGAGGAAGCAGGATGTGCAGGGGTCTCAGGTGATCCCCACATATGATCACAACATGACTTTCTTTAGTGTCCCAAAAGCAATAACAACAAGGAGAGAGAGACTTTCTCTAGCCTGCAAACAAAGATCACTGTGACTCACTGGGCCAGTATCTTCCATACTTCAGACTGGAAGAATCTGCGAGGTCTTGCTGGTTGCTTCCAAGCTGAAACTTGCCTTCTTCACTTGCAAGGCCCCTTTTCCACATGGGCCCACATGTGGTGCTGCCACAACACAGAGCTCTTGTTAGATCCCTGTTTGGATGACTTTAAATCAGGATTGTCCCACCGCTGACAACAAAGGACAGGAGCTAGCAGCAGCACCACTCTTCTTCAGAAACCAGAACGTAGGATTTATCACACACAGTTATTTCCATTTTAGATAATATTCCTCAGTCAACAGTGTTTTTGATTTGGTTGTGTACTGTGGACACACCAACCGCACTCCAGCTTCCTAGTGCACAAACACATCTGTTTAGCAGATGGATGGAGTCAGCAGATTTGGCATGAAGACACCCAAGGGCAATGCTGACTCTGCTCTGTTCCCCTGACAGCCACCAACATGCCTCACCATCCCACCTGGTCCCTTCCTCGACCCAGAAGCTAACATTCCCAACTGTCCCCACTTTGGTGTTTTTCTTCATGAAACCCTTTAGATCCTGTTGTGGAAATGGTACCATATCCCACCAGTTGCACACAGATTGCCTACATCTGACTGTAATCTGCACTTTGCTCTTCCCCAAGGCCTCAACTTTTAGGTACAGTCTTGCCATACAGGGATACAAGAGAGTAGAATTAAATAGGCTTTACTCAGAGTCCCCCAAACCAACCACTATTTAGCCAGCACACTATAGAAGTGTGACCACCCCATCACTATTCTGTTGACCAGACTTTCTCCAGATCTTTACAAGACCTTCCACCTCCCCAAAATGTTATGTTAATCCTTCTAAAAATTCACAACCTGGTGAACCATTTTTTATTTCCATCCCGAGTTTCAGGCCTAGAAAGAACTGCAGAGACCTTGTATCCCAAGAAATGTCCATCTGAATGGAAAAGTGGCAAGCTGTACCATTCTCCAAGGACAGGACCATGACAGAGGACTTCACAATGCTTTTAGCACAATATAAGCCATTAAAAATTGAGATTTTTAGGTCAGGGGTTTTGTTTGTTTTGGAAGATATCAAGGGCCCCATAGACAGCTTCCCTGATCAACATGTCCATCTTTCTCCATGCAAAGGCAAGACAGTGTATGGGAGATTTGCCAGTACCTATGGGAGCAACACCTGGAAGTTGGGGGCAACAGTGAATGTGCTCTCTGTAACTCTCACTTAGAATCATAGAATGGTTAGAGTTGGAAGGGACCTTGAAGATCATCTTTAAGGGATGGGCAGAGTCATGGATCATGGGCAGGGACACCTCCCACTAGAGCAAGTTGCTCAAAGCCCCATCCAGCCTGACCTTGAACACTTCCAGGGATGGGGCATCTACAATTTAAAACTGTTCTTAAAACCATCTTCTGATTTAAACCCATTGCCCTTTGTCCTGTCACTACACTTCCTGACAAAGAGTCCCTCTCCAGCTCTCCTGTAGGCTCCCTTCAGATACTGGAAGGCTGCTATAAGGTCTCCCTGGAGCCTTCTCTTCTCCAGGCTGAACAGCCCCAGCTCTCTCAGCCTGTCCTCATAGGAGAGGTGCTCCAGCCCTCTGATTGTCATCATGGCCCTCCATTGGACCTGTTCCAACAGGTCGATGTCCTTTCTCTGTTGAGGACTCCAGAGCTGGACACAGCACTCCAGGTGGGGTCTCATAAGTGCAGAGTAGAGGGGCAGAATCACCTCCCACGACCTGCTGGTCACGCTTCTTTTGATGCAGCCCAGGATACAGTTGGCTTTCTGGGCTGCCAGCGCACACTGCTGGCTCATGTTGAGCTTCTCATCCATGAGCACTCCCAAGTCCTTCTCCTCAGGGCTGCATTTCACCTCACTCTTTCCATAAGTTTTCTTTGGTGTTTTTTCCTTAAATGAGTTACAATGAAGTTGGAGAAGAGTACTGAAGATTAGACACTCAGAATAAATCTAACGGAGCAGAGGCCTTTTCAGAGGATCTATTGATACTTGGTGCCATAATCACACCTCCTACTCTATGTCATAGCAACGATAAAATTATTATGTAATTCAAATACAGTCTCAATTATACAGCTCAAAATCAGTACCAGGCGAATAATATTCCCCCTTCAATCAAAACCAGTGTTTGGATAGATGATTCAGGATTCAATTTAGTAAAAATGTCAGCAAGCATCTAATACACCTTTCCACCAAGGTTTTGTAAGATTTGCATCTTTTTTTGCTGCTGGATTCTCACACTCCAGTGTCTCTGCAGATGCCTGGGAAGATTTCCACTCCCTCTGAACAATTAATCAGAGCAGATATTCTTCTGTCACAGAGAAAGGACAGAGGTGTGAACTCTTAACCATGGTTTAGATTTCAGTTTGCATTCCATACTTTTAAAAGACAAATTCCTGCCTAATCCACTCACATTTTTATGAAAAAGAAGCCAGACTTGGTAGGCTCCGAGACAAGTTGTCTTAGGACTGGAAGACACTGGCTACAAAATGAGACTAAGGAAGTCTTGTATGCAAACAGATGAAAGGACCCAAAGTAAAAGTGCCTGAACCCATCAGAAGACAAACCAGTGACACCAAGACTCCAGTCTCAGCCTTCAAGGGACTTGTCAAGGACCATGCTCCTGGCTGCTGGTGACCCAGCACATAACATTTGCTTGGCATGGCAGAGAACCCCCACATGGTGTGCTGTGCAGGTTGGGAAGCTTGCGATAAAAGGAAAGGATGCTCTAGAGAGGTACCATTGCAAACGTATAACACACCATTAAAGCCAACAATCACTGACTTTTCATCTCCAAGTGTACTGCGTTTGTGTGGCAAGGTTTTGGTAGCTGGGGGGGAGCTACATGGAAGGCTTCTGTGAAAAGCTGCTAGAAGCTTTCCCCCATGTCTAACAGAGGCAATGCCAGGCAGTTGCAGGGAGGAGAAACCTGTCGCTGGCTAAAGCTGAGCCCATCAGTAATGGTAGTAATGCTTCTGTGGTAACATATTTAAGAAGGGGGAAAAAGTCTGCTGTGACACAGTAGCCAGAGAAGAAGAATGAGAATATGTGAGAGAAACAGCCCTTCAGACACCAAGGTCAGTGAAGAAAGAGGGGGAGGAGATTCTCCTGCAGCCCAAGGTGAAGACCAATGGTGAAGACCATGGTGAGGCAGGTTGTCCCCCTGCAGCCCATGGAGGTTGACAGTGAAGCAGATATCCACCTGCAGCCTGTGGAGGACCCCACGCTAGAGCAGGTGGATGCCCAAAGGAAGCTATGACCCTGTGAGAAGCCCATGCTGGAGTAGGCTTCTGGCAGAACCTGCGACCCCATGGAGAGAGGAGCCTGTGCTGCAGAAGGTTTGTTGGCAGGACTTGAGACCCCATGGGAGATCCATGCTGGAGCAGTCTGTTCCTGAAGGACTGTATCCCATGGAAGAGACCCACACTAGAGCAGTTTGTGAAGAACTGCAACCTGTGGGAAGGAATCACATTGGAAAAGTTTATGAAGAGACCTCACACTGGAGCAGGGGAAGAGTGTGAGAAAGATAAGAGCAGCTGAGACAATGTGTGATGAACTGATCTCAATCTGCATTCCCTGTCCCCCTGCATTTCTCAGAGGGAGGAGGTAGAAAACTTGGGAGTGAAGTTGAGCCCAGGAAGAATGGAGGGGTGAGGGGAAGGTGTTTTAATGTTTAGTTTTATTTCTCATTACGTTTCTCTGATTTGATTGACAATAAATTAAATTAATTTCCCTGAGCTGAGTCTGGTTTGCTAGTGATGGTAATTGCTGAGTGATCTCACTGTCCTTATCTCAGCACACAGGCCTTTCATTATATTTCCTCTCCTCTGCCCAGCTGAGGAGGGGGAGTGACAGAGCAGCTTTGGTGGGCACCTGGCATCCAGCCAGGATCAACCCACCACACCAAGCAATGTATGAACTTCTCCGAACTCTATGTGTGAGCGTCTCCACGCAGTACTGCATTATCTTCATTGCCTGGATGGGAGGAAGCCACAGCAGAATGGTTGTCACAGTGTGGGGTGCGGGAGACGAGCAGGGGAACTCTCTCCAACAGCATAAAAAAATGCCCCCCTCCCAGCTGACTAGACTGAGGGAGCTGGAGCTGAGCATCACATCTGTTTTTCACCTGAATCTGTCAGCACAGACGAAGCCACCAACAGTGACCAAACCCACAAACCCAACATGGGCTCGAGGCAGCGAGGGGTGCCCCGGGTGCGATGGGAGGGTAGTGGGGTCTCTGTGGCACCTGGGGCTACTTCCAGTGAAATCACAAGACAGCCTCTGCAGAGTTTGCCCATCACGGGCACCAGCCTGAACAACAGATGTGATACTTCACCAGATACACAAGACCATCCCAAAATTATTGAAGGGTTGGGTATTAAACCTCCTCTCTCATGGGTCATATTTAAGAGAGTCTAAAACCCAAACCCGATTCTTTTTGCAAATGCAGAGAAGTAGCTGTACAACATCTCATCCGGCTGAGCGGTTACGGAGAGAAGCTTGACAGGAACAGGCACAGATGAGGAGCAGCAGCTGGCTGCTCTGGTCCCCTGCCTGGGGACAGGGACACCCAGGCCCTGCTGCACAGCTGCTAACATCAGGCTCACCAGTCACCCCCCTAAAAGTTGCTTCACCGAAAGAGCAGGCAAGCTCTTCTGGCCCTATGCTTAACTTTAAGCACAGAAAAGGAAAAGTCTAAAAAGCCAGAAAGCAGGTCTTTTTAGCAGCTGACATGCTTCTCTCTTATTTTACCCAACCAAGCCTGTAGCCTGGTCCCCACATTCACTGTATGTGCCGCCAACGCACTCAATGGCCAGAATGATAGCAACAAATTGACTTGGGAATTAATTCCTCTTAAGCCTTATCTCAGAGATTACTATTGCTATCAAGGCAGTTGAAGAAAGGCTACCGTCCCTCTGCTGAAATTTCTTCCTTGGAGACAACAATTAAAGGGGAAAAAAAATAAAAAAGAAATCCACAAATCACTTTGAACCCAAATATCATCATGCCCAGTGCTTTATATATACATTTCTGGATTAACTCTGACCCAGCTATATAATCTTTTAAGAGCTAAAATGAATCCTGGGCTGTACAACGATGTGATTATCTTAGGAAACACGAGGAAAAAAAAAATTCTTTTTTGTGCAGCTAGACTACGCTACAACAGACAGATTTGTAGCTGCCAATATGTTTATATGCCAGCCCGCTCTACTACAGAAAGTAGAATATTTTTAGTCCAATACACTGGGGACTTCTGGGGTAGAGTGAAACCGCCAACTGATTCAGAATTGTTTCACGGTGTAAGGAGCCTGAACTATGCCTTCTCTGTACTATTCATTTACCAAGAAGAATTTCTATCCCACACGGAGAAGCACGTAGACAGAACAGACAATTTTAAGACCATCCAATTGTTCCTTTTCTCCCCCCCACCAGTTAGTTGGCATTAATTAGCCTGTTGTATGTCTAATTGCAAGACCACAAGCAAGCGTGCTGCAAGGAGGTGGTGGAAACACGAGGAGTTAAACAGCTCCCTAAGTGTTCATTCATAAATCCACACTGGATTCTAAGTGTGAAATCCAGCGGATTCCTGCTCTGTTGCTATAACTAACCTATTTCAGTACAAAATCCCGAAAGCTTTTAAAGACAGTGATACTTTAATATAAAAATTAAAAGGAGCTAGGGGAGAAAGAAAAAACCAAAGTGACAGCTATACACACTTCATTAAAACATACTCAAAACAGTACATTTGCCAAATGAGACCTAAACAACTTTTCTTCTTATTTTGTGCTGGTTTTACATAAGCTTCTTAAGGTAAGGAAAATAATTGGAGTGCAATTTTTTTCCTGTTGTTTTCCACTTAGTTAAATTCAATTACTACCAGAGAATGCAGTTACATCAAAAAAAAAAAAAAAAAAAAAAAAAA
>VZRU01008038.1:574475-611047 GCA_013398155.1 Pedionomus torquatus
AAAAAAAAATCCACAAAAACTCCACCATCCTTTCTGCTTGGTCTCATCTGGTAAATCAGATTCAGTCATCAGCAATCGATATCCCAGGGTAAACAGCCCACACCTAGAGACACAAGGTGTGAGCTAGAGGAGACAGATTATATTTGCAAGAGCATGAAGTCCAACGGGCTGCCAACACACAGCTCTGTGTTTCCTTATTAATTACTAAATAAAAATAGTGACATTTACGAGTACTGCTGCTAAAACTCTGGGTGCCTCCCTGCAGAAACTGCAATCCAGCCCCTGGGTGGGTGCGATCCTCCACATCCCACCAGACTTCCAGAAAGGCAGGAGAAAACAGGATCAAGAAGTAAAAAAATCCCAAACAAAATCCCAGCCCACTCAAACTGATCCAAGAGATGTTGCAGTTGAAATCTTCTGCTGAAACCGAGGATGCTGCAAAAGTTGCTGAGTCCAGGTGTGCTGGTGGCAGGGCTCACCACCCAGCTCTCATCTCTGCTGGGGACAGCCAGAACAGGCTCAATGGGCTGTGCTCAGGGACACCCTCTGCGGCAACACAGGAGCTCCACGACATCTCCAAGGGGCATTTCACCAACTACTCCCAACTTGCCTGAAGATGGAGAGAGGTTTAAAGAAGCCCTGGTGCTTGGACAGCTGAATGGTCGTGTTGCACCTCCAGGTTGGCAGCAGCACCCCCAGGGAAAGGTGAAGTTTGCAAAGGTCCCTCACAGGCCAATATTTCACTCGCTTTGCTATCGGGCCCCATCCAGCACCGCAGCCTCATCGCTATTGCTTCCGAGCGGTGCCAACAATTTAATCCAAATCCTGTCATATTTATCATCCTGCTTCTTGCTTTGCTGATGTTTGCCCCTATGCCGGTTTGAGCCCACAAACTGACAAGGTGGGGAAAAACAGCAACCCCCAGACCCTGAGCTTTTAACACACTTTCTAAGGGCTTGCTCCACACTGGTGTAACGACGACTGCAGAGCCGTGGGGCTGCACAGCCCACTCTGGACACGCAATTCTGCTTCGCAGCACCTGCATGCAGACCCTGCATCATGCTTAGTGCAACCCTCGGTGCTGAGCTACACCCACATCGCCGCTGAATTAAAGAGCTGAAATTTGCTTCTCCTATGCACTCCCGATTTCAGGTCCTTTTGGGAGAGAGAAGCGTTGCCTTCAGACTATCCTAGTTTGCCGAAAAATGCAACTTGGTGCATTTTCATCTGGGTGATAGAGAAGTTTCAGAATCAAAAGAGCACAGAAGAAACTTGTGCTTTGGTGCAGCCCTCTCCCCAGCGCTCCATCAGCAGCGGCTCCATTAAAATTTCTCCTCACACTTTGGGGAGCTGCTCTGGGTAGCCCCTCACACTCAGCACAACAGCATCAGTCACCGCTCAGGCAGATAGACCTCCTTGCCGGCAGCAGGAGTTTCCCCCCAGCTTCCCACGGACGTCCCAGGGCTGCTGGGGTGCAGACTGGGGGCTCATGGACTGGGAACTAGGTACTGGCAGCGGAGCTGCCCCAGGAGCGTGCTGGGGCAAAACTGCTCCTGTGGGAAGGATAATCTGGGGCTGTTCAGGATAAAAAAAAATAAATCTATATGTTCATATATATAGAGTGTGTGTAGTGCTATACCATATTTTGTTACATAGTATAGTTCTATACTATGTCTAGTGTGTATATCCACATACACTATATATACGTAGTATAGTACTATATTATATATAGTGTGCCTATATACATAGTGTACACTATATACATAGACACCCCACGTATAGTATTTTTTATACNAGGCAGGGGTAGCGGGCGGTGCCCCGGCAGGCGGCCCCGCAGGAGAAGGTGCAGGAGAAGCGTTCCCCCAGCTGCCGCACCGCCAGCACCGTGCAGTTGGCGGAGCCGCCGCCTCCCCGCTCCTGCAGAGCCGGGCGAAGCCAGCAACAGCCCAGCCCCAGCAGGGAGAGCAAACCGGCGGCGATGAGGAGGAAACCCAGCCGCATGCTCTTGTCCTCCGCCTCCGTGTACTCGTAAGCCGCCCGGCTCCTCGCCATCGCCCGGCCGCCGCTGGCATCCGCCGCCGGGCAGCCGCTGCCATCGGCTAAAGCTCCCGCCGCTCCCCGCCTCCCTCCCCGCCTCCTTCGGGCTCAGGGGAAGCCACGGAGGAGGGGGCGTGTGCGTGGATCCAGGAAAAAAAAAATTAGATAAATAAATAAAATGCAAATGTAAACCCCGTTGACCTAATTCAAGCCCCTTCGGGGGTGGAAGGGACAGCTTGCAGCGGGATTAGCTGGCCCGGGAGATTTGCTGGTCTGGATTAAAACCGGGTACTGAACAAGGTGCAATGTCTAGAGGGGGGTTGCGGCCCCCCACTCGCCCACACCCCTCTAAGCCAGCATCCTCATCATGATGAGGTAGCAACCCTGCAGATGTATAAAGAAGAATCAAATCACGGCTTGAATATAGTTTGTGTGCCCCAGCTCTTGCTGCTGGCTCGATTAAGTCCTGGAGAGCCCACGTGAAGTCACACTCAGTAGCCCCATGTGTCAAAATCTGTGAGGTTTCTGTGTACACACATGGAGTCAGACCTGAAGTCAAAGAAATTACGCATCTGGAAGTGAGGAAGCAGCTGCTATTTTTACCTTATTAACTGAGGAGGGAAATAATGGTACCTGGCTGAATGTAGATCCTACCTCAACAGGACTTTTTGGGGGTGCAGGTCAAGTGCTCTGCTCTGGCCAGCCCCAAATCCAGCATTAAGCAGGGACATCTCCAGCCTCTTTTGTCATTATTTGAAGATAACAGGTAAGCAAAATGATAGCTGTCAAGAAGTTTTACGTAGGAATAGTTTCCAACAGGAAGGTATTGACCTTTGAAAGGCCATCCTAAGAAGTGCCCTTACTGAAGCAGGTCTGCAGAAAAGCAGCATATCCAACAAAAGACACTTATTTCACAAATAAAGTTTGATTATTACCATTTCCCACCGTGGCAACACAACAGAACAAGCTCTTCAGTGCCAAAGTACCATAAGCGATAGTTATGATTTTATTCCTTAGTCTTTATCATAGGCAATTAGGTAGAACAAAATGTGACGGTTTCAGAGCTGACAGTTGAACTTGATGATACAGCAGACAAGAAGGTACAGAAAAAATAGAAAAATAAGTACAGGAAATAGCACTTCCCTCTGGCCACCTTTTCCAACCACTTTCCCGCTGCAGAATGCCATGTCAAACTTTTAATAATAAAGTTGATCCGTAGGATCTCCAAATGGACTATTGAGCAAGGTTTGGAAGGAAGGTTATTGAGAATCCACACTGTGACATGAATAGAAATAGATGCAAATAACTGTCCTTAGTTGCAGCAGCTCGCTACCACGCTGCCCTCAGGCAAGCTGCTCTCCAGTTGCCTTTCCTAATACCAAAGGGTTCCAGATAAAATACGCTAGCTCCAAGTAAAAACAAAAATAATCCCAGGCTTAGGTGTGGAGTAGGTTCTTATACTAGAAACGGAACTCATCTTGGTTAGTCCTTGGTTCTGTTCATCCATTCCCACCTGTCAGGCTCTGCTGCCAGCGCTTGCGATGATGGCAGTCTCCAATGGTGGGGCTCACTGGGTAAAGCTTTCTTATTATAAAAAAATAATTTTTAATCAGGTAGATTTCTTGCCTGCCTTCCCAGTTCATGTGGGCTGTGACTTTCCATCTTTCTTACTTTCTTGCTGGCTGGTGTTGAGTCCCCCTGTGGTCAGTACTCAGTTCAATTCCTCGCTGTCCCCTGTACATAAAGTGCCGTCAGCCAAAAATTGAGGCAACAGCTCACTGGGTGACACAGTAACCTTGAGCATTAGTCCTCCTGAGCGCATCCAACCAGTGGGAGGAGATGATGAGGCTGTATTTTAACTGGGAACCAGCACTTAACATTCACCGGGTGATCTCATTAATTTTTAAAGTTCTGCACAAATAACCTAGCCAGGACTCAAAGTCTATTTGGATCAGTTGGAAGTGAAAAACGACCATCGGTGCCCAATTTTTAAGAGTAAAGCTGGGTAGAAGGGGCCTGTTGTGAAGACTTTAGCTCTGCTGTCACTTGCTGAGGGCAGGATTTGGGATGCTCCATGGTGACAGGCTGTGTCTAGAGCAGCCAGGGAGGAGAAACGCAGTGAACAAAGTTAAATATCTGTTTGAAATT
Organism: Pedionomus torquatus; assembly: GCA_013398155.1. Taxonomy (NCBI): domain Eukaryota; kingdom Metazoa; phylum Chordata; class Aves; order Charadriiformes; family Pedionomidae; genus Pedionomus; species Pedionomus torquatus. The sequence continues at coordinate 578,661 of VZRU01008038.1, forward strand.
TTCAACAGCAGGAAAACAGGTCACTCCATGGTTTTTCAGGCCCTCCCTTGCCCTGTGACCGGCCACTGATTACCCACCTGAAGGCAGCTCACTGGTAAGGATGTCTCCACCTCCACCTCAGGACTGGAGGGGCGTTGGTGGGGCTCCATCACCACATGCCCAGAGGGGCCAGCTGATAGGAATGGGCTCACATCACAATTTCCTTGCAGAAGCCGAATGTTGGTCCTCATGACATCCATTCTGGAAGTGCCTTGCATTGTCTTCCGTGAAAATGCCACTAATGAACTGCTTTTTCAAAATAGCAAATGTAAAAACGCACAACAACAAAATGGCTTTTTGAAACCAATACTGTGAAGCCCACCAGAAAGTAAATTGGCCTTCAAAGGGAGGAAGATCCCAGCCAGCTGGGAATCAGAAACACAGCCATGGGCAGGGGAACAACCACAACAGCCCTTTTGTCCAGAAGAACTGTAGAAAAAGCTGAAGAACGTCATCGATGCCTGCACCAGGTAGAGCAGCCCCGGGACACCTGCCTTCCCTTGGCTCATCGTCAGGACGGTCTTACAGGCGATGCAAGAGGCTGCAATCATGAAAACTGGCTGCTACTTCCCTGGACTGATTGATTGTGAAACCAGAGGGAGTTCAAAGAAGTGAGTTTGAAGAAAATCCTTTTGGCAGCTTCGGCAGGAAAATTCTGAACATATACCCACCACGTTAATAGCGACAAGGGAATACAAAACGCAAATGATAAGCCAAAGTCTAGGAAGATAATATGCAAGCTTGGTTAGCACTATTAATTCTGAGGTGGATTGAATCACTAATATTACCATTCAACGTAGCTTTAAAATTACTTCAAAAAAAAACCCAAAACCCAAAACAACAGGTTTGTCTGCAAGAGGTAAACCTACTGAAGTAATTCAAACCACAAGTTCAACATAAGTCATCCAGCTGCATTTCCTCTGGCCTGTTAAATGCGCCAGAAGCTTTCAGATTTGTGGGAATGACAACACGCCCGCTTATCACAGAAGAGAAACGCAAGTGGCTATGCCACGTTCATTCTTGTACCATCTGAAAATAAAAGCATCAGTTGTCAACCCAGACTAACTGCAAGGCCCAATCTGCATTCTCTACCAGAATTCAACTACCACTAGCATAAATTTTAGGCTGTGGCAAATCTTGAGGACTATGATGAAAGGGGACAGTAGTCAAAAGGCTAAAGAGACTCAGAAACTTTGCTTTAGTAGAAGCCATTGTTTCATTTAGGATCTTAAAATAAAAGCACTCCCCAGCTACCTCCTGCTTAGGATGACATCTGTGCATTGTGACAGACAGCAATCAAATTTTCTTTTTTGTTTCAGTCAACACCCAGCCACAGAAGTACCTCCAATGACAAGCTATGGGGAATTAATTAAAAAAAAAAAAGTGTTCAGTTTAGGTGTTAAATACCGTTAAAGTGATGTTATTTAGAAACTGAACACCCTTCTTCAATAGCCAGGGGCACCTACAAGCCATGCGGGATCGAGCCAACTGCTCCCCGGACCTCCACACCTTCCAGCACTGCTTGGGTTGTGCCAAAGACAGTTTCAGGTCTCTTTATGGGAGAGTCCCTCAGCACTCTGCACATAATTTCACATCTGGCTACAATACACGAGTTCGTATTTTGTTTATATTCTCAGTGTTCTTTTTCAAGGAAAGCACAAAATGGAAATAGAAAAGTACAAAAGATACTGGCTTTGGGATGGAGAGGCCTGGAACAGTGACATGCAGTAACAGGGTATGATTACACACCTTTGTACTATCTCGAGGTCACGCCTGCCAAAGAGCGGCACAGGCAGCCCCAAATCCTGACCCACACCGACTCGATGCTTTCACAGGGGTTAAAGTCGCATGCAAAATAGTTTTACCCACGTGAATATCTGCAGGCTTCCCCAGATTAGTCGGGTCTTCAATTAGATTAATCAAGCCCATGAAGGCTCTCACATGCTTAAGTATTTGTGGCACCAGGTACTAAGGTAGAGGAGATTTAGTCCTGTGTGGTTTTGGGTTGTTCGTTGCGTTGTTTTGTCTGTTCGTTGTTTTTTTTTTTTAACACACAGGTGGAACATCCTTACCTCCTTCCTCCATGACTCCCCGGTCCCCTCAGGTTTTCCACAAGCAGGAACGGTTAAAATAACGACTGCAAAGCGTTTTCTGCACTGCCAGAGATAATCAAGTGGGTGAAACCCATCTTAACCCCAAAAATTCAGGATAGTGGATTTCCAGAGAATCTCAAGCTAAAATAAAGACTTATGAGCAATACGCAATAAGGAGTGATGAATCTAAAAATGTGTTAAAACAGGCCAGACATAGGAATACCTTTACTTGTTTCCAAGAACACTGGGGTTTACTCCTCAGAACCTACCTTGCACAGTGTTGTACGACAGGATTATGATGGGGGGAAAAACAAAACCGCTTCAAATAAATGTATTTTAAAAGTAGCATTCTACTCTCTCCCCTTATACATAGCATTAGTGGAATGTAAAAACATTAAATAACCCTCAGACCCTAATTGTCAGTGCTAAAAACCTCCAGGTCAACTCAGCTGCCAGTTTGCCAGGTGTGTAAATGAGGGCTGAGGTTTTCTTCCATTCAGAAAAAAAGGCAGCAAATATTTTAATTTAAAAACTGAAAAAAAAAAAAAAAAAAAGTGTTATCAGCTAAGAAGAGCTTCCAGTTGTACACCTTTTTCCGTTTACCCCTGTTTTGCCTGCTTCAACCCAGAGCGCAACACCAAATTAAGTCACAGATCTTAAAAGTCTCCATATATGCCTAGAGAGCCAGAATGTTCTTCCCCCTGGAAGGAGCAAAGCATCAGTTCCTTACTCCCAGGTGAGAAGTTTGCTAAAATCAAACATCTTGCATTTTTGAAGCATCATGCTTGTATCATCAAAGTAACTATGTGGAGAACTTCCCAATTTCACCTTAATTGTTTATGAAGTACCATAGGTATTTACCAGTAAAAGATACATTAAAAACGTAACTTATGTTGTTCATTTCCATCAGATTGGCTATGGAGATGAAAAATGATATTAATAAACCCCAAGCCCATATAAATCAGAAATAATCACATTTGGTTTGAAGATGTAAACATTGGAAAATTATCCTTTTAAAATTAAAATTTATGTTTCAACAGTCAAATATATGGTTGTATTTGCTCCTGAGAGAAGGAGCAAAAGAGCAAGAGCAAAACCAGGAAAGAATAAAGGAAAGAGAAGGAAAAAAAAATAATAAAAAAAGCCATCTTTTCCAGCTGTCTTAGCCACCTATCTGGGTTATAACAAGCGTCTTTTTTTGAGGTTGAGGAAGTAGTTTGCTTTCATAATAAAAAAAATAAAAAATAAACGATAGTCTTATATTTTTACGTTCTATCATCTTAAAATAGATATAGAAAAGTGCAGAATTCAGAACTGCTATACACCTAGGCATGCCATTAATGGTCTGATTTCCAAGCATAATTCAATACATGCCGTCATGCTGGTTTTGCGCTCCAGAGAAAACCAGTTCTGAAACTGAAAATACCCCACCCCCACCCCATCCACTGGCACGCGTTTTGTTGACTTGTCTGTCTTTGCTAATTTCAGGTATTTTAAAATGGTCTGCATCGCCAGAGGCAACTCAGTGAGAAGTGGCAGTCACACCAAGAAAAAGGAAACTATCCAAACGGTTTGGGCTTTTCTCCCTCTGCTCCAGAGAACAGTTAGAATTTTCAGAAGCAGCGTATATTCATGTCAGTTTGCATTTGGAAGTTCAAGTAATAGCGACCATCAAATGAAACTTATTTCTGCCTGAAGCGGGAAAATACCAACCTGGAACTATGATCAGTTCTAATCCAAGGTTCTTCCAAGTGTTCCTTCTGTGATGAATTCTTGAAGCATCTTTCTATCACATGAAATGTTACCCACCCGCCTTTCTAAAAATTGTTTTGTTGTTTGATAATATAGAGAAGGGATATGAAACCAAGGTTAACCAAACTTTTTGGCTGTGGAAGCTTTACTGTGGAAAAGAATATAAAACTCTCTCATAAATTTACTTGTCAGCAGCAAAAAGACTCTTCAAGTGTCTCAACCACTGTACAGCTTGATAGTTTTAATACTTCAACTTTTTTTTTTTCCATTTTTCATTGTTGAAGAAATAATTTCACAATCTCAAATCAAAGTCAACACTGCAATGAGGAGAGCTTTTCTACTTTATTACAAAGAGAAGAAGCCTTTATGTGGTCAGAAAATACAAGATTGATCTTTTTTTTTTTTTCTCTTCCTATGAAACGCTGCTGTTCAAACAGCCAGAGTGAATTGTCTCAGTTCACTTCTTTAAGTCCCATCACATTCACTTGGGTATGGATGTCCTTGGCTGCTGAAAATCTGGCCCTTTAGTGCACAGGGCGACAAAGTAGTCCCCTGACCAGCAGTTCCAGAATGTCCCGTTTTCATATATTGCATCCATGCACACCTCCTAAAAATGAGGTACAGCAGGGCAAACATTTTCCAAAATAGATGTCATATATATAATATATACACATTCGTACATACATACCTTTATTCATGTGATGTCCAAAAATTTAAAAAAAATGTACACATTTATTACAAAATCGTAACAAAGACTGGACAGTGTTTTGCTCATTCTGGAAAGATGAAGCTCAGTAATACACAACTCTGGAAACTAACCAGAGACTGTGGCAATATCTTTCTTCTAAACAGTCAGATATTCTTGCATTAAGCTTGGCGAAAACTGCCTTTCAAAAACAGAAGGGGAAGTAAAATGAAGGAAGCAAACCTTGCTCATCTTTCCAAATGAAATACGAGAAGGATCTTCACATAAAAATGCACAAACATTTTTTATTACCAATAGTGCTACAATGAACAATGCAAATTTTGTTGTCTAATTTTTTGTCTTTTTTCTTTTTTTTCTGTTTTTACATTTTGGAAAACTAAGTGGTAAACTTTTGTCAGTGTACTTGCTTGTCTTTACAGACCCAAGCTTGTCTGCTGGCAAAAAAATGAAAGAAAAACAAAAATTCAGACCCTGCTCAAACTAAAGAAAAACAATTACAAATTTAGTTGTTGGGCAGCACATAATTAGTAAGGCAGGACCTCAAATGGTGACCCTTCGCATGAGCCAATTGCCAGATCCTCAAGGAATTAAAACCAGGATGCCTGAGCCACATCAGTTCTGCAGTTACGTTGAGTATTGTGCTGAGACAGCCATACCCCAAGAAAAGGGAAGTCTTTAGAAGGCTTGCTGAGCAGGGTTGTAGTTGAAGGTTGATGGCAGATGAGGCCTTTCTTCTAATTTGTCGTATTCCAGATGGAACTCCTAAAATTAAAATAAAAAAAAAAAAAACAAAAACAAAAACAAAACCCAAATAAACCAATGTATCATGTACCCATGATCTGGTCTTTCTACAGCTATACTTGAAAAGCACAAATACAGAAGAGATCAAGTCCTAAATTTCAGGCTGAAACACATGATTTAAGTACCTTGTATTCTATATTTTAAGCAGAAAAAGTCAACATCCTAAGCCATTATACCTGCAACACGTAGGCTCTCCTGGTCTATTTAATGCTACATTACTCTTAGAATCCTACTTATGATCTCAAGCAATTTTATATACGCACACACACCCCAAACAAATACACAACCACAACATGAGCTGAATAAAATAAACATAAATTAAACATATCAGACGTACAAAGACTTTTTTGGATGCTCTGAAGTTTGGGGATATTTTGTGGCATACTACCAGGCCCAACTGTAAATTAATCTAACTAGGTTTCTCCTTGGGGAACACTATCTAAAATGCTACAGATGAAGTACTGAGACCTATTTAAGCCAGAATTTAACAAATTATTCTACCACATTTCATAATCAGAATTAAGCTTCAGACCCACCCAAACCCTCCTGGTTCATCCTGAGTTCCTTGCTCCTGTATTCCACTTTGCCAACATCTTTCATGAGAAATTCTCTCAGTGTTATATTATAAACAGCCACACAGAATAAAAATCTCTACCCACGTCCTTGGATGCCACACAAGCCACTGGTTCATAAGTTAGCAGCTTTAGTGTCTCAATCACCTGACTTTTGTTTGAGGGCGTCTGGTTTGTGTAATTTTAAACCATTTCAGTGATCCAGCAGGAATTCTTACTCTGACTACAGCAGCTACTACAAAACACATCGTAACTACCTGTGATGACTAAATGCATCCTGATTATTCCAGGAAAATTACAGAAAAAAAGCACCTTCCTTCCCTGTGACGTTAATTTGTGCACAAACCCCTAATTACTACACTTTGATATTTGGTGCTTGTTACTTCATTGATGCCAAAACCATACAAGGACTGCTTTAAATCTTGTCTTTTTCAAATCCTTTCAGCAGTTTAACTGTGTCTCAACCCCATTTTATCTTTGTTCAAGAAACAAGAGTAAGCAGAAGGTTCAGAATTGTTCTTTAAGAGTATTTCTTAGTAATTCAACAATGGCAACCTTGGGCATGTACAGTAATTTATTTTGCTTAATTCAGTGGAGAACCTCAGCAGAGCATTATCCGCAGAGCAAACTTACCTCGCTATTATTACATGCAGATGAAAAAACTAAGAGTAGCGAACAGATTATTTCAGAACACTCCCTGAAGTGATTAACTAATACAATATTTCAGTTTTTACAGGCCAAGAAACTAAATTAAAGACCAAGCCAGAGCAAGACCAGAAATAAAATCTAGGAAATCCTATTCTCAAGTTTCTCTTCCTTAAGGTAAAACAAGGTCCATCTAGCACAGAAAGGATATTCAGCATGATAAAGGTAACCAAGCAGGGGAAAATGCTAAGCATTCAGTGAGTCTGTATTCCCCCAAGAATATTGTCCCTGAATCTGGAAAATCCTAGCAAACTTATGTGAGGTTACAGCCACCTGCACTAAAGTGCTGCATCTGCTTCATTTCTGGTTCCCCGTCCTCTATTCCAACCAAGGGCTTTTTCAGTTGGTTGAGGTTTTCTTTTGCTTTGGTGGTAGGTTTATCTACGCTTTTTTAGGTTATATACACAAATCAATTGCTTTTAGCATTCCTTATGCCAGGTGGTATATGCTCTCTTTTTGTGCAGACACACACAAATGTGCTGATACTGAAGAGATGTCTGCTCCCTCCTTTTATCAGAAGCAAGATCAAGGCATACAAACTTAGGTAGGTATTTTGGTGTCAAAGGCTGTTTTAATTTGGGGGGGAATCTTCAGTAGTTTTAAAGTCATTTTATAACAGAAAAAATACTACTCAAATATCTCTGCCATTTATGGCTTTTGAAATTTCCATTTTACACACAACCCTGGAAAGGTCTGTAGATTATCTATGGTCAATCTATGGTCAGCTTCAATTGGTTACCTAAATCTTCACACATTCTGACATGCCTTCAAAATTATTCATGGAAAATGGCTACTTAAGCTGATAAAGGCAATGTCAGTAGCCTAAAAAAGACTTTCCAACCTTAAGACATTTAAGTACCTCTATCGGCAGTAGTAGCTGTGGACCAAGGTGTGTGAAACGCTCAGTAGCTTGAGCAGTCCTTTGAGTGCCACAAAGACCCTCATTTAGAAGAAGGAATATGACTTCCCTACCAAGTTCATTCTTCAATCTGTCATTGGTGTTTAAAATAAACAGGCTTAAAACAACCTTTTTGATTTGCATCCCAGCGTCAGCAATGCTCAGGCCCAATATCCAGTTGTATATAAGAACACCTAAAGTTCTATTCGACAATACCAAAAAAAGAACTCTGACCAAGTATTTTTGAAAACTAAAAGGCAATTATTTATTACATATAGAAAAATGCTTGTATTACAGGTATACTTTATGTTTTCCCTTTTGATTCCAGTAGCCACTGTGGTTTAGGACACGAACAGTAGCACTGATATTTTTTAATATAAACAGATACAAATAAAATGCAAAAATATGTCATTTATCAATTGACAACTGTTAAATTGTTTTAACTTCCACATGGAAGAAATTATTAAAAAATAAATAATTTTCATTAACCAAGACTAAGGAATACTAGATGTGTGCAGAAACTTACAGCACACGTGCAACACTAAATAACTGGTTCTATGCAAAGAAATCAATCACTTCCCATGTCATCCTGAAAACTTATTTTGAGCCTGCACATGCACAAACAATAATAGGTAAGAATGCTAAAGACAGAAGAGAATTACTTAAGGTGATCCACAGCATTAACGGAGTACAACAAAACAAAACGTTAGCTGAACAGGAAGTGTCCTGAGGACAAAATATTCTGGACTGCTTAAATCCATTCAAGGAGATGGTAGAAGTCTCAAGGCTAGTTCAAAAATTCCAAATGGGACCGAAAAAAGCAGCATTTATACCAGATGTAAAGACCCAAACTTCAGTTAGGGACTAAATTAAAATGCTATGGCACATCTCTATTAGAAAAGCAAATTTAAACTTTCTAGCTATTATGAAAGTATTTCAAATAATACCGATCTCAAAAGAATAGGACGTAATTTAACACAGGCAACAACTCTTACAAGGAAACAAATACTTGGAAATTTAACTTTCTCTCCCATAAAGAACTCCTCATTCTATATATTTTATTCCTCATTTAAATCAAAGGGTTTTATAATGTTGTTCCTTCAACAGGACTAATTCTCCTTACGTTTCAAAGGAAATGCCTTTGAAAATACCAGTTTACTTTGGACTATTTAAATCAGGATTTCAGTAAATGTGCATTTGTAGAAGGCATTTTTGATTTCATATCCAGTTCCCTTCCTCTCTCAAGTCTCCTCAACAGCAAACTATATAGCCAAATCCTCAGTGAAAAATCAAAGCAATCTTTAACCATTCTGTACTTTCTGCATGCCCTAGGATGAAAAACCACATATACAGAACATACCTGTAATAAGCATTTTCCTGCATTGTGGTTTGCATTTAAGGTGAATTTCAGGCTTATTGACATTCACGGTCTACTACCACATATCAACATAGAATTCATTAGATTTTGTTCCTAACAGTTTAGGAATTGTCTCATTAGTCAGCTATTATGCTGCATTTCTGTCTTCAGTCTATTATGTATTATGAATATAAACACAGAGCTCACAGCTTAATAAATAACGATAAATATATTATTTGGTATTTTCCTGAAACAAGTTATTTGGTTTACTTTACTGGGTTTTGTTAAAACCAATCTAGGACACCATCAAAAAAATCTGTTAAACCACATATGATTTATGTGTTTACAAACTTAGTTTTAAGATTTAGCAATGTTTTCTAAAGTAAACAGCTATGTTTCACTGTATCTATTGTACTATACCATAATTTAAAATAGGTTCAATAAATACATAAGGACTTATGAAATTGTTAGGCACCAATTACTATTGTGGGCTTCTAAGGAACTGATATTCCCAGTATTCACTAATAACAGCAGTTATATTAAGAGACTGCAATTTAACAGAATTCTTTCTTTTTTTTCCAGCTCCTTACGTTTTTAGTTTCCTGAAACATTAATACTTTTGTATTTGTTAAAAAAACATTACTTGGCCATACTTTTCTTTGCATTCAAAGCAACACAGTTATCAAATACCACTGTCCTTGTTATAGTTAAGTCAATTCTAGTCTTTCTCCAAGGAAATGTCAACTCCAGAAATTAATCTCAGAATTAATACAATGCCAAGATCTCACTCAATATACACCTAAGTTCTTATCTATTTATCATAGATGGAAATGCCACAATTTTTTCTAGCAAGCAATTCCTTTTTCATGTAACAAAATAGCATTTTTTCCCCTAAATGTTTTTCTAGCTTCCTGTGATCAACATTGAACTTGCTTGCTGTATTTTGCACCAAATTAAAATTTAAAATAATATAATACTCCAGTTCAATTTTTTACATTAAGAAATAAACAAGCCTAAAATAACAGATACTATCTTGTCCTATGGACAACTCAGGGCAGGGCGGGAGAAAAAAAAAGAAAGTCATGTTTCTTGTTAGCTTACCACTGTAGCTTCAAAACTTTAGAAAATACTACCCCTCTCCCTACTAGTTATCAATTGTTTCTTGATGTTGGGGGAATTATTTTCACTATTCTAAGTAAGAGAAGAGCATCTCTGTAGATCTTGGGCAAAACCATTTGGAGAACGGTAGCAATTTATATCTCTCACTGCTGTATCTCCAGGAATGCCTAGCACGTGAAGGCAGATCTACTCTTTAAAAAAGTATGGAGTGTGATAATTGGCAACTCGAGCACTGGATTGTTGGATTTCATGACAGCACTCAGGACTCCAAATAGAGCTAATATGGTCTTCAAAAGTAATGCTCAAGCATCAAGTAGCAGCTTTATGCATTTACTATGGGTAGAAAGAGACACTAAAGAGGTCACTATCCTTATATAATGGGCACCACTTCCATCTAGTGCAAGAAAAGTTGTGTTTCCACATAGATTAAAAACTCAATTCCACTGATACATGAACCTACAGGAGGCTCTTCTTGCTCGTAAAAAAGTGGAACACATTCAGGTGACTCCAAAGAAGAAAACTATCATTTCAAAAGGTAATTATTTCCCTTCCGATAACCTACATAATAATAAAATAGGTTTAAATAGTATCTTGGGAAACCTAATAAAGTATACCAAGCACCAAATCAACAATTCAAGTAGAAATTAAAACGTTCCTTTTGTTTGGGTTTTCTTTTCAGGGGAGTGATGCTTTTACTCACAAGTTTTGGAATTACCTTGCACTTATGAAAAACCATACAAGCTGGGCTTGCCACCAAAACCATCACTTACAAATCTTGGTTTTCTTACGGTCACAAGAAAGGCAGCAGAGGCAACACGTCACACATACAAATGGACTGAAGACCCTCCCATATCATTTGGGGTAACTAAAATATTAGTTTCTAAGGGGAGCTTGCACAGACCAAGCAAATCTACTCAGGGAGTAGGGATGGGGCGGGGAGAGGCAGAGGGAAGGCGTTACATGTTGTTAACCTCTAGATGATGGCAAACTTCAATATACTGGACTGGAATGAATGTAATGAATGGATTTAGCAGAGGGGAAAACACTGAACTCTATTTCTTTTAATTTAAAGCTGATATTTAAAAAACCACATCAACAGACATGTAACTATTTCATGTAATATTTCATAATCTCCAAGTACAGAGATGCAACTGCTCACAGAAATTAAATGTTTTTTCACCAAACCATTGATAAGTTAGGCTCCAGGTGAAAAGATCTCCGATTATATCAAATATCTAAGCATGTGGAATCACAAAACATCATTCCGACATGCTGGAATCACATCCATTGAGTTCAAGGTATCTAGATCAATTTAGTCTGATCTGTTAAGTGTTTTTCAGAGGAAAGCAAGAGTGTGATACTGTGTCTACAGAAGGTCTGACATAGAAGTTTTATGTTTGCTCTTTCAACGATGAATCCGATATGTCAGTTAAAACTTGAAGCAAGAATCATGCCAAATCCATAAAAATCTCATATAACAAAACTGAAGTGGAACTGAGATTCTTGACAAACTATTTAACTCAAACAGATTCTAGGTAGGTGTAATGGTTATATGCACACCATGAATATATCTTATTTTCAGCTCCAGCTGAAGCTGAATGCATGACTTTGTAGGGCAGGCTGTTGTCAAAAGCGCACACCTCTTCCCAGGTTATTGACTATCAGTGCTCCCAATAATTCAAAGAGCGTTTGGGCACATATGTACACAAGGAAAATCTTTGCTTTAGTGAGGAAGAGAAATCACAATCCAGCCAGCAAAAGCCACATGATAGGGCTTTAAAAGCTGGAAGCTCAAATTGGAAGCTGGATGATCTTAAAAGTTGGAAAACACTGAAAATTAATTATCTTTGGTTAAGGGTGGAGAAAAAGCAAAATTCTGTAAACTTCAGCTAACAAGTAAAGGGTGAACATTACTGACAGTATTTGTGGACAGAAAGGAACAAATATATTAGGAGAAGCAGGAAGGGAAAAGACTGTAGCTTTCTGATTTTTTTTTAACGTCTCTTGGCCTAGAATACAGAGAACAAGCATCATGTAAACATGCTTCCTCCCTGAAAGAAGTGATTTATTTCAACATACTCTGATGTTCAAACAACAGAGCATGAAAGTCCTTCAACACGCTCAAGGAGAGACAGGAGCCAAAAAACGCAAAAGACTACTGCCCCTAACTATCCCACTTCCATTTTTAATTCCGAAGTGAGGTGTGTGGTAGCTCCTTATTTAATTTTCTAAAGCAAAACACTACAGTATTTGCAAGCACAATTTCTAAAATGCCAAATAGTGCTTTCTATTCTATAACTCTGTACTTGAAAAAAGCTTTCAATTTTAACAAAACTTATAATAGAAGTTCTACATTCCTGTACCACTCAAAGAAAACTGGAAATAGAGAAATAACTCCTTTTCCACAAGCAAACCAGTGCCTTAGGCAACCTTTATCCCCTCACGGATCAGAAGTTTACGTAACGAACAAGAGTTTAAAAAGTTTGAGATTTTAGGGGAGGAGGCTGGGTTTTACTTTTGTCCTTCTAAAAATACATGGTTGACAGACTTAAAAAATCTGCAGAAGGGAAAAGAGATACCTTAGCTACTTTCCTCCAGTTAAGACAGTCAAAGAAGTAATATGTTCCCCTCTCATACGTATTGGTTTTCATTGTTGGCTCCATGCCGGGTGCCCTGGTGATCCATACTCGTTCTTCTTTGTGGTATCTCCAATCCCGGTTAAATCTTTTGTTTTTAATAGGAAGGAAAAATAATTTTTAGTGTTATTTATCTGAATGTGACTTATTAAACTAAAATTTTAAGGGCTTCAATCAAAACTGCATAATGCATTCAAAACCAAAGCGAAATTTCTAAGACATCGTTGTACTTGTGACCTGATACCTCTTCCACTCAATTATTACACTTCAAACTAATCACATATGAAACTTTAAGTCTGATAGACTCAAACAACAAACTCTCTTTATAGTTATTTACTGTTTTTCATTTTGTTGAAGACAGGTAAGTTAGACATTTAATGACAACTGGCACCTGCCACTTTTTCACGGTGCTTCATAATGCAAAATTCACGAGACAGACTTTTGATTTCCACTACATGAATGAAAAAAAAAAAGGCACAAAATGGAACCAAGGTTGGAGGAGGTAATTAAAAAAAGGTTTCCAGCTTTAGATTGACTAAGCTTCCGTTTCCAGTGTCTAACTTGGTGGGTTTTGGTTTTGTTTGTTTTTTGTTTAACATCTACTACTTCATTACTGCAATAGATTAAATCATATAAGACTGACAAAACAGTTTGAACGTACAGCTCTACTGCTGCTAATAGCTGTAATACATCTCCTCCATTCATGTAATAGAGATAAAACAGGAGATCTTCTCCATATCGGCCAAGTTTTATTGCAGCCAGCTGCAAAAGATTGAAGAAAATGAGGATGAAAAATCACAATAGATAAATGTTTTAAGACATACTATCCCACTTAAATAACACAAGGATACATCCAGAATGTGCTTCCATCCTAAATGAATTGCAAATGATACTCTAGTTTAACAAAAGCAGTAACTATTAAAAACAATCACTTTCTCTTCACTTGTAGTTAACCTTTCCAACGTAAAGGATAAAACAGAAAAACCGAACAGAAGTAACAAAACAGCAAGACAGAATTTTCTCCCTGTACCTGTGTGTATCCTCATCAGTTACTTTTTATCAAAAAAACCCAAACCCAAACATTTACATGTATTTACTCACTTCACACTCCATTAAGGAACATTACTAAAATTTCTTACTGTTGCTCAACGATCCTTCTTACAGAACTACAATAGTTAAAAGAAAATACAGCTAGCAAATAAATCCATATTCAAGTAGATATGAAATACAATTGAAAAATGAGAGAGTATTTTGAACCACAACTCCAAGAAAAAAATACCTCAGCTTCACATGGCACCTGAATATTAAAGAGTATATGAACTACAAGAAACTTCGTTTTCCATGAAAGGCAAACTCTCAAAAAACTATTGTGCTGTTTTCTAACCATGCCCATTCTCAGTTTTGTCTTCCCTTTCTGGTCAACACACCACTATTCCTAAAAAGTTTGAGGACATCCATATAAAGCATTGATTTTGAATATCACCTATCTGAAAGAAAATTTAGAAAATTACTGACAATAAATTAACAAAAAATACAGGCGTGCACACACACATGTACTCACCTTATCCCTAATGTGAATGTTAGTTAAGTATTCAGATGGAACATGGAAGTCTAAAAAAAGAATCGGAATTGATGCAACTATTAAGACATGTAAATGAATATAATTCACAAATATTAATATTGAATTAAATAACTATTTCTTTCTTACCTATGTCTTGAGGTCGACAAGGTGATGATGCCCAGGGTGATGCAAATTTTGGATACAGATTTCTGAAGAAAAGAAAAGCACTAATTCATCAAAACGGAAAAAAAAAAAGAAACAACCCAACCCAACCAAACAAAAAAAACCTCCATAACTGATCTCACAAATCTAAAAACCATACCACACAACCAAAAATCACTAAAGACTGTGAGCAGGAAGGAGAAAAAGAAATTTTCAGCCCACTTTCCTAAAACAGTTACTTTTATTCATTTCATTTAAACTGCCATGGGAAACTAAAGGGTCAAGATTTACATTTTAATCTATTATTCCTTCAACTTAAGTGCCAGGGATCCCAACTCTCTTCAGGGATTCAATTTTACACAACGTTTCAATTTGCAAGGAACAGTTGTCATAAGTCTGGTGGGTTACAATTTGACTATGATTTAAAAGGGAAGGAAAAGCTTATACCAGCAGAGGTTTTTTAAACTAACCAGTAAAGATTTTACTCCTCTTCTAAATTTCAGTGACAACAAATAAACTGAATCTCAGTGTGATAGGCATATCAATTTATTACAGTTTAATATTTTTCTTTCATATAGATTTTGCTAACATGTATTAAAAAAACCAAACAACACAAAGCCATTAGTTTAATACTGAGAAAATGATAAAGCTTTCAACTCTACTACAATGATTGATGTACCACGGAATGAATCTTCTAATTAACAGGTAAAGAAGTGGGGAAAAAAAAAGGACTGAGCAAACTGTACTTTGGGCAGGTAGCTACAGTCTGCTGTTAATTATCTGCAATAACTTCCTACTATGGCAAGTTTTGGAAAGGAAACCTGAGTACGGTACACTCTATCAAGTCCTTGCTTCCCTCTTGTCAAGGGCCTAATAATTACTATTAAAAAATAATATTGGAAGCCTACCAAACTCCCTGAACACAGAGCCAACTCCCAGCTGAGCTACAGGGGCTCTGATCAAGTGGTGTCAATCTTACCCCAGGCTAGCTAATCTCCCTGTTAGCGAAAACTTATGCTTTATAGCCTGAAGGAAGATTCAGTTACAAAATCTGGAGATGTTGAAAATAACTAAATTATTCCTTGTACTGAAAGCATGGACAAGCATTGCCCCACGAAGAACGCCCTGCAACTCCACCACCTCGTAACAGCCCTGCAGGTTTGTTTCCCTACAGCACAGAATCCAGGATTTTATAGACTCAGGAGTGCACCTTTGTCTGCAATAAAAACCAAAGAGTTTGTGCACAGTGTTTCCTTTACGACAAGAATAAAACTGTACTAATGTAACATTTTTTCAAGGAGGTGTTGGATAGCCTGCAGTCTATTTGATGACTAGTTCACAAAGTTTCAGAACATGAACAAACAGCTACATATTCTCTAAATAATTAAATGTAGGGATGCCACATTTTTTAATCTATGCTTATGTAGAATTTAAATTTATCCTAAGGAATTAGAAGCATATTTATTATGGAAATACAGGACTGTGCATGCAATACATAATCATTCTCTCAACAACCAGAATAAATCTTAACCTACCTGCACAGAAAATCTATATAAAACCAGGAGTTAGAAGGGTTAATTCAAACAATTAGAGATACTGTCATAATTCTAAAATTTTGTTTCTGAGAGCACATTTATTGTGCTTAGTGTTCAAGACAAGTACCTTTACCATCAGAAGTACTACAAAAGGCAGAAAACTTTTGGCTCTCCGCATGTGAAAAGCTTTTAGCTTTTTCAAATGACAATTCATAAAGGAAGCAAAGGATGTTTAACATAAGGCAAGAAGGCAGGCCAGACATGGAGGACTGCAGTGGCTGGCTGCAAATCTTTTCTGTAGTATAAAATAAAACCAGCTTTCTGATACAGAACTGTCTGGATAAAATCACCCTACACCCTCCAAGATCCTTAATACCCTACACACAGACATTAAGTGTTAAAAGTCTTTAAAAATCCAACTATTTACAGCATACCTACTAAGGAAAAGCAGCAGCATGTCAGGTATATATACTGCTTATGTACAAAGACACACTAAGAATTTGGATGCTCTATTTGGGAGCTGTATAACACAGCTGCAAGTCATAACATCAAAGAATGTTTAGGATTGCTCTACAAAGAGGTACTAGTTTTACATAGACTTTCCAATAGGTATGTTCAGCTTAAGCTTTACATTAGTCATTAAAACTAGTGACTAATATTGAATAAAAAAAATATTCAAATAGTATCACCAAAAGTAGGATCACTACTCCTATTCTGCATGACAACATCTAGAGAAAAAAGTTACATAACCAAAAGGCATAACTAGATTCCACCTGTGTCTAGGAACAGCTCCAGAATTTAGATACCAATGTACTTGAAATTATTTTAATGAGCAAAGGCATTCTACTTTCAGCTGATCATCCTCTAATTACATTCCAGCAATCTGTACTGAGAACAGCAAAATTACTTCAGTATCGCATAGACCCGGGAGAGCCACCTCTCGGTCCCATTTGTAAGCTCTGGGACTACCAAGGGGAAAAAAAAAAAAATAAAAAAATATCAACCCATGGTCAGTTTAGCTGTTCTTTGCGCACTGTCTTTGTCATGTGGGAGAAAGGAATTGGAATGCGATACTACTGGATTCAAAGAAGGAATGACCCATGAGACTAACTACAAGTGAAGACACTGCATTACTGTAACATGTTCTACAAATAACTAGAAACAACTGTATTAGAAAGCTGGCTTTTAACTATATTTCAAAATGATCATCCAAAGTGCCAACAGCATAAAAATTTGACTAAGTTTTGATGCAAGCTATGCAGAAAGAATTTCTAGAAGTGGTAATTTCTAAAATGTTACCCCTCTAGAAGGAAATACATAAATTCATTACAATTATGTCAAGAAAGAAAAACACCAGCAGCCACTTTCCCTATGTTTTCCCCCTCTCATCCCACATTCATCGATCTTTTCTGAACTTGTGCAGAGTACAGTTCTGTATTAATTTGTGAAACACAAACTGCGTATGCATATGCTTTGTTTCATTAATATAGTAATCTGCAAACCTTAAAATGTATATACTACTCTGTCGATAAGGCTAACACTATATAAATCTCTGCTGAAGCAAAATGATGGGAGACTCTCAGCTGAAAGAGCATCAGAAATTAAACTGCTCTTAAAATTTCACCTAGGAGATAAGTGGTTTTGTTTGAACTCACCTGGGACCTTCTGTAACTAGTGGAGGATAGGAACCCTGGGCTGGTGGTTCATCTCACCTACCTTAAGCACTGACATTACCATCACTGCAGTTACTAACTGCTTTTCTCCCCACTGCCTCTCCAGGAAGCCTCAACAACTAAACTTAGGTGAATAGAATGGCTAGAAGTTAACTACAAAACTACATTTTCATTTAAATTAGTATTTGGTACAGGGTAACACTGCAGATGATCTTTGTTCATTATTACATTAATATAAATTGAATTTAGCACCCAAATTGCTGAAAGGATATATATCTTCAACACTATTATTTGAAAAATAACATATGTGAAATTAACTACACTCAATTCCTTGGAAAGTCCTACAGAAATTAGAAGAATGAGCAAAGCCACTAGGGTAATTGAGAGCTTGCATAACAAGATCTTAGTATGCCTTGAACCACAATTCTCTTATGAAAATTTTATTTTACTGTCATTACATTTTCAAATTTTATTTCTAAAATGTCTTGTGGTTTTGATAGCCATGTGAGCTAAGTGAGTCTGTTACAAATGACAGCATAATAGAACCAAAACTGGAGATAGTACTGAAAACCAGAAACTTACTCAGGAGAGTTGAGATTGAGACCTAGTGTTGTTAAATCACTTCCTAATGCAAGATGTACCATTCCTGGATCTGTTTCTGCTGCCCTGATGAATGTTAACAAGCCAATCATTCCAAACTGGTCCGTCACCATCCCTTGAGGAATGTTGGTAACCCGACCTGGGCAAGAAGAACAAATTAATTTTCTCTTTTCAAGAAGTGAAGAAATCAAGAAGGTGATCTAAATGACTGTTGCAACTCTTAGAGAAGGAAAAAAAAAAAAACAGCACAAAAAACCACCCCAAAACAGAGTGACACATACCATCAGGTAACACCTGGATCCCTTTTTTCTGCTGGTTGTTGTTTTGCGTAGTTGAACTTTTATCTCCAGGAAACTTGGGCCCATCTGTGCTGGATGATGTTTTGCCTGATGTACTCAAATTCTGTTAAAAATATTTTGCATAGTTGGTATGATGGAAATAAACCAACATGGAAACACTTGTTGACCGTATCTTACAGTCAAGAGCTCTAACCAATACCTCAAGTCACTCTAATCAATTAGGCACTAAAATGGAGCCAAGCGGAAGCTTTTGAGTTCTGTTGACAAACCTCATGTAATACTTATCACTTCCAAAATATACCTATCATGCAGCTATCAATGACCCTTTGAGTATAAAAGGATATGAAAATATTTTACACCTGAGTTTGAACACTCGATGGATATCCCAACTGCCTGTAACCAGAGGGTGTATCACATCCTATATTTGTCTTCTTCCTGCGTAACACCCCATGATATAGCAACGGATAACTCAAGCAAATTTCAGGTGCATCCAACATACAGTTGGCATACTTACAACTATCAGGAAAGAGATGTAAATACTATGCCTGGCAGGAAAACTGTGATTGCACTCCAAGAGTCCATATAATGACAAAAGATACCTTCCATAAGTATTATTTCTTTTTCTTTTTATTGTTTAAAACAAGCCTGCAGTAACACAATGTAATCACATTTACTCCCCTCCTTCCTTACTGTATCCAACACTAACTTTATTAGAACACTTTCCAGATGATAAACCTGGCCACAGCATTTGGGAGCTAGGCTTCCCCATGTCCCTTTTTGAACAGTTGCATTTTTCAGTTTCCACATGAGTTTGTAGTAACATCTAGTATCTACTCATCAGTATCCATGCCACCCTAATTAGTGTATTTTTTTGCAATTACAAATAATAAAGCAATCAGAAACCACAACATTCTGGCAAATATTGTAAAAAACTGTTCTCATCTATCCAAATTTTATTGATCTTTCATTTGCCACAATAAAAGCACTTTGTTATAAATCTTTCAGTGTAAATAATGAAAAAAACCCATAATCCTATGACCTAAGATACATATCTAACACGTGATAATTACAGCAATTACTTAAGATACAGCATATATCACTAGTCTACAACATAACTATGAATGCAATGGTCTCTATTAGAAGAGTTTGTTCTTCGTGATTTCATTTCCCCATCAAGAATTTTACCTTGAAGTGATATCGTACCACCTAACTTTGAAAGGATTTGGCAGCTTTGAAGAAAGATGTTATACTGTGTCAATTACTGCTACTAATGAGAGGTGCCAACAGCAAAAAACTGGGCTGGAATTGCTAGAAAGAGAAATTATGAATTGCAAAACTTGAAAAATATATATCAATTCTCAAAAATAAATTTTAAACTGCTCTTGCAAGTTCCTCCCTGGTCCCTCCCTATACAAAAGGATAGACAGAAGTCACATGGAATTAAGAAAGCAGTGACTGTTGGACCCAGAAAGTTTCCTGAGAAATTCCACTTACATAGTTATATTTAAAATGCTGCTTATACAAATTTTCTTGTTAGAGGGGCAAATTTGAAAAATGCAGACACTGCCCATTTTAAAACATAATGATCAAAATGAGTAAGAACACTCAAAATATAAGACGACTTAAGGTTTACTTACAGATTTATTGTCATCATTACTCGATGTTGGGTCTTTATAGCTGGAGCCTGGTAATGCTGGAAAATCTTCATTGTGTATTGAAAAGTCCTGGGACTGCTCACTTGCTGGTTTTGTTACCATTCCAACTATTATCAAAATAAAAGCAGGAATAACATTAAATGACTGCTAAGTAATGAGTTTTCTGCTGATCTTGCTAACTCTCCACTTTCATTATATGCAAGCTGTACAGCAGAAATGACTTTCAAAATAACAGGTAAATCAAAACAAAGCATATTCATTTTAAACATTCACACGTATTAGACTGAAGCTTTTTGTTTAAGTGTGAGCTGAGAAACGCTCTGGGTTAAATTTATAGACACATCCACTGCTTTGAGAATGAAGCCCAGTACTTTTATCAGGAATAGCACCTGTTTTGCACATCTAAATAACCAAATAGTCTCTAGAGGCATTATTGAAACGGTATTTAAGGAAATCCACTGATGAAGGAAGGATGTACTGCTTTTAAGATTATAATACATTTTTCCTCCATCCCCTAATTGCACAAAGAATTTCTTAGCATGACCTCTTTAGAAGCATGTATTCTTACAGGACGCCCAGCTAACTTGCAGCAGAACATATCACCATTGAAATACTTGTCTGTGACATAAGAATGACTCCTACTCTCAGTATGAAAACTGAAAGTATTTAGCCTGCAACTCTCAGTGATCTGACCCTAATTTAAAAAAAGTAGGCCAGTCACATTGGAACATGGTTTCCGACTACTGAAAAGCAACATTCTTTTTTTTTTCCTGTTTTTTTTTTTTTTTTGAACTGGCATTAAAAAAAAGAGAAAACAAACAAAAAAAACCCTAAAGAAAGAAAAGCCCCCACACCATGCACCCAAGGGTAAGTATTCTTTGCTGAAAGACAGAGTAGTTGCTCAGTTGACTGTAACTGACTTGTCACAGTGACAAATTCAGTGACTTGGTTGCAAATAACACTACACTACAGAAAGCAAAGACCAAAGTAGTCTAGGGCCTAATTTTCAATGACTCTTAATAGATGTGTAGGATCTAAATAGTTCAGTAGCTGGCAATACGTATGACTTTGTCTACTACTCTTAAGTTAGAGATCAAAGTTCCTTTATTTTAGGGAAACAGAGTGGAACCACTTTAAAAAAAACCCAAACCACTGAGTTAACCTTGCTTCTGCCGTTCACCTTTTTCATCCAGACTTACTATGACTTATTCCACTGTACGCACAAAATTGACAGTGAATTAACTGTGTGTTGCATATTCTCATTCTATCTAAAAAGTTGTTTGAAGTGTAATTTTCCTAAACAAGCTTAGCATGAAGAAAGTATGTCTCTGCTCAGTTTCAAACCTTTTCTTTCCTTGATCATAATTGAAAGTGCTCTCCAATTCCTGTTGCTGTAGAGAGCGCCCAGTGCATCTCACATCCCTATTTCTTGTTTCTACAACTATACCCATCCCCTGCATTAAGCAGATGCTCAAGATAACTCCTCAGACAAAGAAATTTCTTTCCTGGTTCATCACACAGACACACAAACAGCTGTTCCAACACCAGAATGGGGAAATGGTGTAAGCACAGGAGCAATTACAGATCTTTTAATGCAGCAATGCTGCTGACGGGTGAACTCCAGCTCCATGCTCGAAGTACATCTGTGGGGTTCTCCTTCCTATCTTCTATCAATTTTACATGTAATGGCTCCTCTTTGAGAGACAGGCAAAATCTCATCTAAACCACAAGCCATACTAGCTCTCCATTCACAGTCTTTATTTGGGGAAGAGACTTTCCCCTGTGTTTAGGAGCACTTGAGTTTAACTTGTTTAGCTTTTTCTCACAGCTATCTTAAGCGGAGGGCCTTGGTTACACCCTGTCCATGAGACTACTTTCTCCTGATAATGCAGTATCTATTATTTCTCTTCAATTAAAGTTGGAGATATCTCTGAAGAACACTAAGTTGTTTTAGTTAGAAAATACTGGGTTATTTTTGGTTGGAAATTTGACAAGTCTCACAAAAATAACTTCAGGTTATAAAAGGAACTTTCCAGGGTAGCTGATGCAACATGCATGACAATCTACTAAAGCAGTAGCAGAAAAAAGTATTGCGCCTCAAAACAAGACTTAGGAGCTCAAGTGTCTGGTATTTTTGAAAATGCCACCTATTGTCTTATGAACAGCAGGTCAATCAAGCAAATACCAATTTCATTCAAACAGCTTTCAAAAGTACAGTCTTACCATAGGGTGCCCTTCCAGCTAAAGGGTTTATTAATGGAGTTGGATTGCCACTTCCTTCCCTTCTGTTTCTGTCTGCTAGTGCTGGAAAATCCGAGAGATCCAGTCCTGTAACATTTTCACTTCCATCTACAATAAAAACAGATACTTTAATTCCCTTACGTTTTTTACTCAAAGACTTCATTATGTGTAAAATAAATGTAGGAATTTTTTTTCTTCAAGTGGATCTTTTTACCCTTACTATAATTACTACAAATAACTACAGCCTGTACTTTATGAGGCTAACCTAATGAGCACCAAAATGTTTGGGGTTTGCTTTTAAACAGAGCTAGTCAACCACATTTAGTAACAAGGTCTACTCATTTTGAATTAAGGACTGCACACATAACAGGCGGACTATCAAAATTACAGTATGAGGATAGGTAACCTGTATAAATTCAAGGAGCTAACAAGAAGAAATATAATGTGAGAGATAATAAGTCATATTAGCAGCAGCATTAAGGACATCTTTTGTCTTTAAATAAGGTAAGATAAAACTGAGGCAAATATAGAGCCAATTGCAGTGCAAATTACATGGGAACATTTTTGATTTTGCAGCAGAAAATAATACAAAAGTGAGGCCAGAGCTGCAGCCCTATAAAGATGTCATGAGGTCCTAGGGGATGCCCAAACCCTTCCACTCTGTGATACCTCCAACACATCCAAGTTGCTCCATATACACAGCCACCTACAGAAGCATCAGCATGGACAAACCTAAGTCACTTACGCATAAGGATATTTTCCCCTCTCTAGTTCATTAAGTTTATGTAAAGAAATGATTCCCAGAGAAAAATGGCAACTGAAACAACTAATTGAAAGGATCACATGATAAACCAGCTGTTCAAAGGAATCTGAGATTTCAAAAACTGCTTTCCCACTACTTTTACCCTACATAACGCTTTTATAGAAAATAGATACATATTTTCTTCTCTGATCCTCTTTTCAGAAGCTATTTTATGTCTCTAACCAACCAGGTATAATTTATAGCCACGTGAAGTACAAGAGTATTTTACAGAATAATGTCATTTTATCTTCAAAAGTATTAAAATCCACTGTTACAAAGTAGTAACAGTTTCATAGCACTCTTGAAGCAGCATTTCTATTGAACAATGAAAAATTACAACAAAGCTGGACTGAAATAACAGTTTTCAATTAGACTTAGTCAAAAACTTCTCTCTACAATACTTTAAGATCAACGTTAATCAGAGTAAACTCACCTGTTCCATTAAAAATGTTACTTGATAAGGAGTTATTCATTCCAAATGCCTGATTTCTGTTCATCCCAAATCCAGACATACTGTGAAAAAAATCCAGGAAGTCAGGCAAAAGGGTATACATACTTTGTATTTTCCAGTGGAAGGCATTGGAGGTGGGGGGAAGGGGGCAGAGGGGGAGCAAAACTAGGATACTTAAATTTTTATTTCAAGCTTAAACAACCCACATTAACCTGAGCTCAGTTTTTAATTATTTTCCTCTATATTTCTGAAAACTCTGAGCAGCAGCAACAGGCACAGCTTAAGACAACTGACTTCAAATAAATAAATTCTTTTAATAGCCACTGGGTCTTAAGACATCTGTCAACCAACAAGTTATAACAAACATGATCATTACTCAATTTCACATAGAAAAATGAAGCAGCAGTAAATGCAGCAGTGAGAACTCAGACTGCAATCCATTCATTTGCAGGTGGGAAGCCGGATCATGGAAGCGATCAAGTTTGTCATGACTGTTATAAGCCAAACAGTTGCGGTGTGCGATCACCCCCACGTACAAGCATTGAGATGGTCTCTTGCACACAAGGACACCAATTAAAGTAAGGTTTTATATAGTTAGGGAAAAATGTTTGAAGACATCTAAATATCATATAGGACCACTATATTGGAAAGACACCCTCACGAATGATCCACTTCATTCTGTGTGAGCTGTAGATGTCGAGAAGCCCAAAGGCAGGCCCCAGTTGAGTGAAATTCTGAATTTCTGCCCTGTGGGAAATCACAACATTCATTTTTTCCCTGTAACAGGATGGAAGTTAATGTTTTAGAAGTTTCTGTAAATAAAAATGTCAAATGTTTTCTTAGTGGAATTTTTACCTAGACTTTTTCCACAGTTACAAATCTGAATCATTTAATTCCATTTTAAAACCACGTTAAGAATCTCAACTGTAAGAAAGGGATTAGGCCACAAAATACATACTTCCCTACACATACTTGAAACCTGTTTTACCAATGTAACTAAGGCAAGGGAAAGTGAAGTATTTTTATGTTCAAAAACCTAAGAACTTGCATTGCTCCAACTAAGGCAAGCATCCAGAAAACACTTCTTGGAAGACACAACTCATACACCTGCGAAGGAAACACTGTAAATTTTTTTCCAAGTATGATTTCAAAATTTTGTTAAATGTGTTAATTAACAAATGGATACGTGCTACTACTATACTTCTGTAGACTAATAGACTGGAATAAGAACTTGTCATTATTCCAGTAGTATTTCCTTCTCAGTATGTAAAAAAACTGTAGCTTCTTGAAAATGAGATATACAATGCAAACAATGAAGGATGATGACTTTAATTCAAGTGTTCCTACAGACAGGGATTTCATTGGCTATCCTACCACTGAATGATATTTAAACAAGTACTTTTTATACATATACAGTCTCCAAAATCATTGTCCTCTGCATGTAGGTTTTTAAAGTATATTACTATTTCAACTTTTTGTGATGCTCAAGTTTCAAAAATAATTTAAAATGTAACGCTATCTTTTTAAATCATCATCTCCTTTACTTGCCACTATACATCATAGAAAAGGATAGGCTAATTCTATGAAATCAGAGCCAAGATACAAAGTCCTCTCACACTCCAAGAACCTAAACCGCTACTACCAAATCTCTATTACTGTGACTGAGAAAAGCATTTTTAGTTCCTTAGTTTGATACTGTGATATAGGAATAAATAGCCTGACAATGTTTCAGATAAGCCCAACATTAGTTTTCACCTTCCTTTATCCATTTTTGTAAAATACTAGATGGGGTTAGAGGAGGTACCCGACTGCCATGAGCTTGTTTATGCTCCATGTAAGAGTCAATCCCCTAAGAAAGGGCCTGAAGGGAGAAAAAAGGTGAAACTGGGTGCACAGAGATCATGAGGGTGTGGAATGAAGCCTGGAAAGTAGTTGGGTGTGCAAAGCTGTGACCAAACACATTAAATAATTAGAACTGACACACTTTTTACTACAGGTTTATCAGTATGAAGTAAGCATAAACAGAGAACCAAAAGACAGTTAAAACCTAACGAATTATCTTCTGACAACCTTGCCCTGTTAAAAAAAGAACAGAAGTGACTGAGAAGAATTCGGCATCTAAATGAGAGCCACATCCTTAAACCACTGTTCCTCATATTATACCAGAATTTAAAGTAGTAAAACACTAGGTCCCTACTGCATCTGAATCGGTTAACTGTTTTCCAAAATAACTATTGTGTTTTTAAGTATTGCCTTGCTTCTTCCTAAATTCATAGAATAATGGTCTTACAATGGAGGAATACACTCAAAACTTAATGCATATTTTGAGAATAAACTCAGGAACATGTGAGAAACATTATAAATCTTAAAGAAGCAGCAGCAAAAATTAAGTAGTCAGAAAGAGAATTTAGCTTAAAGGCTTCTAAAAGCTTGTGTGAATATTAAAAGCAGCTTCAAAGTTTATTACCAGGAGATGAGAACACATAAAGCAGCACTTTTGAGCTTTATTCTAACGAATAAAAATTAGATTTCCAGAGCAGCGTTTTAGCATGTCTGTGGCTGTACAGGGACGGCCTTACCTGTTCACAGTAAAAGGTTGTCGAGAGGGTTGCTGCTTTGGCATACATATTATGCTTGGAGAGCTTCTGTTGGGGCTGCCTAACCCTGAACTGCTCATGCTGTTTGTCCTGCTGGGAATTCCAATGCCCTGACCAACCTGGGAGTGGTTCATCATATTCCTAGGATTCATAGGCAATATCCCCCTGAAAGAGAAAAAACCATCCACAGAGATGAATCTGTACCATAGTATTTGGTTACTCACTTAGATTACTAACGTAGGATGGACTCTGAGCTGTTGCAACTTAATTTGCGCTTCGCGTCAACACCGCATGTTTGGATTACTCTCTATAATTAATGTAGTTTTGGATTTCTTCAGAAACACCAGTTGACCCATTACATACTAATCAAGTCCTTGGTCAGGTTTAAATAAATACTTAAATACTATGCATCTGAAAAGGCGTTACAGCTCTTTTTTTAATGACCGCTTCAGACCTACTACCTTAATGTTCTTATATAGCATACGACATCCATTTAAAAAATTTAACCGTACATTTACTAGAACAACCAAAAAAACCAGCCTCTTACATTCTGAAGCAGAATTTGCCAGCAATTTGTCCTTTACATACAAAAAACCAGATACTGTCTTACAGTAAGTCCTATCTTACTGTT
Organism: Pedionomus torquatus; assembly: GCA_013398155.1. NCBI lineage: Eukaryota > Metazoa > Chordata > Aves > Charadriiformes > Pedionomidae > Pedionomus > Pedionomus torquatus. The sequence goes on from VZRU01008038.1 coordinate 605,546, forward strand.
TTATAGTTTCGCTTTATAAAGTACTACTAGCTTTATTTCTTTTTTATTTAATCAGATTGTAAAGTAGTCAAGGCAAAATAGGCAGATCATTTAACAAGTGCTCTCCAGAAAGACACAATTGCAGAAATATTGGCTATCAATAAATACCTGCTCGGAGATGGAGGCGTGTGAAGTGACATTGTTGGTACCCCTGTTGTTGGCGTTACGTGGCTCGGTAACTGAGTGCCTTGTGATAAGCTGCGATTTAACTGAGGGGTATTGTTGCTCATTCCCCTCATTGGAAGGCCTAGTGCACCTATTGAAAAAAAATTCAGAGGGGTGGAGATATAGAGCAATCAGGAACAAAGTCTTCTCCATCAGGTGTAGATGGAAACGATTTATGCTGACAACCTACAAAAAAGACTGAAGGAAAGTGCAGTCTAAAAACTAAATCCTTGCTTGCATAATAATAGCCCAATTATCTTAAATTTAGTCCCATTTCTGTTGAACTTTAGGAAAGGCTCTTTAAGTAGTTTCTGTACTTGAGTCACTAACAAAATTTTGTTTCCTTTGAGATGCATACTGTGGAGAAAGGTTTTAGTTTTGATGATGATGTGGAAATCTACAAATTACCTCAAAAAAGGCAGAAAATTAATAACTGCACTCAAGAAACACGTTAATTACTTTTGAATAAACTGGTATATATTTGGCCAGTATTCAGAACACTGATCTCTCTTGCTAAAAATTAAGTACTAAATATAAAATATTTAAATATAAAAAATAATAAAGTTACTAATATTTATTTAGGATAACAAAAGCAACTTCTTAGTTCAATTCTCTGTAAAACTTAAGTTGCTTCTTTTTGCTAACAGCACTTCAAGTGTCCATGATCAAGTCAAGTTCAATCTTTTGAGAAAAGAACGCAAGCAGAATTTTAACTGCCCTCTGTCAGCATTTAAAAATATACAGAAGATTTCTAACGTGATCAAAAGTACTCTCTACACAAACAACTGGATGTGACAGAAGCACGGCCTTCAATGAGGTAAAAAAAGAAATCACTTTAACTCAGAACAGCAAAAGACTAGTTGCTGCTCATCTCAAAATGTCCAAAACCCTTCTGAAGTTTCTCCTCATTCTCACATCACTTTTCTATGCTTATGAAGCTTTGGAATGATGTTGAAAGACAACAAGTATCTTAGTGCAACATATCAATAGAAACATACTTAGGATATAAAATGCGATAGCTTTAAGTAACAGTCCCTATTGCTTCGGAATAAGGTTGCTGAGATATGCAAGATAAGGTTTTGAGTCCTGTGAGTCTATCAAACAGAAGAAAAACAATGATGAAGCAGAACTCTCCCATGGTAAATCACCCCTGAAGAGCAGCTGAATATTGCCAGTGCCTAACATGATTAAATGCTAAAATTGCAAAGTACGGGCATGGCATGTGCTCAGGTTATTATCACAGACAAGGTCTGAAGAAACTTCTCAGTTGTTTAGCTCTCACACTTTGAGACCTGCCGTCTGTCCATACCCTACCATACAATTTGCAATTCGAGAAGTTTGCAGTAACACAAAGTTTTGATAACATTCAAATTTATCCCTATACTTTCATATTAAGAGGTGGTGTGACTTGCTATAAGAAGCCTCTTAAGACTTCATTAAATCCTGATTATATCAAGGTGTTCACTGTAAATATTTTGGCAATTTGCTGCATCAGAATAATTTCAATGAGCATAAATATACATTATAAATAATATTTCATGCTGATTATCAATTAGGTGGAATTTTAAAAATAAGATGGTAAAGAAAAAATACATACACTTCCAAACCAGATACAGTACACTGAAAGACACGATTACAATATTCAGGTTAATTTTATGCAAGCATTTATTTCAGCAAAGCCAGTTTTACACTGATGGTTATTTCTTGTTGGCTTTCTTTAAACTAGAATTTTTAATGAGTAGGGCTGTTACAGTGAAGTAGAACTATATTCCTATGGCTGGCAAGTAGGGGCAGTTGAAATATTCACCATAAAAGAAATAGAAATAATCTTCTTATGCTTCCTTTTTCATTTTTTAAAGAGAGACAAGAGATCTGCATCTCTTACATGTCTTTATATTGGAGTTATATAACATGGGTTATATTGGAGGCTGATCAGTGAAGTGGCCAATTTCCTGCCTACCAGTTAAGTTATGTTCACTCTGTAACACGACATCTTGCTAAATGACTGACAGCTACCCATCTACTAGTGTCCAGGCATTATCAACTTTGCTTTTCCATAAAGTAGTTCAATCATAAGCACTACTTCAACACAGAAGTTTCTTGCCCCTTTTTCTCAACATTTGGTAGATACTGATCCCTGATAACATTTATTTTCTAGTTTTTAGCCACACACGTCTCCATGTTAGAGAGATGTCTGAGGCACCACAACCAACTGAATGAACAAGACAGTTGATGAAAAAAGTTAACCTTACAAATAAATAACAAATAACTGTGAATAATAGAATATACTAGGTCAACATGTTTATACAGTTAAGCTGAAAGGTTCAAAAGTGCCAGATGCAGGAACTAAAAAGCCAAGAGCCAAACATGACTCTCGAACTGACCAGAAACCGCTCAAAGAAATTTCAGCACCATAATCAAATACCAGTTTATACTACATGGTAACTGATCAACAGCCACCGAGATAGTTAAAAAAAACCCCAAAAAAATAAAGAGTCATTTTTTTTTTACTATTTGAAGAAAGCCGAAAAATTGTAAAGGCCATGCATCCAGCAGTCAAAGCTTTTAGTTTGCCCAGATAAAAAAGTACACACTCTCTAAAGACAGTTTTCTTAGAATCCAAGTCAGATGCACTTGGAAAGAAAGCTGCAAACATTCAAAAGCGCAGAGCGATAAAACTGAGATGTTCACAAACCTGTTTGACTTGTGTAACTGTATCTAACTCAGATACTCTGAGAGCCACTTTCTGGATGGACCTCTTGGCTACAAGGAGGTTCAGTTCTCCACGCTGGTCCTTAGGTTAGGTGGCCAGCGTTACACACTGTGAATGCTGCTTTATAGGTCTTCTATTGCAACAGTATACACAAGACTGATAGAAAAAGTCTTCAAGGTATGAAAAAGAAAAAAAAAAGTGGTGCAGAAGGCAATAATCTCACTGGCATAGTTCTTTGCCAAATATGACTGGCCAAGCACGTACAGAAGATTTAATTTGCTCATGTAGAGCATGAAATATCAGTTATAATTTAAGGGATAATTTCCTCTTACTCCTTAGATATTTTTCTGAACTAGGCTCATTTTGGCCCAACTCACTTTTCTTAGTTTTCCTTTCAGAAAGTCACAGTTATATCACAGATACACTTTATGAGAAGATTATATTTGGCTATTTAACAGCTACACGGTGTCAATGTATCTGACCACTTTGCATACCAAACACTGCAAAAATGCATACGAGAGCAAAGCAAAAGTTTAAAAAAAAAAAAAAAAGAATCACACAAGTAAGTAAACATACTGTCTTTTTTACAATCATCCGAAAACGAAGCCATACACATGTTCTCTATCCAAAAAGTGTGAAACTAGGAGATATATAGCACAAAATAAGCATATTAATAAAAAGCATTCTTACTTTGTTGCCCGTATAAACTTGCCCCAAACTGAGACAGCTGACCTGATGTTGATGGTGATGCCAGCATCTAAAATGTAAGAATAAAAGGTTATTAAAACCACAAAGAGGTTGTACTATCTTGCTCGCAGAGTTGACAAGAGCGTACAGTTTTGCCAAAAAAGCCAAAACAGCCACTGAGAACTCCTTTAAGTCATCAAGTTTTATAAACTTTCCAAAATATCTGCACAGTAATACTGTAACAGTATATTACATGTCAATAAAAAATGATAACTTTACACGTATAAAAACAGACTTTCTTTTACTTGTGACAAATAGCACAGAGGAAGATCCTAAAGCTTTCAGTTTTTCTACCCTTAGATCTAAGAGATCAATCTTTACAGAAGGAATATCAGATATAGGTGGATTTTTTTTCCCCTGCAAAACATGCATCATACAAGCAGACTGATCCCCGTTCACTGCAGTAACAGCAAGTGCAAAGTTTTATATTATCAGTTACAACAGCAAAAGATGGGAAACGAGTGGCTAGGTACCAGCAGGTGTATAGAAACAGGTATGAACGTCAGATAAGATTCCAGTGTTAAAAGTGCAGTGCACCTCCCCAAGAGCCGGCTGTGTGCTTGCATATACCACATGATTGGGCAAGACGTACAAATATCAGAAGTACTCTTTCCTGCTCACTTTAGAGACATCACATATTACTAAATATTTCCATTAAAATCTTTGTCTTTAGGTCTGAAAGTCTTCAGATATCACACATGGTATGTGACAAACTAAAGAGATTCTTGAGAAGAGTAAGATTTAAAAAATAATAAAATAAATATTCTGAGTTTGCATACTCAATAAAGAAGGTGACTAAGGTAGGGACACAATACTCAAAGGGTTGTGGTCAATGGCTCAATGTCACTGTCTGCCACTTGGACGAGTGGTGTTCCACAAGGGTCAGTACTGGGACCTGTGCTATTTAACATCTTTGTCGAAGACATGGACAAAAGTTTGCTGATGACACCAAGCTTGGTGGTGCAGTTGACATGCTGGAGGGAAGGGATGCCATCCAGAGAGACCTGGACAGGCTTGAGAGGTGGGCTAGTGCGAATGGCATGAAGCTCAACCAAGACAAGTGCAGGGTCCTGCACCTGGGAAGTGGCAATCCCAGGCACAAATACAGGTTGGGCAGAGAATGGCTGGAGAGCAGCCCTGAGGAGAAGGACTTGGGAGTGCTCATGGATGAGAGACTCAACATGAGCCGGCAGTGTGCGCTGGCAGCCCAGAAAGCCAACTGTATCCTGGGATGCATCAAAAGAAGCGTGACCAGAGGTGATTCTGCCCCACTACTCTGTGCTCATGAGACCCCACCTGGAGTGCTGTGTCCAGCTCTGGAGTCCTCAACAGAGAAAGGACATAGAACTGTTGGAACGGGTTCAGTGGAGGGCCACAAAGATGATTAGAGAGTTGGAGTAGCTCTCCTATGAGGACAGGCTGAGAGCTGGGGCTGTTCAGCCTGGAGAAGAGAAGGCTCCAGGGAGACCTTCTAGCAGCCTTCCAGTATCTGAAGGAGCCTACAGGAGAGCTGGAGAGGGACTCTTTGTCNTGTGAGGGTGGTGAGGCACTGGGACAGGTTGCCAGAGAATTTGTGGATGCCCCATCCCTGGAAGTATTTAAGGCCAGGCTGGATGGGGCTTTGAGCAACCTGCTGTAGTGGGAGGTGTCCCTGCCCATGGCAGGGGGGTTGAACTCAATGATCTTCAAGATCCCTTCCAACTCTAACCATTCTATGATTCTAATACCAGACTTCTAGTCACTGTTCTACAGTTTTAAAAGGAAAAGAACAGTCTACTCTCCATGCTGCTGCAGAAATGGAAAGTAGTAAATCTGAGAAACAGAAGATTTAAGTTAAA
>VZRU01008038.1:619777-636254 GCA_013398155.1 Pedionomus torquatus
TATCCATAAAAATAGATCCAGGTTTTGAATATTAGTCTTTATTAGCTTACTCAGAGAGTAAGTGCTGAGCATATTTATTTTTGTCTGTTAATACTAAGTAAAAACACAGTCAATATATTGTGTTCTCATATACAGAACATCATCTTCAGTGGAATTCCAGTTGAAAGACTATTTGAAAACATGTTTACTTTCAATTGGAAAAGGTTTTCAATGCCACAAAGCTGTTTGAAAACTATAAGAAAAGCACCTTTGCAACTTTTCTTGTCTACTGTGAGCCAAAGGAGATATCAAAACGAACATGTAACACAGAATATAGTTAGCTGTACATGAGCAATCGAAGGTCATTGACAATGTCAATATCACCACCATATATTTATTTTAATCAAATTTTAAAAATTAATAATAATTACAACAGCAAACAGCATATAATGGTTTAAGAAAGACTTCATAAATGTAAACTCCAAAAGTTATAATGGTTGATAGTGAAGCTACAGAGGGAAAAAAAAAAAAAAACAAACCCACAAAACAATCCCTTAACAAGGATTGGGAAATTAAACTTTTAAAAGCTTTTGCAAAAATCACTCTTCCATTTGCTGTCGGAATGACATCATTCTTCTGCAACTACAGCGGCTTCTATGCCCCATCTTGGGCACTTCTCCCACAAGCATTCACGATTTCTCATTTGTCATTCCCGCTGTCTGGAACACCCACCTTCCTTCTCTTGAAGTCCCATTCTAAGATCCACTTCTGCAATATTGCCTACAGAAAGAGTGGGCAACTAAAACACTCATTCACTGTATCAACAACATGCCAAGCATAAGCTTTCATTGCGTATACATCTCACTTTACCTTCCTCACTACACTGTAATGATTTCTGTCTCACCACATCAAATCTAGAAGTGGGGATGTAATATCTAAGAGGCACTTTGGAGGAACAGAGACCACTGGTTTTGACAGTGCTGTCTGCACCTCTTGGTGTTCAGAAAAAGTACGTTCAACATTATATATATATTCTATTGAGCCTGTATCTGTGCTACACGAACATATGTAATGGACAAACAGAAAAGAGCAGCCTACTTAATTTTCTTTATAATGTAGTATATTTTAATCCTTTCCTGGCTCACCTGAAATTTCTTATCAAAATATCTTATGAAACTGAACTGCAAAGCTGCATTTAAGCATATTTTTTTCTTTTGTTTTAAAAAGCCTTCTACTCTACACCTATTTCCTTATACTTTTGAAAATCTAGACTGGAATTCAACGAAGAGTCTATTGGAAGCATTTATGTTTACACAGATCAAGGTCTATACAGGCTATGTTCACACCTGCTAATAAACCATTATATTTCTGGACAGTCATAGAGGCTGATTTGAAGCAATGACACCTTTTGANGCACCTGCTAATAAACCATATATTTCTTATTCTTATTCTTATTATATTCACTTATATTTCTGGACAGTCAGAGGCTGATTTGAAGCAATGACACCTTTTGAAAGTCTGGCAGGATTTTTAAATTGTTTTACAAGTTACATAGAAAATCTAGCATGTATTTCACTTATATGTATTAAATGCAAGTCTGTCATGAGATGGTATTATTGACCTTCAGGTGACATGAACTTCAAGTCATGCTTCACTCTTCCATATATTTCTACATGCCGTTCCATATAAGAATTAAATATTTCACCAATTAATTTATTTGTATTACTAATAAGCAGAGCTTCAGTAATGCCAATGCAATTCTAATATAAAATCATGCATTACCAAGGGGAAAATGTGTTTAGGAATGGCTGGGTTTGTAACTTTGTGTCACTACAAATGGGAGATTAAGTTAGGATACTTGAGCAGACAAGCTGCACAAGGCGCTTTCAGAAAAGGAAAGATGTAAAATGCAAAGCCACAACAAAAGCACTGCAGACAACACGTAAACGTAAGATATAATCAATAACCCAATTTAAGTTATAAATACAATTCTTAAAGATGAAAAAATAAAGCTCTGGCATACATATGGCTGAAGTCTGCATGTATGAACTCACTAAAATGAAAGCACTTCCCACTGGAAACCCTGCTATTCACAGTTTAAAGGTAAATTACACCCTTCCTCACATGTATTTCACATAGTTAAAACTCTAGGTATTGAAAGGGGAAAAAATAAGCTCACTGAACTTACATCTTTTTCTGACCGATGTGGGAACATCGATGATTGGCTGTAGTACATGTTTTCATCATGGTAGTCACCATCAACCCCCTCTACAAACTTCTTCCTTGAAGCACCAAACATGCTGTTTGTCACCTAAATAAGAAAAACAAATATATAGCCTTTTTTATTTGGTTATATATATATATACATACACACACACACTTATAAGGTTGTATATTTTAAATACACGTAAATATTGTCAAAAAAGCGCCCTGTTCTTAAACATTTGAAAATTCCTCTTTATAAATATTTTCTGTATACTGCTGATATAATGGTCCTCCCAAGTGGGATTTCCATCTGACAGAAACCTGTATTTCAGAAAGGAACGGGGTGAAGAGAGTGGACACGTTTCAGTTTTTAGATGGGTGTTCACTGGTTCACTGCGGTTTTCTGAGTCACATAACCTTTCATGTAGATTTATTTAAAATTACAGAACACCTGACAACAAAACAGCAAATGTCTCAGATTTTCCTCTCCTCAGGTAAACACTTTCGATCTAAAAGAAGAAAATAAAGGAATGTTTTATAGAGCTCAGCCACCTTAAAAGAAATAATAATAAAAAAAGAAAAACATATCTGTGAAGTCATTCCCATGTCTCATCACCACAACTTTGGAAAGGCAGCTTTCTACTCAACCCTGTGCACTCAGAGATACGATTAAGAGAAGGCTGAGCTTAACCACACTCAACAACCTCATCACACACTTGCAAAGTTACTGAAGACAGCCCATAAAAAACCCCACTAGGTTTTATTTTGCCCTTACTCCCAGAGGCATACACACACAGAGACAGAGCTGCTAAGTCAGGAAATGGAAACTGAAGAAACAGCAACCACACAGCTGGTCACAGAACCTTAATTCATTAAAAAAATTAATCCTGCAGCAAGGTCATACATTGCTGAAACATCTATTGCACGCAGTGTGTATTTATNACTCAACCCTGTGCACTCAGAGCTATGATTAACCACACTCAACAACCTCATCACACACTTGCAAAGTTACTGAAGACACCCCATAAAAAAACCCACTAGGTTTTATTTTGCCCTTACTCCCAGAGGCGTACACACACAGAGACAGAGCTGCTAAGTCAGGAAATGGAAACTGAAGAAACAGCAACCACACAGCTGGTCACAGAACCTTAATTCATTAAAAAAATTAATCCTGCAGCAAGGTCATACATTGCTGAAACATCTATTGCACGCAGTGTGTATTTATACACCTGACTTTTTTTTTTGTAAAAATACACACATCTTGGTTAAATTCCTAATCTGGCTACAAAACACTATCGCAATGCAGTCTGGGCCAACCAAGCATTGTTTTAACCTAACAGGTTAATGTTCAAACCAGCAAACAGCACATACTTGGTCAGTACTGAGCAACTCACCCAGTTGCTTGTACCATACAGGACGACTGGACAGAGAGCAACCTGCAGGATGGTAACCAACCCCGAGCTACTGCCCTACATAACAAACAGACCCCAAACATCTTGAAAAGTAAGGAAGTTACAGTTAGCTCATTAAATGCTCTGAGCCTTAAGATTTACTATCTTCACTACTGATAGCATTAGCTAAACTTGAAAAAAAAAAAAAAAAGAAAAAGGACAATTTTTAAAATTTTGTTTTTCATGAGTCATTTTGCACTGTCTTAAGCTCATGCTTAAACACTGAAATTTCAAAACATTTATTCTGGTTGGCAGCAAGAAGAGTTACCTTCAGCCTGAAATCCTCTTATCCCTACTGATACAAAATTACTGTGATATTCCTCACAGCCTGACTTACTCAAATTTTACCTTTACTAATGAATTTTGAGGCAGTGTTTGATAACATGGGTTTTCCTATTAACCTGTTGTTATTAAGCAACAACTTAACCTCATGACTTCAAAGTCATAGGATTTTTGAGTAAAAATTAAGTCAACACTTGGGATGCATTTAATGTATCTATAATCAAAGAACTGTCCTAAAGACACTACTCCTACAAGAGCATTTCAGATATTTAGACTAGCAAATGTCTCAAATTCATAATCTTACACATATGTGAAGGTATGCAAAGCGAAGGTTATTTTCTTCAGATGAAACTTGTATTTTATGCTATTTAGAGAAATGTACAAATACAAGGTCTCAAACTGTTGGAATGCATTCAGTTGACTTTCACACTTGTAGTGAAGCTTTCATTACACTATAAACATATCCTACTGTGCTAATCCCCTTACAATGCAATTATCACCTACCAGATGGGATGGAACATTTAACAGGTTAAGGGGATTATCTCGTCCTTTGGTCTGCCAGAGTAAAGTGTGGCAAGAGGAACAGTTGCCTTTAACTGCTGTAAAAAGGGTAGTGAAATGCTTTGGTGAAGCTATTCCAAGCAATGAGAAGAAGCTGCGCATCTCAACCAGCTACTGCTCTTGTGAAGGCAAAAGGCAGCTTCCCACAAGTCCCAAAGATTTTTTTGGTGCTCCTTTAAAAATACCTGGGATAAGAAAAAAATTTTTTTTGGCCACATAACCTTTTCTTGTGATACATCATCAGAATAACAAAGCTTAACTGTGATATAAAGCAAGTCACTGAAGTACACCATACTGTACTAATGTAATAGAAGCACAGAATGATTCAGGTTGGAAGAGACCTTACAAATGGAGTTGCAACCCCCTGCCATGGGCAGGGACACCTCCCACTAGAACAGGTTGCTCAAAGCCCCATCCAGCCTCACCTTGAATACTTCCAGGGATGGGGCAGCCACAACTTCTCTGGGCAACCTGTTCCAGTGCCTCATTACCCTCATAGTAATGGATTTCTTCCTAGTATCTAATCCAAATCTCTCCTCTTCCAATTTAAAACCATTACCCCTTGTCCTATCCCTACACTTCCTGACAAAGAGTCCCTCTCCAACTCTCCTGTAGGCTCCACTCCAATACTGGAAGGCTGAGCTACAGTACAAGAACTGTATAAGGAGAAAAAACGATTCTCTCTTTGACTCTGTAGCTTCTGATCTTATTTCCGCAGAGGTTTACACATGGCTGGCTACAAATGCACCATAAAGATTTCCAAGTCAGTGGGGCAAGGTCAGAACTTTCATTCTCAAAATACACATTTAAAGCTGCTGCAAGAAAACTACTATGTGCACATACAAAGTCTGAAATACTAGATGTTTTAAATACTCTCCACTAAATTTGTCTAAAATACAATTATCAGTATAGAAAGCTAAGATATTGGCTCAAAACCTAATTAAGATTATCCCCTGAAGACTGAAGTGCACTGATATTAATAAAGAGTCTTACAAGAGCATGGATATTAGAAAAAAAAAAAAGAAGAAAACTTTTAATAATTAGGCAGATTAAATATTGATATTTTTATTGGCCAGCCATATTTCTACACAGTACCTGACAGGACTGTCCTGATGAACTCCAGAGAGCAGAGCAGTGCATCACAGGCTGCAGCTGCAGGGGAAGAGTGGGCAGGGGGGGCCGGAGGAGCCCTGCCTGCAGCCCAGCTGCATTGCTGTGCCCGACTGCTTTGAAGACCTTAAACTTTTTTTTTTTTTTCAGAGACTGACACTTCTGCACAGCAGAAGCGATTCTATGCCGTTCAATGTTGCCAAGTGAGGCAGTCGTGTGCAGCGTTCAAGCTGTCCACGCTCCCACCAAAGGCGGGAGGGGATTCTGGCAGCTGCCTGAACCCCAACAGGATTTCACTTCACCAGAAAGAACCGCCGCTTGTTCTCAGGGTGAACCACGGTGCAAATCACAACACAGAAACGTGGCGCTGCAATTCACGCTGTTATCTAGCCCTGTTACAAAACTAAAAGCATGATAAAGTGAGGCAGGCGCTAAAGACTAGTAACGGAAAGGTGCAGGAACTGGGATTAAAGACTGAAGATGCAGCTGCTATAGCCAGGCCACTTCTTGCTTGTTCTTAGGCTAACACCAGCAGCCAATTTATCTATTCCCCAGTAATCACCAGTGACCATAAACAGCTGGTAAACTTCTGAATCTGAGCACCTATTCCCCATACAGATTTTATAACATTACAGGTTTATATAATGACGATGTCAGATGGTTTCCAAGTTAGCAGTAACCTATCTTCCTACCCACATTAACTTAATCCAGTATTCACTAACATACTCATTAGTTAGCGATGCTACGAGCATATGCACAGGTATTGAAAAAAATACTGTACTACTTGTAAGAAGGCATGAGAATAACTGGGGCTCTGCCAAACACGGGCAGATCTGCAGACACAGCTTTGTTGCTTATTTCTCAGGACAAGAATCCACCAGGAAATCTCATACACAAAGACAGCAGCTCCTTTTCCACAGACTGATAGACGAGCATCCAATCAGCTACCAAAGTAAATACAGCAAAGTTCACGCAGTATTTAGAAATACATTTTAAACCCTTTGGAAAGTACCAGTGACCTGGGGTTTTGTACCTTCACAGAGTCTAGACTGGTGAGGTGAACGGCAAAAATCACCTCTTTTATTTTCAGTCCCTCATTCATACAGGGATACCTAAACACACACACACTTATGCCGACACAGTCTCACAGGAGTGGTATTCCAGTTCCATCACATATTTATTAAATAAAGAATTCCGGTCTACTCAGCCTAATTCCATACAGATCCCTCTCCTAATCCTGTAACTACTTTCCCTTCTCTGCTGTGGGAATCGAGTGCTCTGTTGCACAAGACACACTGGCAGCATAACCATTCATTAAAAATGCAAAAATGGTGCACTTCTGTCGATTCATCCTTTAGCATAATATTGCAAAAGTACTTATAACTCCCACTGGTAGACCCATGTACAAATATGATTTAAAAATATTCATGTTAACAGAGGAAAGAAAGTGAAGGAGGTACGTGTTGTGGAGTTCAGAGAACTAACCAGCTATGTTGCCACAAACCATGCCCAATTCTGATCAGACGAACACAAGTGCTTTTTTCAAAGCACAAGCACATCACGTTTAAAAATCAAGTTTGCCCACAACTTCAAGTTAATGTTAACCAAGCGATATGCAGTCACGAATCTGACAAGAACTTTAACTTCTTCGGTGGAACATTTCTTAACAACAACTGCTATGAGGGAACTAAAAGCAGCTACAGATCTTAAGGACTTGACGCATCTAATAACCAGTTTGCTGTGGTCTTTGACCTTTATCCTTCAGCTGAGTATGTAACACACAATCAACAATGCTTATTTTAAAAAAAAATTAAAAACAAACCAACAGATTTAAAAAAAGAAATCCTCTTCATTACAAGAAACTGTGGTGTAGCATACTTTAACATGCCAAAACTTGTTTGTTAACAAAACCTGGAAATACATTAGTGACACAGAATGTGTATGGAAAACCTAGTAAAAATGTTGTCATCTTAAGCTGCAGAAAGATCACTTACAAAGTGATGCTACAATTGTATATTAAATTAGTTTAACAGCCTGAAGCAAATTCTAATATTAAAATATGAAAACTAATTATGTTTCTGTTTTGCAATATTACTATACGTTGTGCCCAAGGAGAGCTCACTCATGACATTAACACTGACAACTCTAAACTAAGAGCATACTATAAAAATCTCCCCGGAGAATGAATATTTTTAATTTTGCACAGAGCAGAAAAATCAGTCATTGCATTATAACTGATTAAACTTGTCATCTTTATGAGAGCTGAAAACTATATAGAGTAATACAAGGTGAGAAAAACAAAACAAAACACCACTCTAGAAATTTTAGCAGTATCTGCCTTTTCCTGCTTCTCCAATAACTGTGGTATTTACTATGGTATTCGCCAACATGCACACTATCATTACGTGAGAGCAATTAAAAGTTGTAATCTCTCTCTGTTACAGAGCTTTCATCCATCTACACACTAAGGCTTCCTGATGTTGCTGTTGAGGCCTTACCAAGCAAAGGTAATATTTTACTCTATTTTTTCATTATGTTACAAATCAATGTTTTCACAAGAGGTAACGTACTTGCATATCCAAAGTATCTACAAAAGTGACCCTTAAAAAGCCTATCAGTGAGCGTCTCAAAAATACTCTCAAAAGCCCATCACAAGTCATATGCTGGTAACCGCCAATCAGCCTGCAATTTAAGTCAAAATATAGAATTTGGAATCCCAACAGTTGGAAAAGATAGCATACATTCCAATTTATAGCAAAAATTGTTACTGTTTATCATCCTATTTCCCTGTGTCAAAAATAATTCCTATCTGGCCCTAACTGGAACCAATACACAATAGAACATATACTACCAACTTGCTGGACGCAAAAGATCGCTCAAATCCCAACACTGTACTGATAAGTGCTATCAAAAAACACCATGAAAAGTACACTGGTACAAACAGATATTATTTTCAGGATGAAAGACAAAACAGAACTAGAAGTTGAGATCCTTTGTTGCCTCCTTTCATCTCATAATCAGAGTCACTCCATTTCTCCAAGGTGACTGATAACCTCAACCAGCAGACTGTACACTTGCGCTACAGCAGGCCTTCAAACAACCCTGTAGTATCAACAGCACATAATCATGGAAAAGAGAACATTTCACTATAATTCCTTTTTGTTAAAACGTCTTTCTCCATGACGAGCTTAATACTGGCCCAGATTTGTACTCACTATTACACTACTGTACAATAGTAAAACATGTATTTTGTCCATCTTTAACAACTGGCTTTATATTATTTTAACCTACATAAGCATTATTAAGTTTAAATCTCAGAAATATGGAAGACTGAAATGAAGACAAACATAATGGATGAGACAGAAATCTGCCAAAAACCCCTTGAAGATTGGACAGCCTTTAGAATAATCTCATAGTACTTGTGTCATGTGATTCATAAACTGATTCTTTTCCAAATTCACAGAGCACTGTAGAAAATAACAGCCATAAAGCACTATCTGACTTACAGTATTACTTAGGTCATGTCTAAAAGTAGTTCAAGATATAATTGGTCTCCTGAAAACACTTCATGGTCCTTTTTTTCAAAAGAAAATAATATCACATAAGAGATGCACAGCAAGTTCTATGCAGGAACTTAAGACAAATTTTGCCCATGAAGGAAATGAAGAAGATACAGTTAAGACTCTAGACTCCTCCACTCATATTCTCAAGAACAGTTATCTACAAGGAAAAATTTTTCAAGCATTCTATGAAGTACAATAATGCTTCCAAAAGCTCCACTAGAACTGTGAATCTTTGCTGTACGCAAACTATGCCAGGGAACTGCAGTCCATAATATCAAAGAAGCCACAGAAAAGACACAGAAAATCTCTTGACCAAAATCTACATGCTAACTGTTTTAAAACTTTAGCCATTCTCAACTATTATGAAATGAATGTTGTCAAACAATTCTGCAATAGAACAGCACAGGAGGAAGAAAAACTATCCTACATTAAAATAAAAATAAACCAACATTTACATTAGTAAAACTAAACCTGAAAATTGAGGTTACAACAATTTAGTTCCTTAACATGACTGCCACCATGCCACCCTGGGGCAGACTCTACTACAGGTTCTACTCCTACCAATCACAGGCCCAAGATTTGTAAGATGTGAAAAACCACCAGTGGTTGGACATATGACTTTGCACCAAGCTGCGTAGCTGCCTTTTATGGATCTTATCAATGAGATGTTCATGGAGGAAATAATTTTTGAACATGCCATTCAACAAAATTCCAACATATGCAAGAAAGGAACGTCCAAGATGAGAAAAGCAGCAAGGGATCTGCAAGTGACCAAAAGAGCAAATAACCCAGCACTCCACCTAGAGCATCTGTGGGGAGAAGCCAAGAAAGTGCCAGATGTATTCCACCTTTAGTGATGTGACTGTAGCAGAAGCAGGAGCATGTCCTTTGAATACATGGCAATGAAGTCCTAAGTCTTGACTAACGGCATACATATACAGAACACAAATACTGTAGAACACACAGCTAGATGATTTGTTAAAGACAGTTTAAGAATTTTATTGATCAGGGAAAACTATTACTTGTCTGACAGTATTATAAATAATATTATTTACTTATTAATAAGAAAAAAAAAACCCAAACCATTATACAACCTTAAACAGCCTTTTCTCTCTTCTTGATGCTGCCAGTCATTTAAAGTATTTACAGTCCATTCAAGACTAAGAGGGGTTCTAGATTTAATTTAAAATACCCTTCCTGACTTAGTATCGTAAAACACTGTTTGGCTGTGTAACACTCTTCAACTCTAAGGTTTCAGCACAAAACATGACTGCATTTCAGAAAGTGACAATCATGCCGGTAACTTCAGGGGCCAATATGTTGGCTCATACTTTTAATTAAATCCTATTTTAAGTAAGCATGCAGTAAACAACAGCAAGAATCTAGAAAAATTATGTACCAGCATACTCAGTTACCTATTTAAGATGCTCCTCAGTCATAATATTTTTTTAGAAAGAAACTACATGAGTTTGTAAACAAAAAGTAACTTCAAAAATATGTTCTCAGTTGATGATCCATCAAGACATTTATCAGCTATATATATACTCTCTATGTATCACATTGATTTACTGATTGTCTTTTGGAAATACCATCAAAGAAGAAATTAATTATACTAAGAAGCCAGACTTAACCAAAATTAAGTTCAGAAATCAAACAGGCTCTTGAAGTACCTACTTGTCATGGGTAAACAAAATAAAACTAAACAAACAAGCAAAGCAGCACATAAAATAACGGACAGGTAAACTTGCATTTCTAGTAACTATTACAATTTTCATAGAAAAGTTTACTGTATTTGGTTAATATGAAAACAGGTCAGTCTTAGAAAGGAGAAAAAAATCAGTTGTCAAGTTTGTAAATAAGTAAGCAGAAGACAAAATTTCATTCTGCAAAGGTAACAAAATTGGCCTCAGATATTCTCATAATAAACTCTTTAGCACAGTGGCATGTCTCTTGGCTCCTCAAAAGTTTTTCTGTGGGTTTCTCTCAACCAGCATTTTGCACCTCAACCGTAAGAAAAACTGCCATAGGAAGATAACAGAACAGCATCTTCCTACCTTCCTTTGGTTTATAACCTTTGACTCATCCCATTAGATAATTTAGCAATGTACTAGCTAAAAACATCCTGCCGTTTTAACTAAAAATTTTGCAACTGAACAACATTGCAGTTTGCCATATGATCTGCATTGGTGCTTTGGAGTATTTTGCTGTATACAAATCATGTTTTACTACACCTTAAAAATTACACTTTCATAACAAATTAGAGTAAGATATCCTCTAACACAGCATGTCTGTCTATTTGAATTTTTTGTCCAGTTTCATGCCTGGGCTTGCCTTTTTTGTTGCTTTGTGGTGTGTTTTTTTTAATAAAATAAATAAAAAGGCTCTTTACCCAGTTACAAAATCTAGATCTACTCAGATGCACTCTAGAGAGTTCCTTAATAGGCCACATATAATGGTAAAGCCCAGCTTTATAAGATTAGGAAATCAGCTACTGCGTGAAGTTCTTCAGAAATAACAAGATCCCATCATTCCCTCCAGTCCCTAAAGTAAGAAGTCATAATTCAGCATTTTCTTAAACACTGCAATACTTTGAACAAATTGATAAAAATGGGATTTCTGCATCCAGCAGAATTCTGCTGCAGCAAATGCAGTATGGCCAAACTCCCATGATGTACACACAGACTGAAAGTTGGATCAGGTAACAGGTAAGCTCAGAACAGTTTAAGAGGGGAAAAAAAATTAACAGGTTTTCATTCTTCACTGGTATTCAATAGTCATCACGTATTCACAAAACTTTTTTTTTAATATCAATTAGAACAGGAAGTTAAGATTAAGAAGGTCAGACTTCAGCTTCACAATGAAGAGACCTGCTGTGCTCAAGTATTTCTTCTCTATCAAGTGTTACAGCTTCAGTATCAACATGACATACTTTGCGGCCTCTGATGCTTGGTATCACTCCTAGCCACTCAACACCTTTTTTCACAAACAGAAAAAACAGATGACAGACTAAGAGACCTTAACCCAGAAAATAAAACCAGGTCTTAATCCAGCCAGTTGCTCTGATGAAGGTCCCACTTGTGAAGAAGAGACTATTGCTCCCAGTATTAGAGAAATGTTATGAATGTTCATTAATAAGGAGCATCTTAGAAACCTTTGATGTTGATGAGTCCCCTAAGAAGTTATGAAAACAAAAGAAAACCCTAGACAGAATAACATGTGAACCTCATTTTACACTGACATAAGGCGGTAACCATTTTTTTTTTTAATTACATCCATTGTAACTAGTACACCAACAGCTGACACTGCTCCCAAGAAAGAATCCTCAACTACTCTACAAGCCAACTCCCTGCTATCACTTACTGAAAGCAAGAAAAGTCATTTATCCATGTGGAGGACAGATCTGTATTTGATTGCAAGTAAGAGGTCTACTTCTTGGTACTTCACAACAGACAACCATGTGTTGCTCTAAAAATTCAACTGCAAACTTCATTATGGTCCCTCTTTTCAAAACATCTACATATCTAGTCATGTGCCAGCCTAGTGTGACATTATACTTAAAAAAAAAATGCATATACTTAAGCCTCCTAAATGGTAGACATAGTTAAAAAATAGCTTTAAATAAAAGTGGGATACTAAAACAACAGCTTGCATACCAATAGCCAAACATCTTAGTAATTCTGTAAAAGTTAAAGCCTTTTAATTCACATGTAAACTGAATTCCACTGCTTCAAAACCTTCGCTGAATTTCCTGCATTTGCCAAATCAAAAGCTTTTACAAGGAATGCTGGTGGTGAGGAAAGAGAAAACACTACAAAGGTCTTAGGGAGGCTTTATCCCTCCAAGGGACACAAAACTGAAGACAGCCAGCAGCAATGGCAGGGCAGAGGTGGTTGCATGAGGACACGAGTAAATGAGCTGGAAACATGAAGGTCAGCTGGGCCTCACAGGCAGGGGAAGGGAAGATGGTTGCTGATAGTGCAGCTGAGAAGAAACTCTTGAGCAATTAGGAGGATGCCATTGATGTGCTTGTCAGTCAGCAAGTCAGATCACATGCACACTCTATCACTGGGAGAGTGCTTTTTCCCTTTCTCTTAATCTTGATTTGGTCCCTTATAGCATATCTAAGCCAAGCTGGTATCATTTCATCTGCTAAGTGTCCTCCAGCTTTCTCTCTAGAGTCATTACCTCACACACCCTTCGAGCAATATTTCTTAACAGTTCCTACGCATCTGATTCAGTTGAAGCTAAAAATGCCCATCAATAAGCTTTCTAGATCTGTAATTCTGCAAAATACTAAGCCTTATTAAATGATGTATGTTGTAATAACTATTAGGTAGTCTATCTGTTCACTGGATGCTATCTTTTGTTAGTGCATTCGCCATTTAGAAACTTTTGCACTATATAGCAGACAGGGAGATAAAGCTTATAAACTGAGAGGAAAAAAAAACCAAACTCAGTAATTCAAATGTGGTTTGTGATCTTGGGTTTTAGATGTTCCTGTCATAACAAATCTCTTGTGTGGGAGAAGAACAAAAGACTAAAAAAATAAAGAATAGGACTCATTTGACTTTTTATTTGTTTTCAGCTGAGACTCTCAGCCAGGAGGCCAGATTTCAGCATCTGTGCTTCAGCTAAAAGAATGGCAACCATCACTCCACCTGTGACATTTCCACACTGACACTGAACTTGCTCCTCTTTCCAGGAATACTGCAGTTACCTTTTTCTTCCCCCACGGCCCCACCTTTTTTTTTTTCATAAACTGATCATAGTGGAATCATAACTGATTCCACTAACTTTTAAGACGGCAGCACTGCTTACCTCTTCTCTCCTAGACACAGCCAAAACTTTCATGTCTGGTTAATCTCAACCACTGTATTTTAAATATGCACTGTTTTCCCACGCATTTCCTCCAGTTAAGCACTATACAGTCAGATGTAGATCATGATTACTGGCACAACAGCAGGAATACTTTTTTTTTTTCCCCTCACCCTGTATTTCATTAGTTGGATGGAGTTTGTTGACATTAAGTAAATCAGTATTAGACCCATTTCTACTCCAGCTTTTGACATTGGGGGGAAAAAAAAAAAGGTTGTTGTTGGCTTTTTTTTGTATTGATGTATCGAGAGATCACAAGATTGAAGACAACTGAAAAAGAGCACAACTACTTTTTAAACATTTATCTAACAGTACATTCACATACAGAATATTCAATGTAAACTCCTGACGATTTGTTTGAAGTATCCTTAAGAAAGGGGCAATAACACTATTTTTACTTTACATTGAATTTTAAGGAATACAGGTTCTTTTTCGTTTGGTTTCCTTTTTTTTTATTTCCAGAGATATTCTAAAACCAGAAATAGCTGAGACTATTCTGGTCAAAAAAGTCATTCTGCACACACAGCACATCAAGCATCTTGTCTTACAGGAAAATACAACTAGAAAATTCAAAACATTAAGTATGTTTAATATATTGAACCCTTGAAGAGAAAGGAATATTTATGAGCTGCCACAACTTCCTGGCAGCATACCTGCTTCTCAGCGACTCTCCTTCTCCAGACTAATGGTACATTCGGCAAAAGCTGAAACATTTCCCAAGAGCAGAGACAGGTTCAAGTTAAATTCATGGACAGCTTTTTAGCACATCCTCCTAAAACTACTTAAGAGAGTCTGTGACTCTTCAGGGCAGCACAAAAATGCTAAGTTAAAATTAAAGACTTTTATTCTTCGGTTATTATTTTTTAAAATGAAAGCCTTGAGACACTTTAGGAAGCACGTTTCTCAAAATATTCCAGCGCCTGTTTCTTGTAACCTTCTGACTACACAGATAGGCTATGTTGTGATTACAGCTGTACTGGGTTCAGCCATAAAATAAAGTATGACAAAACAACTTCAATGTTTTTCATCATACATAGGACACAGTCTTAGGGAAAAAAAAACCAAAAAACCCCCAAAAACGCGAATTTATTTTAAAGATTAAAAAAAGGACCAGAATAGAACTACTTATGACTTTAAATTGCTGAACTGCAATTCTTCATTGATTTTTTTGTTATTAAGTGTTAATTCATGTTAGTAAAGTTTTTCAGTTACATACTATTCCATACCGGAGAAGACAAATTACAGACTCTGAAATCCTTACCATGCTATCACAAATACAATCACCAAGTAAAATTAAGAAAGCAGTAAACATGCCTATCATGACTTTCCACTGTACTAATCTTCCACACGTTTAATTTAAACCTCTTCAATCATTCTGTTCTCCACCAATGTCATCAAGAAACAAATTAATTTAGCTATGCACTCTCATTTAAGCAGGTGGACTTCAGTCAGACTCCCATATTGTAAAATTCTGGCTCAGTATGTACTGTAAACTTTGTTCAAATATCAGGAACTGAAATAACATGTCAGTTTTCATTTTGAAGAAATTCCCCTTTGAACTGACAGACTTCATACCACAACACTTGAGGTAGCTCTGTTGAGCTACCTCAAATCAGCAGACTAAGATCAGACTGCAAACATTGCTTAGACCTGGCCCAAGTCCCAGCCATGGGATGGTCTCCTCCATTTCTTACCTTCCCCCAGGGTTTCTCAGGAAGCAGCCACATGTATTTAGAGCTCCAAGACAGAATGGCTTTTCTTTTTCTACAGCTGATTTCATAAGATACATAAGTTATACTGACCAGCATTACTACACTGACAGCAGCATTGCTACATTTTCATCTAGAGTTGCAACAGCAAAACGTTCAAATCAATTTTTGTCTCAACCCATTTTACCAGTATTGCAGATGTGGAAAATACAGGGATTTAAATCATAACACCACAGTCTGATGCCAAATTCTTTCAAGTCTTCTCAGGGTCAGCCAAGTCCTGAAAGAAGTTCTTGCTTTTTGAGTGATACAATCCCTTCCCCACCCTCCCCCCACCCTGCACAGTCTAGAAGCAGGACCCTTAAAAGTTTTTCTTTAAAAGAGACAGATTTTTCCAGCATTAAATCTTGTTCAGGAAAGACAGAGAAAGACTAATTTCTTTACCACATTTTCAAGTTGTAAAATACATTTCAGAGAACTATATATTAAATATTTCTTTAAAAAAATAAGATTCACACTCAAAATACTTTAAAGGTACAGATATGTCTTTCTCTGACCATCAGACTGGTGACAGTATGAAGGGTGATACATTTTATCATGAACCTATGTACTGGATAACTGGAGGAAGTTACCTGTTACATAAATTTGTAAATATTCTTAAATTTAATAAAACAAGTCGCCCACACAGTACAGCTGTCTTTAAATGACAAGAAGTGTACAATAATCTGCTATCAAAACCTAC
>VZRU01008038.1:636342-671229 GCA_013398155.1 Pedionomus torquatus
AAAAAAAACACAACCAACCAAACAAAAAAAACAACCTCCAGTCACACAATTTTTCCAGGAATCTGAACTTAGAGAGATACCAAGCAAATTCTGTTGCAGGCAAACCATCTGCCTCCAAAACTGCAGATTCCTGGAAGGGGGGCTCCATTAGCAGTCACTGCTTCTAAAGTACTGACAAGAATTTTGTTAAGCAGCTGCAAAGAAAGGTCTAGATGACTCAAGTTAAACACCTGGTGAAAGCCTTGAAAGCAGAACAAGGCAAAACAGGTATACTACCAATAGTTGGTAGAAAGCAGTTTACTTAAGACTCCAAGTGTTCTTTGAGAATAGGAATGTTGTTTAGGATACTCTAAAATTAGTTCAGAAGTGACAGAAAATCAGTTACAGGGAGGGAGGAATACAAACACGTAACTATGATCCACTGCAGGCTGCAAGTTACAAAAATGTGATGCTAAACAAGTTTTTTGGATTCTGAAGTGACAGAGAGAAGCCTTTACTGGACAATTCTTCCACTGAGGGGCTGCACATAATATAATAAATATTATATTACTTTTTCATCAAATATTTACTACAGTGTGAGTTATCACTGAGCAGGACTTTCACAGAGCAGTAACATTTCACAGCAACTACTGTCACAGTCCTTCTCCTGGCTGGCTTGTAAATTTTCAGCCAGTTGCCTCCTTAGTGCAGTTCTGCTATGTCGTTACAGCCATGGTTACACCACACCAGTAGGACAGCGTAACAGCCACAACAGAAGGATGAATCTTTGTATGATGGACACTATTAAGCCAGTAGAATATGTAACTGATCCACATGCAGTGGTGGATTGAACAGATGATACGGCTCCCATCCTAAGTTTTTCCATCATGACCCTTCCCCAGTGGCTGCTCAAGCTGCAGAACGCAAGTAGCAACCGAGGTACCACCGATTTACGCCTGGTAGGATATACTAAAACTCACACAGGATTTGCTACATACCTTGTCCAACCACCCCTACAGCAGGCACAACCATCTCTGGGACAGCAGGAAGAACGCAGCTGAGGGAGGTAACCACATAAAGCACACCACTTCCATGCACAGAGTGCCAATTGCCACCCAGCACCTGCATGTACTTTTTTCCTTTTATCTGCTCAATTGCCTTTTCATTGGGAAAGAATGACAATAAAAACCAATATACCCACAGATCCTTAAAGATCTTAACTACTGCTACCTTCATGTTTCTCATGTCATGTCAAGTGTTAACCCTCAGTCTAAAATTTCAATTGAAAAAGCCCCACCAAATTATTGACCAATGTCTGTAAATTAACGATTAAGGTAGTACAAAAACTGTTCTATAAGAAAACAACACTAAAGGAAAGGAATCTGTCAGCCAGCCATGAAGAACAATCAGAGAAAAGATGTATGATTTGAAGTACTTTTTTTCACAAAAAAAAAAAAGATAAATTTGCTAGAATTTAGATTAAATGTATAGATAGCTGGTGTTGGCACACGTAGCTCTAGTTAAGCAGATAAAACTGAGGAGCTGCAAATTTTGTTTTGAGAGATAAACTTTAAAGCAGGACTTAAATGTTTCTATGTTTCAGGTTATTTAGCAACAAAGTAGTTTTACAACAATTTTCAGTTTATTATGGCTCTGTGAACTTTGAAAGTATTCTCTGCATCCTCCATGTATTCACCTTTACAGGTTTCCTCTGAAGTCTATAGCCTAATTGATTGACAAAAGACTGAAATGAACCTAGTTTAGAGTTTTCACTTTCTGAGTGGAAAGTACATCCTTGGATAGTTCTATTTTCCTCCTTTTATTATTATTTTCCAGTTTAACAGCTTTTTTCTTACCATAATTCTGACTAATTTCAGAGAAAAAATATCAAATACATACAGTGATCCAACAAATTTCTAAGGAAGAAAAGCTAGTGCTTAGCCTAATAAGAAGAAAAATATGAGTCCCTTTGGGAACCTCATGACTTCTAACGCTTCTTATCTGATCTTTTTATCTATATGGATGCTTTCTAATTTCTTCTTATCAAGGGGGGAAACATGTGCTGTTCTCCACAAGGATTCTCAAGTCTCTTTTTGTGAAGACTAACAACTTTTATAATTGTTCTTGCACTTCATATTAAAAGTAGAATTTTACAGTTTCTTCCCTCCTCCCCATATGTGTTCACAGGAACTGATGTATCCTCTAAATCAGGGTCTCTGAAATGTAACTATCTCATTCTTGTTCAAAGCAACAAAACTCTTCTCAAGGATTTAATACAAACAAAAATCCACATCCAAAAACATTCTCACAAAAGCATCCCTCTGTTCTAAGTTATTTTCTAAAACTCTTACTATTAAGGGAAGAAAAACATACATTAAGTACAGTCTTCTGTAAAATCTCTTCATTTCCAGTCTCTAGCACTTGCGATAAGAGAGACAAAGACAGAAGAGTGCACAATCAAAGCAGCTTTCTTTTACAAGACAAACCCATCTTAAAAAAAAGAACACAGCTGAAGATTACTCTCAATAAATGAATGACTTCTCATCTGTGAATCCAGTATTTCAGAACAGGTCTGGCTGGTACTGCTTCATGAAGTATCAGATCTAGTCCAAATTTAAATAAGCAGGGCTGCACTGCCACTCAATCACACACCTAGCAGCACTCAAGCTTTACTAGTCCTTATTACTCCCAGTATCCCAGCATCTACATCTGTCTCGAGTGATCCTAATTGCCTGGTTCAGAATAAATAAATTCACGAACAAGAACAGTCACCTCTCTTCCTTATCACAGCAATTAAATCAGGACAGCTTTTGACTTCCTGATACCAAGGATATCTAGAGCTACAACTTCTCAAACTCTTTGTCTTCATACTCCAGTGCTATACTTTAAACGTTGGCTCCCAAAGCTGAGCCTTCACCTGTGTGGGGAACTGCAATTCCACACTACAGGCTGCTCAGATCTAAGCTTCCTTCGTGCAGTACATTTAGAGACTGAAAAGACACACATTTTGTCAAAAATTGTTCTCAGAAACTACTAGTGAAAAGGCATGCTCTCTAATGGTAAACTACTTGCCCAGTTTTGCTCTATGGAAGCCAAAACAGTTGGGAGATTGCCTTGGAAGCAACGGCGACACACTAATAAATTATTCTGAGGAAGAAGAAACCAATGTGTGCCAAGCATAACTTTTTCCCAACCAATCTGGGATTCTGGGACAAGACCTAGGAGTGCACAGGAGAAAAGTTCACATTCGCATTTAAATCTTCAAACTGAAGCCTAACTGACCATAACAAATATATGGCAAATGAAAAGGAAAAAAATCCTCCAAATTACTTCTGGGACTTTCCACAGCGTACCACTAAATTCAAATACATATTTGCCAAAATGTAAAACAGAGAAATCACAAAAGCAAGCTATTCCTGAGGTTTACTAACTTCTCTGCTCACTTTATTTTAATGAATCTTAAGCATGTTATGACATGTTCCTAGGAATGTATCTATGCTACTTCAACACACTATTTGGCAAAACCCCAAAGTTAACTCGTATGTTTTTGATTTCACGTCTAGTTATCACGTTCACTCCCCCAGCCCCAAATAAATTGTAAGCTCTAATTAAGCCATAGTCTGCAGTTTCCTGAATTTCCTTCATTTGAAAATTTTTAATTTGAAAATGGCATAATACCCCAGATAGAAATGTCACCTCCTTCCTTCCTTCCTTCTGTATTTTCAGGCCATAAATATGAAATCCGGCTAAATTACATAGCTCTACAGTTTGAGACTTGCAATAAAAAGCGGTACCACTGAATTTTCACTTTAGTAATGTAGAGATAAAATAAAACAGTCCTAAAATTGAAGCTTCTATCTTCAAAGATTATTTAATTGAATTAATGGCAATGCTACCCTGAAATATCCCATATAATTATTAACAACATACATTTCGGTATGAACAAACCCAAGTTTTCGGGGGACTGTTTAAGCTTTGCCATTTCATAGAATCCTAGAATGGTTAGAGTTGGAAGTGACCTTAAAGATCTTCAAGTTCCAACCCCCCTGCCATGGGCACGGACACCTCCCACTAGAGCAGGTGGGATCTGTAGAAACACTAGGGATTCCAAAGAACATTTACTTGCAGAGCAGACTATGTTAATATGAAAATTTTAATCAAGGATTTATTTTGCTTCTTCTCTTTTTTTTAAGGTGATAAAATGTCATGCCAAAACACAGAACTCACCCCCACACTGTATGGTACTACTGCTGTAAAGTTACAATCATGGAACTTTGACTAACTTTTGTTATGATTACAGAATACCATAAAAGAAAAGAATATACTAGAGTGTAGTATTTACTGCACTACATTTCAATGCATTGAATGTAGTAAACCAACAGTCAATTAAAGAAAGATGCCTGCACCTCATCTCCTTTATAACTTACATTAGGTAAGTTATGTTCAAATTTGGGAAAGCTACCAGAAAGAACATTTTGTTCAAAAATCTTATATAAAAATATTTCAAAAAATAAAAGCCAATATACTTCTTTCCATTTCTTTCTATGACACAAACACACATGTGCATCATTCCAAGGCACTTCTTAATAAACTCTCATAAAACTATGGAGCACGTCAGTAAACTTCAAAGCCACTTCCTTCAACATCTCACCGCTGAACATACTGCCTGAATATTTGAAAGAACAAAAATGTACATTTTGATAGCTATCCCACTCCCTTAGAATAAGGTTCTTTGAGGAGAACCTTAAGTGCACTGAAAATAGCTACCTACCTAGACACGGTACTTTTGCCCATTAATTTTTTGTCTCTGCTGAGGTAAGCAAATTTTGACTGATGACTGATGATTTACTTCCTGTAAATGAAGTAGATTAATAAAACATTATTAGTAAAAATATATTGTTATTTTCTTACAATTCTTACTGTTCCATAAATGGAAAAAAATCCGTTTCAGAATATTTTGTGCACTGAAAATAATAAAATACTTAGAAAAGCTTTTGAGTAATTTTAAAGCAAAAAGCAAACGCAGCAAAAAGCAGTAATCACACAAAAACTAAAGCAGGAGTTGTTAACTGTCAAAATTTCATTTTAAAAACAAGATGAGTACTCTTACGGAGACTTAAGGAAAAACAACTAATCCATAGTACGCTTTTCCCCCTCAGAAAAGGAAAGGAGTTCACAGGATGAACTTAAAGGCTACAGAGATCTAGTGCACCTACAAATCCTTTGTCCAAACAGAAAGGTACAGAAGCCTTGAATCTGTAAAGACAAGTTATTCTAAAAATACAGAATTAGCCTTGTAACAAAACTGCATAAGAAGTCACAAATGCTCCCAAAATTATTTTTAGCTGTGTGTATTTTATTCTCTGCTAAACCAAATAAAACTTGAATACAGGCCAATTATTTTTATTGTACACCTTAAAGGGAACTTTTCCTCCTTATGAGAAATACAGAAATGCTCCTCTCCTTGAGACAGCAGAGGAACAAGCACAAGCTCATGCCCCAACAGTTTTCAGAGATGACTAGAAAAACATGACCAAAAGCTGGGAGTGCAAAAAAGCATGTTTCCAAATCCAAATGAGAAGGAAAAAAAACAAAAAACAAACAACAACCACACCACACCAAAAAAACCCACCCCAAAACAAGTGGGAAAGCAGAAGCCCTAACCTCTTGGGATCTCCAGAGTCAGTATGTTGTTCTGGCTGTAACTGGTACAGGAAACTAACAACTACATTGGTGAAAAACCACATCACCCAAACCTTGAACGCAGACAATCTTCAGCTAGGAAAGGAACCAAATGTTGCATGCAATGATAAAGATGTGATTTTTTTTTCACCAAAAAGCACATTCACACTCTTAAGAGCGTTGCCCAGAAGAGGCACAGCAGAACCAGTTGTGGGTACTGCAGTTGCAGGACAAAACTTCACCAGGCATTTTGCACTGCCCCTTCTCACCTTTAAGGTTCCTCACCTCAGAAGAGCAGCAAATTTCAAAGTAGATTTGCTAAATAAACCATATACACTTATTCTGCAAAACTTTTTCTTCAGTTTTAAGCAATTTAATAAAAACACTTCACTGAAAGTATCACCAAAGCACTGATACACTCTAGTAGACCTATTCAAAGTGAACTCGGACTTAGGAGTGTCAAGAAAGCAACAAAGTTCCCCAGGCCCACAGCAGTGACCCCTGTGGTCCCTGAGCAGTTCAGGTGTGGTTCCTGTGCCAGGGGTGCACCACACAACTAAAGCCATAGTTTGTCAATGGTAGCGCAACAGGAGGAAGCAAAGCTGGGGAGGCTGCCATCTCCAGCATGGCTATATGCCCTGGTGCACACTCAGCCCTCGTCACATCCCACAAAAACACCGCAGGACACCAGGCAAGCTGCTGTCCTCCTCCTTCCACTTCCAAAGGTTACGAAGTCAATACATACCACCAATAAAGGCAGCAGAAAGTTTCAGGTTCCCCTAGTTCTGTGAAGCGACCGGGCCTCATCTCAAATGCTTATGCCAGAACCCAGAGACACTCTCCCTTTGCCAGCACTAGCAAAGAGCACTGCCTGATGCGAGTAGGACTTGGCCCCGCCGGGTACATGGATGTGTCTGACAGCTGATTCTTCACATGACAAAACAGAAGCGGTACCAAATATTGTGGAAAACCCTTTTTTTGAGGAAGGGATTTTTATAAGAACTACATTTGCTACAAAAATACAAATTATATCTCTGAAGCCTGAAAGGCAAACAGATCCTTTCTGCCTGACAATGGCCTGGGTCCTTAGAGCTCCAGCACCATAAGATATAAAACTTCAAGTTTCCAAAACACCATTCCAGGTAGTAGGTTCTAACCTCAGAATGCATCACTCCACATTCAGTAATGCTGATTTCTTTATTTGCTTTAAAATGTTATGATTTCAGTTCTAGCACCCATAGACTTGACAATATTAAGTATTTCTTCTAACACAAGTAATTCAGGCTGTATTAAGTTTCCTTTATTTCATTAAATTCAAACATGTTACGTATAGATCTTTTTATCCAGCACTAGAAACTTATTGGTGAGAAAATGCACCATACCTGACATACAAATATAACAAAATCACAAGAGAAAATAGAGAGAAAGGGTCCTATTCTTTTCATGAATCGGTATTATAAAGTTAGTCTTAGCACAAGCAACTGGTTTTAGGTTATAATCACTGAGTACCATAATTCAGAAAAAAAAAAAGAAGAGACTTTCTCTTTCCCTGGCAAGAAGTCAAGGGACTTGGGGTACAAAGCCCCTCCAAGCAGTACCGCAGAAGTAGCTGGGGTTCAGCTCCTCCCTCTCATCTCTACAGAGTCAGTGACACCAAAGCAGCTTTGTGTTCAGTTCCAGCAGAAGAAAAATGTCATGACATTGTAATGTGATCTTTACCAGGCCAATTCAAACAAAACTGACAAAATTCTGCAACGCTTCAACCTTATCACCCCTGGGATAGGCATTAAGAAAGCAAGAGTAAGACATTAGTTGAGTACCAAAATATGATGAGAGTGACATGGCTAAAACAAATTAAATACATTTTGAACGAGAAAATGTCAGTCTTCATCATTTTGTTACATACACATATAATGTATTGAGAAGATAACATGCTAATACAAATATAAGCCTATTTCATATGTACACACAAGTCCTATTCTGATTAAAATCACTGTAATTCCATCTCATTACACTGGCTTTGTTTTATGTGTTTTCTGAGAAATGAGAACTCTTTGGCCCAAAGGCTATGCATGAAGCTGTGTTTTTCTTTTCCATACTAGATGTTAATTTGTCGATTAAGAATTTTGCAGGAAATGCTGGGGAAATTCTCCCTAACAAAGATACCTCATATTCAAGGGATTCTAGCAGTTCCTACCACGTCTACATGATAGCCCCTGGCTCAGCTGAGCTTTCATTTCAACAGAAGGTAGAAGCCATCCTCTAATTGGTAACACTATTACTGCCTCTCAAACACATGACAGACCTACTGTACACAACCTCCTTGAGGAACTTACGGCAGCATCTGACCGTATTTACCAAAAGTCCCTCCAATCTTTGGAAAAACCCCTCTGTACAAACATCATGAAGATCTTATTTCCCAGAGGGTAAAGAACAGCTTTTTCTCTCCCTCTCCTTTTGCACTCACACAACATTGTACTTGCTCCCAGGCGAGAGTAGTTCTTCCACTGTGCTCTTCTGGGCTATCTTTGCAAGATCCACGTTCCTTTTTAGTCCTTTTAACAGTTAACATATTTCTGTAAGTACAGTACCCCATGTGAGGCCCTAACATCTTCAAACACAGCAACAGTATTTCACTATGATTTGGATACAGGCACTCCTACATAAACATCCTGGAACAGCATCTGCTTCCCTCTCTCCCTCAACAACATACTGCCGGTCTGAGTGGTTTATTACACACTACAAGCACTACATCCTTCCCTGCTAATTAACCAGTACTCCTCATTATACATTTGCACTGTTTGTCATCTCTGTATTTGCCTTTTTATGCAAAATGAGTACATTTACCTCCTCTTTATCATCCAGTAATTGAGGAAAATATCGACAAGTAATAAACTCAAGAAAACGCATATGAAATCTACAGTTTCACAGTGAAGCTCTTATACTACAGTTTTCCAGACAATTTGTAGTAGCTTCGATCCAAGACTCACATCCTCAGTTTAGTTCCATAGACCATACCAGCACGTGCCAAAAGAGATCAGAAGCGGGCAGCTGCATGAAGAATTCTGCTTTCAAAAGCAACACTTTGGCTTGCTTTACAGTCAGTCAAGAGAAGTACCAGGGGAGGAGTCGCTCCCTTAGAGTGACCTTTCTCCACTGACTATAAAGAGAGCCTGAAGAGGTAGGTGAACTAGATTTCAAACTTGTTAGTAATTAAATACAAGCAAGGCAGACCTACTCACTGCATTTAGCTGAGCATACTTTACATTTCCTCTGATCTTACTGATTGGAACAAAACCAGTAATCCTAAATTGTTCACGCCAGAATTCTAATGACTCATGCCAAAGGGAATATCATCATTTTATTTGTCACACAGAAATGCAACCACCATCTAAAATGAATAATTAATCTTGTACAATAAAGTTTACCACTTACTGTATTTATCTGCAGCTCATTTACTTATATGCTCACATACTCTATTCCAACTGCATCTTATACTCATCTTAAGACAGCTCTAAATTGCCATTAGTATCTCTGGATGCAGCACTTGAAGCCTGAAGTATAACAGGCACCGATGATCTTCACTTAAAGGAATCAAAAATTATTTACAAACTGTTCAAACACACAGAACTTCAGCAGGAGAACGAAACAACTATGCAAAAGGTAGTTGAGAGAAAACAAACATTAAACAAAGGACCCATAATCTTGAATTATCTTTTACTATAGAGACTATCGCTATTAACTGGAGTGGGAGACAGCTATCAAAGCAGAACCACAGCTATTTTGCAGACAAGTTCACCTATGTGACCCCAGCATCACACTTGGTAAGTACAGACACACAGAAACATGCGAGTAAGGATTCTAACACTTCCTACTACACAGGTACAATGAAATAGGGGGAAAAAAAAACAACAAATGAAGCTTGTTCTAGTATCAGTTTCACCTTTAACCGCTTCAGGAATTAAAAATTAAAAAGAATTACCTTTCCTTCCATATAAAAGTCAAAAATGCAGTAACAGTTTCCATTCAGAAAGTCACCATCTGACTATTACAAAGAAAAACAACGCAGAAAACTTTTCATTAATAGCTCTAACATATTAATGGGGAGATCATCCTAAAGTATTTGCATTTCTGCATATTTTTCTGTCCAGTTTGACACTAAAAAAAGACTTCTCTACTTGGCACCTTACAACCACGTTCTTGTTCACTTGCATCACTTGCAACAACTCTAGCAGAACAAGCTTTTTCATTTCACCAAAGTTAGGGGGGCAGAGATATAACAATCCATATTATCAAGATATACACACAAAAACGTATGTACATGCACATCTTAATAAAAAGGTCTCCTTGCAGACCAAAGATTCCAAAAGTTTTATGAACTAGTAGCACTTATATTTGGTTTTGGTGGTGTTTTTGTTTGTTTTTTTTTAATTTGATAATACAAGATATAATGTAGGCTTCCTTTTATCCCCCTTGCTCTGAAAAGTTCATTCAACGTGTATTCAAATTCATAAACCCCAAGCAGATATTCAGCTTCTGGCTAACAATATTCACATTCAGTAACATTTTTCAACTTGCTCCTTGCAAATTTCTTCGTTAGCCTGTATGACTGGACAATGCCTTTTAACCTTTCAATTTTAATTCTTCCTCATATTGCACCTCTAAGCACATAACTTTAAAATCCACACTTCCTCACTATCTGGCATGGGTATACACACTAAAGACTTAATCTGAGGAGTGAATTTCCTATCAGAAGACTACTTACTTTTAAAAAAGATGACTAAAAACAATGAACTATTCGTTTAGTTAGACTTCAGATTGCCAAAGACTTAAACAGATTAAAAAGGGCAAGAAAATGTCACCACAAACATGCATGAAGTTGCAGCATTCCGAAGACAATGACTTGGTCCACGTTGCACAGACTTAAGACAGGCTCCCTATGAATAAACAGATAAAAGGAACTTCCTATGGGTATATGATAAAAAAGAAATAAAAAAAAAAAAGTCTGTCTGGTTTGGGCCAGTATAGGTAAGTGTTTACAGTGTCAATGAAATTACACAGTTACTTGCTGATACTACATGCTTTTATGGTCTAATACATTTGTTCCATTACCTGGAAATTCCAGCTGCCCAAACCATTTGAGCTGTTTTTCAGTGGTTCTCTTATGAATAAAGGACAGTTCAAAATATCCATTGTGGACAATGATTATTTTAATCACAAATTTTAATTCAAGAAATTAATATTATCCTAAAAATTGTAATACATTACTGCTGGAAAAAGGAAACTGAAAAGTACCTTCAGATTCCCAACAAGATGCAAGAGCAGGACCAAAGAGGAAAATGGATAATACTTAAGAGAAAAACCAACAAATTAAGGCAAATTTTGACCCTGCTGTGCTCTCTATGGTGTGTGAATTCCAACACACATCACTGCAGCACTAAAATTAACAGAATGGACATTTCAAGAGTTTTTTTGATGAATGCAACAGAACCGAGAGAGAACCATCTGTAGACATCCACCTCTAACATACCGGTCCGATTATGCCATTCAGGCTCAAAGCCATGAAGTGACTTGAGACTTTTGCTAAGGTACTCTAAACACCCAGAAAACAAATGAAAGGCAAATTCCACCCCTGACATGCTAATTTATTTGATCCTGGTAAACACCATGTGTCTTCACAAGATTTTCTTCAGTATTGCTATACTGCAGCAATGCTCACCATCACCATCACTCAAGTACAGTGATAACTCAGCCACTCAGCTTCACTTAAGACCTCCAGAAAACGGTATTTCTGCTTCATGGGGATACGCAATTCTAAACTGCAAGACCAGTGTGTGCGCCATTCTAGATTAAGCAAAACTAATTCAAATTAAACTTTAAATTTGAAAAAGGAACGCGTTTTGAAGATAATCCTAAGGCCTTTACTCTAGGTGGTAGGGTATGCATCTAGAACAAGACTTAACAGGTTCTAAATCCACCAAGACAAAAGTCTCTTAATTAAGAGACCCCAATTCAATTATTATGAAGGGAAAGGAGATGACATTACTATACCTTAGTGCCAGAAAGAAGTCAATCAACCAGATACTTTACTGTTAGCAGATTTGTATCACAAAAAAATACAGATACTTCCTCTGGGATGCTCACTTCCGTATTTCCATTCCAGTGTCTTGAAATCAATAGATGCACAAATTTCTTTCCCGACTGGCAAAAAGAACAGCCAGTCCAGGAGCCCCAAGGAAAAAGGAGGGAGAAGCTGAATATTTTAAGTTTAAAGTGACTCCATCTTTCTCCTCCATTTTGATATTAGAAGAATGGGCTGTAAAATCCTTTCCCTCTGCAGTGCAAACTCTCAGTATAGAGAAAGTCCAGTAAAAAAAAAAGCTAGTGATCAACTGTAGGACAGCAGTGGCATGACTGGTAATACTTGTGGCTAGTGTAGCAAGAACAGGAGAGAGAATTTGTTGGGTATGGAAAGGTGTTGGGGGTGTGTATATTTATTTTTTTTAGAGAAATGAAACTGTAGGCAGCAGTGAAAGTGTAGGCGA
Organism: Pedionomus torquatus; assembly: GCA_013398155.1. NCBI lineage: Eukaryota > Metazoa > Chordata > Aves > Charadriiformes > Pedionomidae > Pedionomus > Pedionomus torquatus. Next base: position 648,549 of record VZRU01008038.1, read on the forward strand.
TAAGAATCTGCTGGGACTCCTAGAGTAATAGCAACAGAGGGAATGTAGATAGGTCATAGGTACTGGAGATAATGCTTGTGAAGCCTTCAACTCTGACAGTATTTTTCTGCAAGGTCTTCAAGCAATGTTAAAGCCACCTTATTTGGAAAAAAAAAAGGTGAAAATAAAAAGGCAAGAGGTGCTCAACACATGTCACTGACAAACTGAATGATCATCTGTTTTCAGGACAAACAACACCGGCTTATGAAAAGACAGATCTGTTGTATTTCTACAACAGATACAAGGATTTTGGGAAAACACAGGTATATTCTTGCATATCCTAGGTTTTTTTAGAACACCTATTCCTAAACTCTGACTATTACAGCTTCTCTTTGTCCAAATAGTCAAGACATGAAAACAATACCAAAAATATCCTCCTAGGAGCCTGAAACTTCTAACCTTTCTTTCCATCAGCCAAGGAAGGAGAAGTCTGCAGGAAAGCAGAGTTGTGCTTTGGCTACACCAGCATGTATGAACAGCCTCACTACTGCCAGCTACTGCAGAATATCCATGAGGTTGTGGGATGCTTCCCTTCCTCTTCTGTTTCTAATACCCAGGACACTGCTGTGGGTGCAGCTAAATTCTAGAAGCACAACCATTGTCCCACTAGCACCTGGAAACAGTGATCACGCTGAAGGACAAACATGGCAGAAGACCCATATTTTAAAGAGAAGTCATTTTACTCCCAGATGATATGGGGAAGACATATCCACTAACGCACCACACAAATCCAACAGCCTGGGGCACACAGCCACACAGGTTAAGTTAACAGGCATCCATCTCATCTGCTGTTTAAGAAAGAGGTAAATGGCTTTTGCACCTAGTCACCATCTTTTGGTCCTACATCACACAGTTTGAAGAGCGCATCAAGCCACTACCACAGATACCAATGACAAAGTAGGGCAAGCAGATTCGAAAGCTAGAAACTCCGAGTGGAAAAATGCACAGCTCAGGGAAAAATAAAAATAGCCAAGTGTTGTCAGCAAACAGGGGAAGACACCAAAAATACTTCAGCTAAACACCAACTGCAAAGGAGAAGAGGTCTGCAATTCAAGTATGCCCACAGCTATAAGGATCTCTATGCAAACACACAAGTGGCTGATGCCTCAAAGGTAAAACGAGTCTCACATCTGTCAGAAACTTGCAAAAGTAACTTTTTTTTTTAAAATATAGCTAAAGAAGGATTACATTCAAGAAGAACTTTCGGCAAAGATGTCAACAGGCTAACTAAATACTATTCAAACTGTTGGACACAGTATCTGAGCCCTGGCTTTATAGCACAAGCAGCATTTTGTGCAGTGCCTGTGGAAACGGAACTGAAACGGTCCTGACAGCGACAACTCAGCTTCTGCATACTGGGACTTCAGCATGAACTGACATCACTCAGCTGAGCGCAACTGCACTATTCCTGCCTTCTTGTTTGAAGTTGGTCAGTATACATCACTGCAGCTAAATCAAATTTGACACTGAAATGGCATTTTATTCCGTTTTTGTGTAATGGATTATATTTCTCATAAGTTTCATTCTCCAAGCATCTAATGTTAATATGGAGCTACAAAAACACACACACACACACCTGTGCTAGTCTAGCACAGTGAAGCACTCATGCAGAGCTATGTTAATTTTCTCAAACAACATAAATCAAACACAGGTGTATCTTTCTCCTCTAATCTTTCCATTTATCCCAACACCACAGTATAGAATCCCATCAATGCTTCAAGCATTTTATCCACTGCTATTTAAATGGATATTAGATAATCCCAAAATGCTCTTGGTTTTAGGTTGCCAGCACAGCAATTTCAGAGTAAGACAGCAACAACTGAGGAAAATAAGAGTGCAGTTCATGATAAACAGCTACACATGTCCTAAGTTGAACTTAGTCCTACAATGATAAGGAGACATGCCATCACTCTTAATATACACATACTCCTTCGAGAGACAAGAGTACACTACTTCAATAAATACCTCTTGTGGACTTTGTTAAAGCCACGAAACAGTGGTTTATGCAACTGGACAGTTCTGCTTGCAAACAAATGCCTAATCATCAGCAAAAGTTACTCAAAATATTGTTAATATTTTTGCTCATTTGGTTTGAGAGCACTTTGCAGAACACTGGTTTCTCTCTCACTGGTGCTTCCTGGTTTGTCCACAGATGCTGCAAACTGCTGGTGCACTCCTCTACACCCAGGTGGACCGCAGCCTCCAACAGCAATAAACAGCAGAAACAACCCTGCCCCTGAAGAGCCATCAGCAGAGGCTGCATGAAGAGGAAGAGGAGGAGAACAGACTAGTAAGATACCTTTGCTGACAGTCAAAAGAGTTTCTGCAGCAAACTATAGGCCAGCAACAGAGATGCAGGGGAAAAAGAGCCTCCACACAGAAATTTCAAGAAAAGCTAGTTTTCACATTAATAATAATACAACATGTATTATTATTAATTATTAATATTAATACAGCATGTTTTCTCATAACTGAATGGTCACCTGCATAGCTATCTTTGGCCAGGTACACTAAAAATTTGGACTGCACCGCTTAAGTTTCAGGACTGGGAAGTAGATAACTTAAAATTCTTCAAACATTTCAGTTTTTGCAGAGTAGCTATAATTATCAGGCAAAATTACGCAAGTCCAATTACATTTAACTTGTAAAAGTATTACTACAACTACTCCTTCTAAGGCTCATCCAGATTCTACATTCCGTTTATAAGAAGGAACAAGGTAGCACTGTCAATTAACCAGTCTCCACATCTCTTCCAGTTGCTCAGTGCGTAGGTTCTTTTGTCCTTAATTAGATTTATTCCTGAATGGTAAATCCAAGTACCTAGGTACAACATGAAGCTTATTCATCTCCTCTCTCATAAACTTTCTCAGTTCTCAAATCAGAAAACTATTCAGCTTTTTGCTCTTTAAATTGGAAGAGCTAAATGTCATTTCTTTTGATGTATTGCAGATGACAATGTAAGAAGTCATTAGGTCAAATTATCGCTTCAGTATTGTCTGTGCCATTCTACACTCTTAATTTGTTGATGGACCAGAACAGTAATTCCACTCATCAGTTCTTAAGAGGCACTAGTAACATACAGATGTCAGCTAAAGACGAAAAGCTCGCTTTCTAAAGTAAGTACAGATTTATTTGAAAGCACAAGGCTCTTGTCATTAAAAATGTGTCATTACACAGGCAGTCTCATAAATAGAGCTATACAGAGCACTGCTTTGATTATTTTACAATATATTAGAACCACTCTTCTAAGGGAAGGTACATGAGAACACTCAAGGCTTTACATCAAATTTCAGTATTACAAATGTTACTGTGTATGCTAAACCCATCTCCTGCAGTACTTAAAATTAATTAAGCTTCTAGGAACGAGCACAGAAATCTTCTTGACTGACTACTATATGTAATTAAGATTAAAAGATACACATGCATAATACAACATTTAAAAAAATTCTCCAAAGTCAATGCTAGAGACTGATATTTACATAGATTTAAATACAAAAATATATATAATATTTTAAATAAGTTGTCCCAATAGTATCATTCCCAGTTGCCTCACATTCAAATTTTTACTATGTACTAGTCGGCATCTCATCCCTTCAAAGTGCACCCTGTAACAATACAACAACAAGAAAAAAAAAAGTATTTGACAACTTTCTATGACTAATTAATTAAAAATAATGCTGGTATAATCTCTGTTTCTATACATATCTGGACTTCCATATCTGGACTATTTTAAGCTGAAGTATCAACATGCAAAACAATTACTTTGAAAGTTCAATATATTCTCATAATAAATTACTTGGAAAAAGTATACCAATATTATGTCTCTTAGAGTTTGCTTTGAGTTGAATTAGACATACCCTACATCCACTTTCACTCACTTCTGACAAGAGCATAAAGAACAACTGAAGCAAGGGAAAAAAAATAACCAAAGGTCTCACACAGTACCACTTAAACACAAAAAGCATCTGTTTTGGGGAAACGGAGCTGAAAGTATTATCAAATATTGACAGTGAGAATTAAATTGATACATGTTATTCTACTTTTCCTCCCTCTGCATATCAATATGTTTCTAAAACTGAAATTTTGCACTGAGTATTTGTTAGTACTGGATAGACCATAACTTTTATTTCTAGCACTACTCTCAACTAGTCATGGGGAATTGTTACCGTATTTTGCTACGACAGAAGAGCAAATTCCAGGTTTATACTCTTTACTGAAATGCATGGGTTCCCTCCTTCATTCCCTCTCTATGTAGAGAATGCAAGGAATGCAGCTTCTGTTTCGCTATCTAAAGTTTGTGAAGACAAACTTACTATAAAAAAAGCTTATTCCTAGAGAAATAAATTCTATAAGCCTATTATAATGAATACTCAGACTGCAGCAGTCAAGAGCCAGACTTAGGACTTGCTACTAGAAAGACCAATGGTCTGGATCCTGGAAAGCGACACACTTCAAGAAGCCAGGAAGTAATTTCACTGTCAGGAAACTATCAAAAAGCTACCTTTGGATAAGATATGCATGTAGAAAAAAAAAACAGAACAAAAACTAAATGAAGAAAACAGAGGAGCCTAGAGTACTGCAAGATGACAGATTTGTAGTATCTCCCCCATAAAGTTTATTTTACCATAACTCCTTTTGCAGATTGGTCACAATAGACCTTTTCTACTTTTGGTTAGTAGTATATCAAGTGACTTTTGTAAAAAGGTACACAGGGAAAACAACAGGACCTTTCTACCCACTGGCTTATTGACATGATACTCACCTTTTAGTAGGCATCCAAGTAGAAAAAGATGCAGAAATTATTCTGGAAATGTTATGCAAAAGAAGTATACTTGCTACAGGTAGTTACAGAAAAAGGTATCCTGTGCAGAAAAGGATCTCAGACTTCACCTCGACTCACACAGTTTCAAATGGATATTCCGTGAAGTATCATATTAGTCACATCATGAACAGACACACAACATCTTACTTCAATGACATGTTTAAATTAGTTGGCAAGCCAAGATCTTGTTCCATCTATGAAATATTCCATCTATGACCTCCAAAATCTAATTTTGCGAGGACCAAGAACACCCATAGCTTCCTAGATGACGTTTAAGCTGGAGAAGAGCCCAGTAAGTTACCTGAAATATCTCTTTAGAAACTTGTTCCTGTCTTTCCCTGATGTAGCAGTTCTCTAATTCAGCTGCCTTGCTGGAAATCAGAGATAATTGTTAGAGCCTAAGGCAGTGCTTGCAAGCCTGTCTAGAAACGAACTGTGAAAAAAATGACTTCCAGATTTATCAGAGCAGGCTCTGCCAACCCACTTCTCCACTGGTTCTCACAGCAACTTCGTAGCGAGTTTACAGACTGGCAGGATCTCCTCGGTTTATGTTTATTTGTTCATTTGCCTGTCACACGGGTACCTGTGCTGGCAGACTATTGCTTGCCAGGAAACTTTTATGAATGAAGGAAGAAAAAGGAAGAGCAAGGCCCTTTGTGGTGATGATGATCATAAATCAGCTCAGAAATGGCTGTATCAAAGTCACTGCTTTGCAGTTGACATTTCACTCTGAAGGCTGACACCACAGAAATAAGGCAGAATAGGTTTAGATCATTATTCCCACGTTGCTTTCTAGGGGAAACCAGTACCTTGTGCAAATGGTTTCTGACTCTTGCTTCCAAGAGAGAAAAACACGATGCTGTTCTAAACAGCCCACATTATTCATTGCTTTTCATATTCCCACATTTTAGAAAACCTTTCCATCTAAGGCTTTTTGTTTCCTATAGAAAACACCTTTTGCAGGCTATGAATGGTAAAACTGGCATTTTCAGGCAAGGCAGAGAAGGAAAAATAATTCTCAGACAGAGTTTATTCCTCTATACCCCTGGAATGGCAAGCTGCAAGACCAGCTGCAAAGAATTGGAGAAATCATATAAATAAAGAACAGTTCAATGACTTCCACTTTAAGAACCCTTAAACAGCATTTCAGGGGACAGTCTTGTATGACACCTGTTTAACAAATAGTACTACCTTCCACCACACTGATCTCCAAGACAGAAGATTCAGAATCAGCTGTGCCTCACCTAACTCAGCCACAGCAGAAGAATCCCTGGAACTGGACATTTACTTTCCACAACAACCCTCGGGGAAGGTCCTTTGAGCTAACCAAGGAAAGCTAGACTTAATGCCTATGTGATGCGTCTGTTAGCTCTTTAACAGAGACCTTCTTTCCTTAAAGGGTTAATAGAGACATTACTTAGAAAATCCATCAGGTAGTTTTAAGTATCCCAGTCATCCAAATTGTTTGCTTAACTAAGGTGTGCTTTGAAACAAGTTAAAGACAGTTCTGTCAGCCTCCTATCTGAACACAACCTAAAGAGGAGTTTAAACGGCTATCACATTTTCAATTTCACTGTCTCAGTTACCTACCATTCTGATCTTGGGGTCAGGACCACAGTCCTCTGCAACAGCTAGTCACCTCACAGGCATTTCTCTCACAGAAGGATTAAAACAAACCACTAATTTGGTTTAGTGGAAGTGATGTTGGTTTGAGATGTTTTAAGGCACTTTTCAAAACACAATCCTAAATTTTACTTCTCCCTTAACAAGGAAGAACTTCACTTGAGAACTGCTTAATACATTCTGCAAGAATGTAGCAAATGTAGCAGAGCCACAGTCTCAGGCTGTACTATCCCTCAAAACTCATCCATATGTAAAAAAAAAAAAAAAAAAAAAAAAAAAACCCCAAAAAAACCCANAACCCCAAGAAAACCCACAAAACAATTGCCCAATTTTGTAATATATACCTAATGGCTTTGTATCAGTCTGGAGACTGCAACTTGTTTACAGATCAGAAGTAAACATACACTTTTCCTACAGAATTAAAATAGAAAAGTCCACAAATCTCTAGACTTCTATGTAACAGGATGAAGAAAAAACAACAAAAAAGAAGCACCTTCACTATTAAATCTATTATCTGCAATATTGAGAAACTACAGGTTTTAATAATGAAATTAAATCCAGTGAGACTAATGTTTAACACAAAACAAATTCCACTTTTAAAAACAGTTGATTCTTCAAGAGTCTTCAAACCCACATAGAACATAAGTTAAAATTTGTAAGTATGAAAGATCATTGTATTTTCTAACTGGCATAGTTACTATTTAATGTCTCCAGTGTAAAAAAATCCTTTAAGAAGTTTTCAATTAAATACAATTAACCCACTCATACTTTTCTTTCAGAGTAAAGTGTTCCTAAATTATGACCAAACATCCCAAGATAAAAGCCTAAATGAAACTGTTTCAGTAGTTAACTCCTTTGAAAAGCATCATGACTAACGTGTCAGTTACATCATGTATATGTGTGTAATATACTTCTGCTGCCCTAAAGGAGGCTCCCTTAACCACTTCCATATCTACCTCTTTTCAGAAAATTAGATTTTACCATTACATTCCTTACTGATCCAGAACTCTTTAAAAAAAAAATCCCAACAAGTTTTCACAGTAAATGTTTACAGTAAGTCCACCAGTATCAAGTACATTTCTACAGTTTTAAAGTCTAACAGCCAATTTCAAGAACAAACACATCATAAAGATGAATTATAACGCTACTGAAACTCAGTGATTCTCGAGTATGTTACATACTTGATATAAACAACATTTCAATTAAAAAAACGAAACCCAATAAACAGTAAGAAGCAACAAAGCCTGATTTAGAACTTTGTTAGGACATAAACAGGTATCAAAAATCCAACCTCGTATTTTAAGGAGGTTTTTACAAGCAAGGTCAGTACCTTGGGCTAACTTCATAGCCCTTACTGGGCCACCATGCTAACACTTGCTCACAATAGATCTACGGAGAAGTGCAAAATTAGAGTACACAGAGTCATTTACTAAGTGCGAGAACCTGACAATTACACAACTCTCAAACTTTTTATTCTGCATATTTTACACCTAATCCAATAGATACTTTTCTGGTTCTCCAAAAATAAGGAGAAAACTAACTCAAACATATTTTTTAGTCAAATCCAGCACTGATTTATATACACATCTGAAAGGGGAAGCGCACATAAGACTCTGCAAAACTAACAAAACCATGCACTATACATAATTCTTTAACATGTAATTTTGTAATTATCACAATTCTCAGCCAAAAGAACCTAAATAAATTTTATAAACTACAGACCCCAGTTTTCCCAGACAAAGACAGTTTAAGAGGAAAGATCCCAGAAGTGCTGTGCCTGAGGTCAGAAGAGCCAGTAAACAAACCATAATTCAATACAGGCCCTTCACTAAGCAAGACAAGTACCACAACACAGGCCTGACAGAGGGGGGGAGAAGAAAGCACGAGTCCAGAACTGATCCCTCGCAAGAAAATATGCTATCCATATTCTCATTTGTGATCTTAATAAACATATTTACATAGGCACACAGAGGGAGTCTCCAAAAAACACATTATCTTAGGGCTTCTAGTAACTATACATTGTTGCTTTTGTTTGCTTGGGTTTTTTTGAAGATTGACTGTAATTACTATAGTGATACAAGACTGATTTAGCTTAAGTCTAGCATCTCTACTGTCTATTTATACAGGAGTATTTTTACCAAACCTCTGGGTTACAGGCAGAAACCAAGACCCGCATAATAAGAAAAAATCCCTTTACCTGGAAGTTGATGTGTAGAGGGAAAAAGTTTCACTCCAGCAACTCACAGTGTCACAGACATTTTAAGTCCACCCTAGTGAAAATTACTCAATGTTGGTTATTTGCAGCATGTTTGCTTAACATGTAGAGATTTGCTATATGTGTATTGCCACAACTGTAGTCTGGAAAGGAGGAAAAGGGTAGAGCAGCCCTTAGACACATTACAGTAACACACACACACACTGTTCAGTTACACTTATTCATTCAGAGAGCAAATGCTCATTTCTGGTACATGCAGGTGTTTTCAAGGATATGTAAGAAGTTCTTCCAGTTCTTTCCCTGGACTTCCAGAGGCCTAGATGCCTACCTTTTTAACGGCTAAACTCAGAAGAGAAAAGTTTCACCTCAGGCACTAAGATTTAGTGAAGGAAGATACGTAGAATAAATCTGGATATTAAATTGACAACCAAAGATTTACAGCTGAGTCCGGGTATTAACTGCCTCACTTGTAAAACATTAAGAGGAGAAAATGAGTCATATACTACTTGAATAGACATCTTTACTATTTTCATGATAGTTTTAATGAAAGTGAATACACTGAATAAAACTAAAACCTTCACCACCTGAGAATACTCGCTCCTCTTGTAAAACGCTTTCTCTTTTAATTGCTTCACCCTTTTCCTCATTACATATATATATATTCCTCCTATACCCTGACAACTGAAGTATCTTCATTTACAACACAAATATTTTTTAATGCATCAATGATCGTCATTCCTTAACTATGAAGTTATAGCTAACCCCTGCTTTCCAATGCATTCTCATAAACACCAGTAATCTTCTTATGGCTCTACAGGCCAAATTTTTTTTCTTAAAATACAATTTCTCTCCTGAAGTGAAGCTTTTTTCTCAGAAAACAACATAAAACAACAACAAAAACCAAGACAGCAAAAGTACATTTTCAAAATATTTAACTACAGTGCCACTTTCAAAAGAAATCTTGGGCAGATAACTCATGTTGAAAACCACACCGTGTTTTAGGGATAGGAATTCTGAAAAAAATCCCGTAATTTGAGTTTTATTCAACACTTCCAGACTAATGATTTTCTAGAAATTTTCCATAACTCTTATTATCCATATTCAGAGTACTGCACAATAAACTGCATGCACACAAAATGCACTTTAATCTGGGTCGTGCTTGAAACTGCCTTCAAATGCACTACTTCGAAAAAGCTATGGAAACATATAGATTTGGTTTTACTTTCAAGAGCAACTTTGTTACAGACAGCACAGGCAATAACGCTGTCTCAAATTATCTGAGTCAATGCTTTTAGGCACCACATTCATTCACTTGGCCAAATCAGAGAATGCACAAGCCTTTTATGCCAAACTGACCAGATTTATTTAATTTTTTGAAGCAGCTAAGACAGTTCAACCACTTTGAATGTTCTTAAACAGGGAAGTATCCCCCCCTCCAGCTGAAAATATTTTAATATCTAGCCTGTCGGGATGCTCTAGCATTTGAATGTTGTACAACGCTGACATGTACAACACTGGCATGTTCTTGTCCTAGGAAGGCACTCACTGTGTACCATCACAAGGAAGACCTGCTCAAGTTTGCTTCAATGATAAGGCTCTGCAACACCACCCCGCTCACATGCCGCACTGAGATGGCACAATTTTGCAACTTCTCTCTGCTACAACGCATCTTTCACCTTCTTGCATGAGACATTTGTGCAATGGTGTGGATGTAAGCCTAGCCACAGGATAGCAAAAGATACTTCATCCTAGGACTGAGAAACACCCTAATTCTCTTAAAAGTCAATCAAGTGCCATCAGGAGCATAGTTAGGACACAGGGGAGGACGAAACCAGAAGAGGAATTAAGAGTGCAGAACAGGAACAGAAAAAGAAACTGAGAGAAAGAGACAGACGTGTAAGATGCAGACGCAAAAGCAGAGAATCCCAAAAACCCAGCCACTACAGCATACAGAACTTCAGATCCCGGATTCATACCCACCGTTTCTAGATTCCCTCATTCTTTTGGTGTACAGGGTTCACTATCAAAATGCACTTATATCTTCTTCTAATTAATGAGGCAGAGACTATTGAAAGAAAACAATGTGTCTAAGATGTTTAAACACCACATATGTAAACTGTTTTTATGTGTCTCTCAAAAAACAAACCAAACAACAACAAAAAAACAAACCTTATTTTATTTTAATAATGATGGGGAGCCAAACAAAGATTTTCACAAGTGCTTTCTGCTTGAAATATTTCAAGAGATTATGCAGAAGGACTAACCATTCACAGCTGCAAATTAAATTAAAAGTATTTCTGTTATGGAATATTAAGCTAATACCTCAGTTTCTCTTTGTAATGCAAGTCTATCACCCTACTGAGGCAATATAAATATATAACTTTTTCAAAAACTCATTACAAAGCACTTCCATGAAACTGTAATGAAGAAAACATTAGCCCAGAATTCACTCATAATTTTGCATTGCATCATCTGAACAACAGGATTAAAAAAGAAAAACCTCAGTGAGTGAACATGATGCATTCTGTGCAGCAAATGAAGCCAGAGTCCTCTGGGGAAAAAAAAAAAAAAAAGCATTTGATCAAAAAAAAATATATAATGATATCCAGATTGAACCTGATTTAAGATAGCAAAGAGACCCTTAATTCCAGTATTTCTTAAATTCAGATAGTCTTGACTTTACAATTTTAACATTCACAGAAGCAGGGTTTTATGTACTGACTGAGGGAGGGGTTTGTTTTTAACAAAACTTCAAATAATCATATAAACAGTGACCTACACCCCCTCTCAGTTTATTAACTGAAAATGAGACGAGTTTATGACACGGCAATACAAAGACTAGGCATTCGGAAGAACAATGAGGTAATCCAAAACTTGGCTTTTCAATCTTAAATTGCTAGGGACGCAAAGAAACAGAGTGAAAAGAACAGATGACAAAGTGAAAGAAGTACAGAGACAAAAAAACCCAAACTGTAAGAATATGTAAGGTAGAAAAAAGAGGCATTCTGGAAGCACAGGAGACAAAAAAGGCTAAAGTGCTCTCCATTTATTTAAAAAAAAAAAAACAACACCAAAAAAAAAAAAAACCCAACAACAAAAAAACACCACACAAACTGTCTTCAGTTAAAAATTAAGTTCACAGCATGTGCTTCTACTAACACTGGGAACATCCTCATCACTTGACAGAGCATAGCCGCTCCTCTCTAAATTTAAATTGTAATCCAATTCAAAACTTCTTCCACTAAGTGAAAAAATATTGAAACTTTTAATAGCTACAATTCAAAAGTATATTTGATATTATTAAAAAAAAATAAAGAAAATATTACAAAATTAGTACATGAGGGGCATGACCACTTCAGCAGTGTTGCATAGATTTTCATTACCATCACTTCATACATCAACCCCAAATTTAAATTAGCTCCTCATAACAACGTACAATTACAAGGTATCAGTAGGTGTCTCATTCTTACTCAAGGGACATATTTCCATTAGTAATCTCGCCATTCTTAATTCTGATTTTTTGCGGATTTTGACAGTTTTACACTGTCCACAGAGGTCAGACTGCTGACAAGAGCAGGAACCTGGTGAGGTTTCCAGTGAATGACAAGACCTTGCTGTGGAATTCAAACCAAACCTGCTATATCAGCAGCTGTACATCTTGTTCCAAGATAGCCCCCTTACTCTGCCACCGCTGGACTCTACCTCAGAGAAAAATATTGACTGGTTCTTTAGAGGAGAGGGGGGAAAAAGACAATAATAATAAAAGCTAAAAAAAAAACCCAACCAAAAACAAACAATAAGAGAAAAAAAATGTGGTCAGAACTGTGGTAACTGCTTCAGAGCGAATAAACACAACACCAACGGCAAATTTTTTGTTAACCAAGGCCAAACTTCGTATGTCTTCTGGGTTTGACACTGCAAAGCATGAGGGCAACTGATTAGGCAAGACCATTTTCACTTTTTTTTCCTGTTTCAGTATTAGACTTCAACAATGACAATTGGATTATTTTAAATGTTCTTCATGCATAACAATTTCAGAAGCTTACCTTCTAAGCAAAGTCTGTCATTCTCTTGTGGTTTTACATGCTTTTTTACTTTCCAGTAAAAAGAGTAACAGATATTTGAAAGTGTCACTACAATTATTAGCGACTAAGAGTTTTCATGGAAAACATGTTCACAACCAAAAGATCCATACCTCAGAAGAATCAAAACATACCCGCATATTTTTATAGAGTGCCATGACAAGGGCAATGTTACAGGGATATGATCTCATTCTGACCCTGAGTTAGTCATTGAAAAGACTATCCATTAATTCTATATATTGGAAGTGAAAAAGGCAGATATTGAATGAGCCTGACAAAATTTCAAAATTTCACCTAATTAGAGACGGAAGAGATGTTACACCATCTTCCACAAAAACCTAAAACTTCTCATAAATATCATGTTATAACAAGGAGTGTAGGATAACCACACTAACTTTACAAAATAAAAGCATGTGCGGTCTCTTCAGGCAAAAATGAATAGGAATTTTTTTTCCCCGCACACCCCTCTCTCCTAACAAGCCCCTAGTCAAGCTAGTCAACAACCCCTAGTTTACAGTTTCATGACACAGTCTTGCCCAAATCAAGCCAAGAAGACTTGGTGATGAAACACCAACCGCTGCCGGGGCCTTCTTGACATCAGCAGTTTTCTTTTACCAGTAGACAGACAGTTGTGTTGAGGAAACTCTAGGATACACTCTTAAACAACTGGGCACATAAATGTCGAAATACAAAAACTGATGTGTTACTCTTGTGTTTGGCTCCCTGGACTACTACTATAGAAAAGAGGAAACAATACCAAAGAGAACAGAGGAACATATTTACTAGAAAAACACTGCATCTCTCCTCTACACACACAGTATTAGCTGACAAGCCAGGCCCAGGCTGACCCACCAGGCACAGAACAACATGACCTGCCCTGCACAGGCTCTTCCTCTATGGGATCCTTCCCATGCCCTTGTCCTCCTGCTCCTTGCCTGGCCTACCAAAGGTGTGTAGGACTATGGCTAGTCCTAGACTTTCTAACAAGAGCCATGGTACTCTGGAGTCTCTCAGTGCCAGCAGACCAGTGTCCTTCCTTCCCCTGGAGCCCCAGTGCTCTAGCTGTGTCCCAGGGCTCTCTGGACAGCCCAGGACTGAAAAAAAAAAAAAACCACAAACAAACAAAGCAAAACAACCCACCCTCAAAACACTGCTATTCAAAAGGCAAAGCTGAGTAACAACAATTTCATGTTGGACATCCTTCCCCTCACAAGCATGCTTTTACTGATTCCCCAACAACAGGAAAAACTGCCTCCCCATTACCAGGATAAAGGGATGGTGCCCACAGGCCTCCAGGAAGAGTGATGGAATACTTTGGGGTTCTTCCTCCTAGTACACAAGCCGGGTCAAAGAGAGCTTCCTTAAGACCCACAGCCAAGGCAGAAGGCACAGGATGACAGGCCTTACAGCTGGCTGCCATTTACTGTCTTTGCCCACTCTCACACTGAAAAACTTGAGCAACTTACCTACGTAGAAACAGCATTTATCTACCTATCTGAATACACATATATGCTGTTTGGCATCAGGAAGGAAAAAGTCAGCCTGCATTTTGCCAAGGGTAACCCTCATACTGAAGCGTGGACTGCTGGTGTCATAATACCAAACTTTACAAATTATCTCAACAAGGCAGTCTGAGGGTTCCCCAGCCCCAAAGTTCTGGATACCCTATTTAAACACTGCTACAAAACAAAATAATCTGAATTGTTCAGACAAATCAATCATTAAAAGCATTTACAAGATCTCCTTTATTCTTAAAGCTGTGACCTAATGAAGAGAATACCTGTTCGTTTAGTGTTACTATTCCTTCAGACCATAGGCTTCCTTTGAATTCACTCTTCGAACTACAGGATCCCTCAGGGAAAGAGAAGGACCTTGTAAAACGAAGTATTTGGGATGTCAGTAAACAACTTCATAGAAAATTAACTGTTATGAGGACAGTAACAGAACAAATAATGGATGCCTCTGTTTTGGCCTTGGATTTTGAGTCTCACAATTTTCAACTGTGCTCTTACCATAAAAATATAGCACCCACTTCAAACAGTGGTGAAAAATGGAAACCAACTTACTCCTTACTAAAGCTGTAATTCTTCATAAATTCTATTTCTGTCCCTTAAATTATTTACGTATGACAAGTTTTTTCTTCACAGGGGTCATCCTATCAACAAGACAAGATGCACTCTATCATTTAATTTAACACGGTATTTGCAGCCTGAGTTCAAAAAGCATGAGACAAGTCACATTAAAGAGATCAAAACGTTGCTAAGACTACAGCAAGAGGTGTACAACAGCTAAGAGAACAGTATAATTTGATCATAAATGTCATCTAAAACACTGAAAAAAGTGGTTTACGTTCAAGCATATTTCAAGTTTACCCTCAAAGTTGCATTAATATGACTAACATCTCCTTTTCATGTCTGCAACATCCACAGACTTTCAGAATTATTACAGTTACTGTGCAAAGCCAGATTACACGAGAGGTTCCCAAGATAGCGCAGCCTGTGAAGCGCACATACCTGTGAGCAGAAATGCACTGGGATTCTTTAAGTTAGAGAAACAAATGTCTACTGTACGCTTTCTAACTGTTTAGCTCAGATATGCCAAAACAATACTGTAAAACTCTGCAAATGCAGAGGAGTAAAATAGGTAACAGTGCAAACAAGATATTTAATATTCCTAAAAACACAAGTAAAGTAACTGTTTGGCCACAGACACTGACAGGGAAAACATTTCAGAAGCAAATACCCACAATCACAAAAGATGTAGGAAGTGTTCCGCTTCATACCAGTGGGGATGAAGCCTCTAGGTGCTAACAATACAAGAAGTGTTACATAAGACTATGCACTTATTTTTAGAAGCACATTACAAAATTAAGTACGGCACTGGAATCTGTTGCAGAGCCGTGGACAGTTACATCAATGTGCACAAAGAACAATTGCTCAGTTGGAGCAGAATATTAGATTTGGTTCAATTTAGAGTTCTCTCCTGCCAATCCCCAAAAATACTGAGCCATTGGAGACTAAGAAAGTCAATTTGCGTTCATTAGAAAACAAAAAAAACACACTGCCAATCATAAATACAGACACATTCTTTTCCATGAGCAGTAGAACTATTAAAAACTACTTTCTTACAGATTTGTTCTTTTGTTTCTTAATACTTCTCTCACACCATGGTAATCCTCAACTTCCTTTTCCACTTCTCTTCATGAATCCCTCACCCCCTTGCTCCAGTGAAAAGAGAGCAGTGGAGTAGACACCCTGGAAGTCTGCATGTGCTCACAGGCTGCCCAACCAGCTGCCGTCCTACAGAATACATACCAGATCAGGTCAGACTAGCTCCTTTACAAGGGGGTGCACTAATTTGGACTTCCTTCCTCGATCTAGTCAGATTTTTATGAGGCTATAATTTGAGTCTTAACTCCTCTTTCTGATTTAAGTTTCCATATATAAAGATATTTATAGGTACAAATTAGGCTAAATGCTTAACTTTTGAGCTAGCTCATATATAAATACAGGTAATACAGCTTTTACCTTCTTTTAAATTTTTACATATACATATATACACACACTGGGGAGGAGGAATAAACTAAATTTTATAAATCCAACTTCCTAAGAAAAACTGAATCAAAACTTCTTAGGTGCTTGCTTTCTTTAAACAGTAATAGATACTGGAGAACAAACTCAGCATGCGTTTTCCTGGATTAAAGTTCATTCTTCCCTTACTACCTCTGATTTTTAATGTTCCTCTCATTCTTACTGATTTTAAAAAAAAAGAAAAAAGAAAAAAAATCACCGCTAACTTCACGGCCATGCATCACACTGCTATTCAAAATAACCTTATCTGAATTTATCAATATTGCTTCCCCTATTTCTCACAGATACAGACATAAAACTGTATCATTAAGCACATCCTACTGCCAACAGATTTTACTACCACTGTTTATTCACTTGCAGCCTATGCTATTCCTCTTCATGATCTTTGCTAAGTATATTAGCGGCATGGCCCGTGGGCTGCACTTAGTTTGCAGAGTGTTAAAATGTACCTCACAACATGTTTTTGTTTTAAAAAGACTCTGCAGATGCAGGTATTCACTAGTATAGATAAATCCAGCAGCTGTACAATGGAATACAGACCTGCTGTTATAAAGGCACAGTTAAAGACGCCTGCTCTCATGAGGAATTCCTGGTTGCCAAACAGACCTACGCTTGGCCATCCCAGTTTTCAAGACTTGCTGAGTTGTTCCAATAAAGACAAATTTAGTCTAGTAGCATATTTAAGAAAGGAAGGCCTGAAAAATCCATCTTTAGCTAAGACCCTAACAAAACTGTCAGGTATTTTTCTTCTTAAAAAAAAAAAAAAGGTCATTTAAACTGAAGTTATGTATGTTATGGGGACAAATAAAAGGTTAGAATCACTGCTAACACCAGTAGTTTACAAATTCCTAATAAAACTGCTATGAAAATAATACTTGCCATCAAGCATATACTGCTGGTAGTTACAATACACACCAACCTGAGCTAAGGACAACTCAGATGACCACCAATCTCTTGAAAAATTACATTTTAATAATACAAGAAATTTGGAATACTTCCTGTTTCATCATAGAGGTCCCACAACATATATATTCTTATATAACCAAACTTCCATAAAGTAGGGGGAAAACAATTCACACATTTATTGCTCAAATCATATCATCCTGAAAATGTCAAAACATTATAAAAAAACAAACAAAACAAAAAAAAACCACACAACAAAAAACCACAAATATTGACTCCATATCACAAGAGCACAGGAACCTATAATTACTTCAATTTCCACCATGACACAGAGAAAGATACTTATTTTCACGTATCTTATTGAAGAATGAACTTACTAGAAATGTGCATTCACATCCAGTAAATAAGTCAAACCGGTACATAGGGTATCTTTCTACTTGAAGAAGGTACACCACAAAGCAAAGTATCAAGAACAGTACCAACACTGCAACAAGTTAATCAAATATCCCATATAATAAGATTTTTTTTTTTTTTAACTGCAAACTTTTACAAGTGGACACAATATTACAAGGTACTTTTACCGTTCAGAATTGCTCATCATCTCTTCGGTCTTTCAAAAGCTGGCACTGCATACAGCTTAGACTTGTTTTTGAAAACCTTTCAGATACCTGCTTCTCCACACCACAAAGCATGGTACACACTCAAGAAAAGACCTCCTTCTGTACATTATTTTTATTACCCTACGTAAGTCATAGTTGTGAAGCAGGTATTTTATGCAATTTTCATTCTTTATGCCTTCTTTTTTAAATACACGCAACAAGTAATTTCACACAAATTGTATTGCTACTGACTGGTAAAAGACTCTAAGCATATACCTGGACAAGTTCTCCACACAGCAGAACAAAAGAAAGGTTGGCAGACCTTTTTTCCATCATTATAATCCTCGGGCAACACTTCATTTGAAAGGACAGTTTTCACAATTAGAACAAATATGTTCACAATTAGAACTAAAAATAGTCACCAAAAAATTGTCAGCCTACCTCAAAAAACACAAGGTTTTAGGAGGCTGTACGGCAAAAATACTGTTCCAGTGAGGCTTGCAGTAAAAAGTAATCACACGGTCATATAAAGCGTATGACAAGCACAGAGTCCACTGACCCAAGCATTACTTACTTATTTTGCACTGGGACAGGTATCTTTCTACAATTCTTGTCTGTGTTATCAAGGCAGCCTTAGAAAAAACTTGTTTGCCAAGATGTTGCCTACAAATCTAAACATTAAAAGTTTGTAATTTAAAACAGTTGGTCGTTGTTTTAATGTAATTAGTCATACTGCTTCTTTTTGACACCTGGAATCTCCTTGCTATTGTTTTCAAATATACACATATTTAGATTGTAATGAAAATGTTGTGGACATGCAATTCTGAAACACCCAACGACAAACAATACAACTGTCATCTACTGAATTTGGTATAGGACCATTCCAGTGTTTTTAACATTGCTTTCTCTAACTAGGTATGTTAACTGCTAAGCTTTGAACCATGCAAGTAAAATGCAGGAAATCATTATCTTCTTACTGAGATGGCTTACCCAGAGTCACCTATCACTTCAGCAGGTAACTCGGAAAGACTCCAACTCTTATGCTCACACTCCATCCATTGAATTACTGTCCGCTCATCGAGACTAACACAGAGTCGGAGTTTCTATTTTGCTTCCCCAAAACACACCAGCATTTTATACTAGTTTTCATTTTAAATAAACTGTCCTTCTAACAAATTACCTCAGCCAACCATATTCAACCATCATTCATCTTAAACACATACAAAATTTGAAGGCACAACTTTGAAAATGCTTCAGAAGTTCATTAAACTACTCACTGCCACCAGTAAGAATCCTGAGCAGCATGGGGTACAAGATGATACCTTAAAAATGCCCCTAAAGATTTTCCCAAAAGAAAAAAGGAGGAAACAATGGTTTACTTACTGATGAAATTCTGATCAACAACTCTCTGCAATTCAACATGAGAAGTAAGTATGTGCCTGAAAAAAAGTCTCAACTATAATAAAATTTTAACCTACCGACATAATCTGAAAAGAATCCTCCTAGGAAACAGAGAGTTGTGAAATTAAAACATATTAGCAGTGTAAAGAGCGGTCAGATAGCAGAGAAGCAAGTCAAGGGGAAAAAATAATGCAGGCTTTTCTGTAACACTACTGATAACCAATGCTATCTGAAGACAAATCAGCAGGGCTCAGTAACCTCTTTGGGCAAGGATTGTTTACACCTTGATTTGGGGCCTAGCATAGAATGAGATGAAAAGCTGAGCTAGTACATGCTACCTCAATGTAAATATTCCATTTTCTGCAGAATATTATAAGTGAAAGATAAAATATAAGTTAAAAGCAATCTGAACATTTTGCCTTTTTTTCCTTTAATTTTATTTTTGCTGATGCAAACAAACAGATTTTAAATCCTACGTAGAAGTCTCTTTCTGATAAGCAAAAACAAAATAATTCCATGAGAACAGTTTTAAACATCCTACCGTACAATAATTTCATTTGACACAATTCTTCCTACACTGTTGTAATGCTCAATGAAAGCATACTTAGCTGTCAACACACAGCATCCATCCTGAAAACTCTCATGCACTAAGTGAACTGTCAACATGCGAGTAGGTGCTTTTAAGTCAATGAGACTACCCACAAACTTTCAGTTGCTCTTATGTTTTTACTGGAACGTGGGTCAGGAGACCAATGCAACACACACAAACAGAGAACATATTTGCTAAAGCACATTTGGAAACAAAAAAGTATAAAGTAAAAAAAAAAAAAAAAGAGAGAAAAAGGCCAACCTTATTCAGGAAACACAACTGAAACAGGTTGTTTTGAAGTGCTAAGTACAGTGTACCTGAGACATCAGGATAAATTTCAAGTAAAATTATTAGCAGATCTCTGTTGCGTAGAACATAAATAAATGTGAATGTAGATATCTCAAAAGCCCAGATGAAACTAATTTAACTTAACTCAAACTTCTTGGCTTTTGACAACAAGCACTGTAACTCATGTATACACTATATTATTAATAACTAAAAAGTAAGAAAAAGACTATCACTAAGCAACCATTTAAATCTGTGGCAAAAAAAATACTGTTTTGACTTACTGCTGTACTTCTACATAAACTGGCACAGAGCTTTCCATCTAAACTAACATTTAGAAACACATACAACAAATACAGCAGTATTCCGCCAAGAATTTAAATTATTTTTATTTTAAGAACACATTTTCAAGGTGTCTTTTAAAAAAAAAAAAATCTATATTCAAGCTCATTACAGCGTTAAGGGAAGACAGTTAAAAAAAAACAACCTTTAAATACAAGGATCTACTTACTTTAGAACAAAATTCTGTACTTGGAAGTTCCCATGCACTTTCTATATTACTCCATAAGAAAACAAGGAATTCAACGTTTCTCTTCAGTTTCCACATCAAGTCAGACAGCCAAACGAAGAAGCCTCTATTTTAATTAAACTATGGTGTATTTTTAAGTTCTATTCACTTCTTTAGTCAATAATAACAAGGAGGTGCAAGTTATTTTTGAATAAACAAAATTATGATACAAGACTGCTTTAAAGCTGTAATGAGGTTACAACTTCGCAATTACTACACAACAGACAGAACCTTGCACTAACACAAATACAATTTTTAAAAGATCCACCGCAGAGAGTAAAAATGTTTCCTATTTCAGAGCTAATGTCTATCTAGACAAAAAATACATTTAAAAGTATAGCAAATACAGCAGAAATACCTTCTGAGGCTCTCATTCTACTGCAGGCACACACAACTTTCACATGAAGGTGCTGAGGTACAAACCAAGATTTTCGGGTGCAAATGGCGAGCTTTTAAGCATCAAACTTCAGGCCACATTAACTGTCCTATTTTTCCCACTGAATACTAATTCTCTAAAGTTAGGTTCTTTTATATTAAACAATAATAATAATTTAATTCTCTTTGAATTCCAGAGACTTTTTTTATTTTCAGTTCTTAGCCAAGGACTTTTGTTTTCATTTGTCAGTGAACCTCACACACAAATGTATTACAATGACAACTTTGACAGCAATATTAAGTTTCTAAGAGACTTGTAGACAAGGTTTATCTCCTACTACACTCTTAGCTTTATCAACAGCTTCCTGAAAGTGAAACGGAAATACACTTGCAAGTCAAGTCAGCTCATGATAGCAAGTATTCAAATCCCTTCCTAAAATCAGCAGCAGTCAACACTTTAAAGTTTAGCATGCCGGATGAATTCCGAACATAAAAAAAAAAAGCCATTGGATAGATACATAGTCCTACATGTAATAAAACTGGATCTTGAGAGTTGTGTTCTATTAACATATGACCACTCTAAGAGAACTCCAAGTACGCCAACACACACCCTAACTCTTCCACGTTCAAGCAAAGATGCCTTAACCGTACAGGCCTAAAGAATTATTTTGCTCTTGCAGGTTTTTACAAGTCCTAACAGTCTGAAACATATCCAAGTTTCCAGAAACATAGAGTTGCCACTAACTGATGTGACAGCAGGTTTGATCATCTTAAACTCCCTTCCCCCAGCTGAAGAGTTAAAACTAGCAGCACGTCAGCAGCACCAGATGTTACTGGAGTGCAAGCACACAGGAATGTCTCTTTCACACACTCAAGTCACACATACACGCACAGGAAGGAGACGTAAAAAGTTCTTGTCTTCCCCTGAGGATGAAACAGTGTAAAGCTGGAAACAAATTTTTCCCTGAGACAAAGCAGGAACAAAAACATGCTTGTGTTCGGCAGATCAACAGCTTCTGCTACTGATCTGCATTTAACACAAGCACGTTTTCATTTTCTCATATTACAAAGCCTTCAAAACAAAGTTATCTGTAACTTCACCAAAAAAAAAACCCCACAACTAAAAACCCTGACCCAGTAACAGAAATGCCAAACCTAGGATACCTGTAAGCAAATCCTTGTTTCCACCAGGAGCACACATACTCTAACTACAGCCAAAACACTGTCACTCACACCCTTCCCCACTTGCTCCGGGTGTCCCTCCCTCATCCCTATCCTGTCACCCTGTCCCCCATTTCAGCCCCCAGCCCGCACCTTGTCACTGCCCCCCAGGTCAGGTTCAGCCCAAAGGCTCAAACCTCTGCTCCGGTGGGCAGGGGATGGCCGGCTCCCTCCTCCGGGGGCTGTAATCGGGAAAGGAGCTCGGTCCGTCCCAAGTTTGTGTTACAAACGTGTCCCAGGGAACACCAGAACCTGGTTACAGACCCCCTTAACGGCGGCCAGAAAGAGTCGTGGAAGAGGCGCAGACAAAACAAAATAAAATAAATATCCTGTCGAAAGAAAATCAGCCAGCAGCACCCCTGTCTCACC
>VZRU01008039.1:0-12669 GCA_013398155.1 Pedionomus torquatus
TAACAAAGTTAAGACTTCTGATTATCAAAAATTTTTAGAGGCACTGGCCTTTGCATACCTGCTTTCCATCTGAAGACGTGTGTTTGTATTTCTGCTTTCAAGTTCTGCTCTACCTCGTCCTTAGAGCTTTACCTCACCTGCCGTTGGCTTTTGTATTTTAGGAAGCATGAAGTCTAATGAGGACAGGACGACTCATTAACCACAACTGCATAATTTGTAGTAGGTCTTAAAAACTGGAATTGAGAATGTTTAATAATTTATATATAGTTTTTTTAATTATATATGTAAGCTTATATTCTCCTACTCTCATTTATTGCATATTTTGTTAAATGTGGTTGAAAATGCTGATAACCATATTTTTAAGCAACTTTTCTTCTTCTTTATAGCTTTTCCTTTGGCTGCAGCGAGCATGCTTGCTACTAGTTTCTTAATTAAGAAAGGTAAAGTATAAACGTACTTCGGGTTAATTTGGGTTTTCTCAGGTGAAATGCATTTCTGCTATTAGTGAAGTTACTATAATAATATAACGTCTAATCTGCTTGTAATTAAAAGTTTAGACTCTTCAGCTGCATGACTTGGCAGTTTCTAAAAGTAAAAAAAGGAGCAAAACTTGAAATCAAATTCATGTTCATTTTATGCTTGACAAATGCAGTATCTCCACGATTATGAAACGTAATATTCTGCAGTGTGTAGTAAGACTGTGGGTGATATGGTTAAAGAGGTAATTTTTAGATCTTTATAATTTTATGAGGAATTCAGCTGCTAGGTTTTTCTTGAATTTTCTTCAACGTTAAGTGTAAAAGAGCAACCTGCTCCCTGCAAATATAGCTACAGTTGATGTTCTTCACCCTAATTCTTAATAACTCATTACTAATGACTTTGATCCTCATTTTCAGGTATTCTGAGAGACAGCTCAAGATTTGGCTCTTTTACTAAAGTTGCATGTAAGTAAAAGCTGTGTATAAATCCCACTTGTATTCACGCCTTCCATTCTGGAGCCTGTTAGGCAGATGCAATGATGCAATTCCTATGAGACCGAGTGATTCACTGTGCCTCCACTCGGTGCTTACATGGGTACAGCTGTGCCTGAAGATAGGAGCGAATGATCTGCTGTGTCCCATAAATAAATTTCTCCTTCTATTGGTTGGCAACTTTTCAGTTACGTTTGTGAACTGCAGCGTCTCACGCTGCAAAAACGTAGTCAACGTCAAGAGGCAGGAGAGGTTAATTTATTCAGCATCCTCAAATTTGTGCAGCACTTTTTGGACAAGTTTTGAGAATGCTTGACAAGTGTAATGTAAGAATTTAAGATAAAAACACTGTAAATAAATGCTGTGCAAGCTTACTTTAAATTGCTTTGCCAGGGTACACCCACCCCTCCCTTCCTAAATTGAAGGTCTTTATTCATGTGGCTCACTTGTCCCATTCAGGCTATTTTAGAACCTTTTTTTTTTCCCCTGGACATTATGTATGTACAATTGTAGGAAAACAGCAATTTCTTGTGAATGATTTTGGATTAAGTATAATCAAAAATAAATGAATAAATTAACCTTTTCAATGTAATACATGACAGTAAAACAGGAAGTTGCCTTTTTGCCAATCTGCCCATATACAGCCAGTTACTCTTAGAGTTTACTTCAGTGGGAAGAGGGTAGAACGTGTGATTTGTGGTGAAGGAAGTGTTGTTTAAGTAGATAAATGAATGTGAGAGACTAGGGCTGCCAGTTGTTTATACTGAATTCTGCTTGCGCTCTTTGAACCCCAAACAATGTTATAACACAAACATTTCTAATAAATAACAGAATTACTATTTCCCTAACGCCTCCTACACATTTCTAGTCAAGGGCTACATTCCTCTTACTTAATGGTTTTGAAATCAAGGGTAAAAATAGGAGCAGATGGACTGGACTGATTATTCTTGATGTTAAGGGTATAAGCCAAAATACTTCTGTCTTCTCCTTTTTGATGCCTGCTGGTAGGCATGCGAACTTCCATTTTATACCCCAAAAAATTGGTTTTGGTTGTTTTTCAGTAGGTAACTTTGTGTAATCTATGTGTATTTTAAATACGGGGATTTTTCTGGGAGATAGTTGGACTGTAAAAGGCCTGAGTTAAGCAGTTTTCGTTTCATCCTCGTATTGTTTAGGTCAGGTGCCCCTACTGCCTCCAGGATCTTCCTGAAAACTACTGCCAGGGTCATATTTTACAGGTCCAAATTATGTCTCATAATTTAACTGCACATTCCTCCTGTAGTGAAATCTGATTAAAGGAAGCAGCGCAGCTGTGGTTTTGTTTAGATTTTTCTTTTTTTTTCTTTTTTTCCTCCACAAGAAGAGCAATTCCAGGCACTGCTGGTAGCTCATAGCTGATGTTAAGCAGCAATAAGACAGTTCAAGACAGTTTTTGCTTTTTCTAGTGTCACTGATCTAACTGTGCTGCTTCTGCATCTAGTGATTACAACAGTCTGTCTTTTATAGAGGTGTGTGTCACTTGTGGTTGTGTGGTTCTTTTTCTGATGAGTATATATGACTGATTACAGTAATGTGTCTTCTGTATCTACCTGCCATAATTGAGTCGAATCTTTTTTAGTCTCTATGATGCATCTTTCCCTGATCTCCCCCTCTTCGTTTTCCCTGGAAGTTGAGAGGCGTTTCATGTTCCAGATAGGATTTTTCAGATTCTGGGATGTTCTTCTGCGATAGGAATTACTCATAACTTCACTCAGTAGCCTCCCAGGCACCCTGACAATTTACTGGAGTTAGTCATGACTGATACAACTGATACCACGATTTGAGCCGGCAATGTGCCCTTGTCACCAAGAGGGCCAATGGAATTCTGGGCTGCATAGGGAAGAATGTGGCCAGTAGATCCCCTGCTTTAGCAGAGGAGTTGGACTAGATGATCTCTAAACATACCTTCCAACTCTGACAGTTCCATGATAAGCTAAGTTGACAGCGGTCCCTTCAACACAGAATAGAGCTACTGGTCTTCTTTGGCAAAGAAGGGTAAGATCTGTATGTCCTACTTTGTGTCAGCTTGCAGTGGGACTTGGCCTCTTTTACAAACACAGAAGAAGCAGAGAGCAACAGTATCTAAATTACTGTGCTAACTTTGAAAATGTGGATCATCTGGCTGATAGTTCCATATTAAGAGAAACCAGGTATTTTAGTCAGTAATTACTTTGGGTGAAGCATCTTCCAGAAAGATGCTTCCGCTTCTCTTGACTGGAAGGCCTCAAGGAAAGGAAGCTTTCCCTTTGTGATTTATGCCAAAGATTAATCACCTTTGCTGTGTAGCTTTATTTTGCTAAATATTTGGTTTGAATTCTTGTTTGGCCATTTTACCTTTTGGGGGCTTGCAGTTTTCCCCCTTAGTGTATTTTTATAGTGTTTAAGGTGTCTTCCAATTCTTTTTTTGACCTGCTAAACAGCTAAACCCTTACATTCTCATTTGTAAACTTCGCTCATAGTTCTGGCTGTTCTTTTTCCCTTGGAAAAGGATTTTTAACCTCCTTTTGAAAATACAGAGATTAGAACAGGAATCACAAGTTCAGTACCAGTACAGCAGGGTAGGGTAAAATCCCCTTTTATATCGGTTTCCAGGCAATGTAATCTACAGCTTGAGGACCTCAGAGGATTAACGTTACTGGTAATTAACTCTTTCCTGACTTAAAGATGATTGAGAGTCTCTAGTCTTTGTATTTAGAAAATACTCATTGATAGAAAAGAAGGGTCTAGTCCTTTTCTCATACAGAGTCAACAACAACAGCTTCTATTAATTGCCATGGAATCCTTCGTGCTCCCTCATGCTCCGTTTGACCCACTCGGAAAACTTGAAGGAGCCAGCTGATGGAAATCATCAGGTTTTAAGTCCAGAAAGACCTGTTGTGATTGTTTATTCTTACGTCCTGTCTAGCAGATGAAGGTATCTCGCGCGCTAAACTGAAAGTATTTGCCTAGAGGTTGTGAGGGTTTAGCTAATTCAGTTGTTTGCCCTCTGGCAACCATTTCATAGTATCCTCTTCAGAAGATACTGAGTCTGATGCTAAGTTTATTCAGAATTCTCTTCATATTACAGCTTTGTCATGATCTGGATGTTCCAATGGATTAAATTGAGCAGAATTTACTACCTTTGTTTATTCCCCATTGTTTTATCATCTTCAGTAGTTAATTGGTATTTCTGGTTGTTGGGAAAAACTGATGGCAATTATTTTCCTTTTTTTGGTCACCTTTCATTCCTCAATGCTAGCTGAAATCCTCTGATGCTCGTGCCACACCTCAGTCATTGCTCTGTGTCTCTGGTCAGCTGTTGTGTTTGCAGATACTGTGTAATTTATTTGAAAATTATTATATTATAACTGTTGAGTGTTATGATACAGCATATAAAACCATCTTTTTTTTTTTTTTTTTCCCTTTTAAAAAAGTTGCCGGAATGTGTGGATACCTGGCTGGAAAGATATCCTACTTGCCCATCTGTAGTGAGAAATTTAAGAAACTGAAGGATTCCCCAATAGGAGATGTTCTACGACAAGCTCAGAGACATAGTTCACATAAGTAAGAATTTAATTCTCCTTTTAAAACTTATTCTGGAATAGGTCTTTTTGAACAGATCAAGGCTACATTTGCAGCTTTCAAAGACCTTCAGAGCTGCCCCTTCCCTATTTCCCTCGTTACCCTAGGTCTGCCACGTTGAGGAAGTCGTATCTGTACCAGTTGGCCGGCTGTAAAACATGCATTTTCAGCTTTTTACATACACCTGATGGCTCTCAGGAGTAGAAAAAGAAACATATTACTTAGCGAAACATGTTCCTTGTAAATTAAGATGCTGTTTTCCTGTGGAATTTCCTTCCAGTAGTGCGACTATAGAAATTGCTCCCTTAGTTTAGAAGTAAACCAAGTTAACTGAAATTAAATAGTGTTATGTTCTGGAGCTTTTTTCCCATAGTTTAGTTTGATTGAAGTAGGAAGGAGGGTGGAAATGATTTCAGTGTTTATCAAAGGAAAGAGCTCGGTAAACAATATCAGTGCAGGAAGAAGAATGATGGTCAAACTCACTGCTATTTGTTTAAATCCTTTACATCTGTAACAGCATTATGCTGTACATATGAGAAACTCATCAGGTTCTTAAAACTATTTCCTGTTTTGTTCCAAAATGTTTTCTACCTCAAGTGGTTTTTAATTGCAAACTGCTTTCAGAGTGTCTCACTTAAACCCTTGATTTAAAACTGGGAGAATAGTGTTTGGATAGCGAGAAGTAGTCCTGCTAGGTATGTGCCAAGATTGCTAAATGTTTATAAAGGAGCCAATTACATTCTTAATTACTTTATAAATTCAGATTTATGACAGTTTTGTCTGCAAGATTTACCTATATTGTGAAAGGTTTACATTTCTATGACATCAGCCATAATTTTAGGAATTGCCACTTTATACATTTACTGTATAAACTCAGCTGAGTTCAAGCTAGACTGGTCTCTTCACCTCCCTCCAGTTTCTAGTAAGAAATTGTCACAATCATCAACCGTGTTTACTTCTGCTGAGAAGGTGTTCAAACACCTTCATCTCCTGCGTGGATAAGTCCCTTCAAATTTTAATGGCCCATTTTTTGGTATCTGTAAAATTTTATTTCCTATGTGCTAAATGCCTCCCCCCCCCGCCCCCCTCCTTGGTTGCATGGTTAATTTAAATTAATTCAAATTACATTATTGTCCATCCATGCTACTCTTTTAAACCAGCAACAGAAATCATTACATTTTCACGGTCATTATACATCTACTAATATATATATATTTTGATAATTCTGATTTGCTCTGAAAAATAGGTAGGAAGACAGAAGATAGATCTTTAAAGCTGTGTTTACATATACTTCAAAACATAATTGAGGCAATAAATGGCTTAGTTCTGTTCATTGTGAGAATAAAACCAAGACTAATTGCAAATATTTTTCACATGAAACCAAAAGTACAGCTACACAGAAATTCAAAGTAAGAACAGGAATAAATACTCTAGAGACATTCTAGTGGCACCAAGTGGTATCTGTCTTGATGAAGAGACAAGTTGTGTCGTGATTTGCAGGGCCGTTCTGAGTACGTAGTGAATGCTTTACAATATCAGGCATCAGTTTCCAGAATATTCTTTATGTATCTTACCTTTCTGTTTTGAGAAAACTTGTTAATGTTTCTGCTGAATTCAGCAACTCAAACCTTCATTATTTAATTTCCCCAAGATAGCTCTTCACTGTTTTCTTGTGCTCTTCAGTGCTGATCAATTAGAGCAGCTTCTAATGATGAAGGGGTTTAAATTACAAATTCTTCTTAAAAGGCCTTTAAAAATAGAATCATAGAATCATCCAGGCCGGAAGGGACCTCCAAAGGTCATCTAGTCCGACCTCCCCACATTCGCAGGGACACCCCCAACTAGACCAGGTTGCCCAGGGCCTCGTTGAGCCTCACCTGGAATATCTCCAGGGAAGGGGCCTCAACTGTCTCCCTGGGCAACCTGTTCCAGTGTTCCACCACCCTCAGAGTCAAGAAATTTTTCCTAATATCCAACGTAAATCTACTCTTCTCTAACTTTAAATCCATTGCCCCTCGTCCTATCACAGCAGCCTTTGTGAACAGCCCTTCCCCAGCCTTCCTCTAGGCCCCCTTTAGGTACTGAAAGGCTGCGATTAGGTCTCCCTGGAGCCTCCTCTTCTCCAGGCTAAACAGCCCCAGCTCCCTCAGCCTGTCCTCATAGCAGAGGTGCTCCAATAACTCTAATAAATAATTCTAGTTCATGCTTCCACTAGTTAGGTGGGCACACCTGCTCTTTGTGCCTGATGGGTTGGGTTTTTTTTCTGTCTGAAGGCTCCCTGGGGGGAGGGATTGTCACTTTTGCCTTGTAGAGTGCAAAATACTTCGTCTTTCTGTCTTCTGTTCTGGGGATTTTCAAGTGATGATAATTCATGTTGGAAGCTAAACCATTTGAAATAAAAGAGCATTTTCTTGAACTGCACTTAATATTACTCTTATAGTTCCATTTTTAACTTTCAGTATTTCTGTATTTAATATTTAACTGTATTATTTTCCAGTCGCTCCGGTCGGAAATCTGAGTTTTCAGACATGCCTTCTCAGTCATTTACTGAATCCTCTTCTCCAAGACCTGGACTCCCACTCCCTTCTAGCTATTCAGATGATTATAGTTCAACAGACCGAGGCCTCTCAAGCTACGAACCTGTTCCCTTCAGTGCTTCCCTGAATGAATCCTCACCCACGGGAATTACTGATTACACTGCTCAAGGTGTGTTTGGTCCTAATATTTAGCAGTTTGTAGTACAACATCTCTTCCCTTTCTCTTGGGTACTTCTCTTCCAAAACTATCTATTTTCATGCCACGCAAACACACATGGTACAATATAGTGGTTTTGTCGAATGACACAGCTTGAAGATCCCAGAATTGTTTTTACACCAAAGATAAATAGATCTGTTACTTTGTCTTCCAACTGTAAACTAAATTCAGGGTTGTTTTGTGTTTGGTTGGTGGTTTGGGTTTGTTTTTTTTTTCATGTTTTGTAGCTCTAATTGCAAGTTAAGACTGTAAATTAACTTACAGGCTTTAATCTGTTATGAAACTAAAGCTGCAAAAAAAATGCTTCAGCCTGACTTGAAGTTCTTTTTGATTGAAAGGAAGATGAGTATGCCATCCTCTCACTGCTCTAAATAAACCAGAGTCGCTGCTGTTTCTCTCCCAGCCTTTCCGAGATTATTTCTTCCCGTGGTGGTGCTGCAACTCTACACTACTAGAACTCAGTGGCGTTAAACCGTTTGGGTTTTTTCCTCTTTTTAATAATGTGACATACATTTAAATCTTCTGAGAACTGAATGTGTATTGTGTTCTGTGTGGCAACAGCTGATTTCTCTCAGGAAGACCTGAAATGGTTTTCAGGTGCTGTTGGGTGCAGCTGTTCCGCTCCCTCCAGAATGAACTCTGTCCTCGGCTACTGCACGGGAAACACGTGGTCCCAAATTCAGGTCTTTCTGGTACTTGGTGGAAGAAGTTCCTCTCAAATGCTGAGTTTCACACGTTGAATTAGTTTGGAATTTTTAGCCGCTTTATGTTTCCACAAAATAAAAAGCCCTTTCATGCAACTCTGTTCTAGTTATATACAAGTATCGGATGTAAACGCGTCAAGGAGATTGTAATTACGCTTCATCACAAATATCAGTAGTTGGTAGAACCTTAATTACAGAACCAAGATATGTAGATAAAAGGATAAAATGTTTATCAGGTGACATGTGATGGATGTAGTCCTAACACTTTGAAAGCAGAATTTAAAGCCTGAATGCAAACCTTTGAGCCTCGCCTCGATTTCTTTTCAGAAATCATAAATATAGCAAATGTATGATAATCATAGACTTTACATAAAAGTGACCAGAACTGTTTTGTGCATCAAGTACCACGTGGTGGTTTGGATTGCCATTAGGTAAAATGAAGACTAGGAGTTAACTGCCAGTCTTCCAAAGCAGTTTGACAAAATGAAAAAGATAAAAGGAGTAGATTAATTAAAGAGCGCATACATTCCCGGTTGCATTTAGAATTGCAGCTGTCGTGCTCCTTTTCATTTAGAATTGAGCTGTAATTATCTGTCCTTCTAGAACGTGTCGCAGCCAAGTTCTGGTACGTGATACCATTTCTAGGATCTTGATGTTTGAATTTTTTTCTGTTTTTGTTTTTTTCAGAACCTGCTCCAGTTCCAGAAGAAAGTCGTAAAAAAAAAGGCATCACGTATGAGGAATTAAGGAATAAACACAGAGAGACGTATGAGGTAATGCAACCACCAAAGGCAGAAACTCCAAGCAAGTTTTCACAGGAAAAGCCAGCTAAGGAAGGTAATATACTGATTTGTAGGAACTTGTTGTAAATTCAAATACTGGCAATAATGTTAAAAATGGCTTAATTCTGCTTACCCTTTAAGCAGTTTTTGTAGGTATCTCGTGTGTGATGCGGTCTGCAGTTTCATATTTCAAATCAATTGGTTTTTTAAAAAATACTGATCTTCCAGCAGCAAGCTAGAATTCTTCTTCCCCAGCCTTATTGCTTGGTGCCAGACCGAAAATCTCATCACTTTTGGTTTATTGACTAATTTGAGCAGCCTCTTTCAACAAAGAATCCTCTGAGCTCAGAGCTATACTGAAGGGGTTTAGCTTTGGAAGGGGGGGTGTATTTTAGATAGCATTGTTCTCTCAAAATAGAGCACATGGCTGATGGTTTTGAAGGGGGGTGTGTGTGTTATTTATTCTTACGAATTGTTTCGTGTGGAATTAGAGGATTTCTATAGAGGCATTGTTTGTAGAGGTTCATTTTCTACATTAAAACTCAAAAGGAAGGAAGCAGTATTTGGCAGCAATATCAAGATTTGTTTTCACAGTGAAAAACAAAAATTTAAACAGCAAAATAAGAATGTGATGTCCTGAAGAATAACACGCCATTCAGTCAGCTTCTTGACTCAATCAATTTTTTTGAAAAGGAGACACGTAAGTCATTCATAAACTGCTTGCAGTAGGGCTTGGGGGCTTTTTAATTTAGTGAGGCACCTGCAAAAACGATGTTTGCGAGAGGAACGTTTCAGCATTTAGTGTGCTGCTGGAGAAGCTGGCTCCAGTCGTTTGCCTTCGACTGCAGTGTCCAATCTCATCCATCGCATTGTAACAAGGGTTGTAGGAAGGGCTCCTGTTGAGCATCACACGTGGTAACGAAGTATTAAAAACAAATCGGGCAATTAATGCAAAGGGTTCAGAAGTGCTAATAGTGAGCTTCAGAACGGTGTTGCTTCGAGCCTCAGTCTGTTTCATGCTTGTGAATTACTTTATCCAGATCAGTTTTTGGACAGATCTATGTGGTCTTGAAATAATATTACCCTATGTGGTCTTGAAATAACATTACCCAATAATTGTCTATAATTTTTATTTCAAGGACGAAAGCTTTTTTTCTCTTCTTGTGTGGACTCTGCCAAATGAGACATTAAAAACATATTGAAGCTGTAGTTTCAGATGCTTCTAAATTCCATCAGCTAAGGCTTCATTGATTTACACGGCATTTCTTTTTGAAGATATTTCTGCATAAATAGAAAGCCCAGACATGTAACTTGAAAACCATACACCTAAATCCTAGGAAGCGTTCTGCAAACCTTGCTTTATTCCATGGCACATCTTGTGGCTGTGGAATGAGAATATGGATTCACCTCCCCTGCTGCAACTTCTGACCATTTCCTCTGGTCCTGTCTTATTCCCTTGGGAGAAGAGGCCAACACCCACCTCTCTGCATCCTCCTTTCAGGTAGCTGTAGAGGTCCATGAGGTCTCCCCTCAGCCTCCTCTCCTCCAAACTAAACATTTGGTTCCCTCAGCCTCTCCTCGTATCACTTGTTCTCTAGACCCCTCACCAGCTTGGTGACTGTCCTTTGGACACGTTCCAGCATTTCAGTGTCCTTCTTGTAGTGGGGGTCCCACAGCTGGACACAGCACTCGAGGTGAGGCCTCACCAGTGCTGAGTACAGAGGCACCATCACTTCCCAACTCCTGCCTGATGCAGGCCAGGATGCTGTTGGCCTTCTTGGTCACCTACCTTCCATCTGCTGGTGCCTTCTCTGGTCATGGTGCCTGTACAAATACATGCATCTACGTACAGATCCAGACCATTCCAGGGACTGAGCGCAGCCTCCCGCAGTTAACAGAAGCAGGAATTGTACTGTCCCGTGAGAGAGCTTCTCGTTGTGCCTCACTGATATCCTTCAGCTTCCCAGAGGTTTGCCAGTGCATTATGCTGTTTGCTGACATCTCACCGAAACAAGGACCAGGCGTTCTGCTCTGTCCCACCGGTTCTGCTGCCGATAGGCATTAACAACAGCGAGGCTCAGCAATTAACCTGCAAGCAGATTTATAAAGGGGTTGCCAGGCAAGTGTGGGCGTTCCTGCAGGATCGTACAGGTCCATCCTTTGCCCTGTCAGTGATGGCAGTCGCTTAGAAGCCATTTCTGCAGCTCACGTTCAGGAGGGCATCTTTTCACTTTCTGGTCTCTGTTCAGTTACTCCCGATGTACATCTGAATACATCTGTTCAGACCCGGACCCTGGGGTGGTTTTTTTCCCACTCTGACTCACTCCTCCACTAAAGGAAGCTGCCAAATAATAACGGCTGAGTAGTTTCCTAGTAGGAATTACTGATTTTTTTGTTTGTTTGTCTTTGAATGTGTTTTTAACCATCCTGAACCCATCCAATTGCGCACGTAACAAGATTATGTAGCCACATTATTTATCGTAACATTCCTTGCTCGTTTCCTCCAATTGTCTTGGTTTCATCCACATGTTACATTTGTTTCAAAGTAATTACAAATTCTGTAGAGCAGGAATTAGCCCAGTAGACCTCTTGACTGAATATGAATTCATTACAGAGTGATGATTAACAAACTCTTCTTCCCATTTATTCGAAAGTACCTTTAATTAGATGTCTGTTGTGCCGTGACTGACGCTCTCCCCGCTTGAAATGATACCGAGTTTCATCCTGCTTTTCAGCCCCATGGAAGATAAAGTTCTGCAGTTAATTTAAGTCACGTGTGACTACTTTTCCTTCTTTTCTTTAGTTAAAGTAAATAAATATGGAGATACCTGGGATGAGTAAGAGCTGAGCGAAGGAGTGAAGAAAAGAATCTCCTGTCAGCGAACTCGAACTTCATCTAGATTAGTCATGACCGTCGGCACCTTCCGTGTGTTTCGCCGGGCACAGCTGTTAATAAATGAAGAGAAAATCCTGACTTGCCAGAAGATTAAAGGCTTAATTATTATCTTTCTTTTTTTTTTTGGTCTTAATTTTGCATAAATGGCAAGCAAGGCTATTGTGAGGTGGCCTGACTATTTGTGCTGCTGTTTAAGAATGAGAAGGGTAGCTGGCGATAACTGATACAGGTGTATAGCGAAAGGTAAAAATGTGTGTAAATAAATGCAATCGCACCTTTTGGGAAGGGAAAAATACCTGAATCTTCTCAAATTCTCAAGACTTGAATTAAAAGTTGCCTGTAGAACTTACCTCTGAAAGCGATATTCTGGAAATCTCAGATTGTTGTCGTGCTTGGAATGATGCTGTGAACAATCCTGGGGGGGGTGAAGGGCTAAGGAAGGGAGCAGAACACATACTTTACTGTTTTTTAAAACTGTTTTCATGGCACTGGCTACATCTTTACACCGATACTCTGACTTGCCCACCCTACCCACGTCCCTTAGGAGAGTGATTTCAG
Organism: Pedionomus torquatus; assembly: GCA_013398155.1. Lineage (NCBI taxonomy): Eukaryota > Metazoa > Chordata > Aves > Charadriiformes > Pedionomidae > Pedionomus > Pedionomus torquatus. The sequence goes on from VZRU01008039.1 coordinate 12,266, forward strand.
AAGAAAATGATTGAAACTGCAGCTTGTTAAATACCGAATTTACCGAATTGTTTAAATAACTAAATTTTAAAGTACCGAAGGTTAAACCTCATAAACTGTGGGGAAAGTTGGAATGGTATCTTGGTTGTTAGCATTAGGGTTTGTGAATTTGGCCTTATTTCTCAGTTTACGCGTGTCGTGACAGAAACCCTGGGTTAATGGAGAAAAGATCCGGATCAATGGAATGTTGCATTGGCATTACCTGTAAGAAAAGAGCTCAATTGGCAAAAACTACTGAAGAGCATTTCGTAAAGTTTCCATCCCCTGTTCTTCTCTCCACCACAACATTGTCATCCAGTAGCCATTCTCACCTCTTCGGGTTTGCTGTTCCCTCACTCAGCTTTGTCTTGATTCTGATTGGGGGG
>VZRU01008039.1:13046-27534 GCA_013398155.1 Pedionomus torquatus
AATGTGTTAATTGGATCATTTTCAAGTTGTATCAAAAAATGGAACTTGTAGAGAATGCTTCTCCTGGCCGCTGTGAGAAAGTCTTGAAAGTGCCCGACGTCTGCCAGAATTGCGTTGCTGTGGGGTGTTTTACAGTCGCTATTCCAAAGGTGATTAAATTTATCCTGAAAATACTCAGAGAGTTCCTTAGTTGTGATTTATACAAGTAAAAGGAGGCAAAGGAATTCGATGGTGAAACTGGAGCTGGTTTGGTGGGTGGGTGGGTGGTTCTTTTTTAAACCGTGGTGGTGTTTTTCCATCTGTAAAAAAAAAAAAAGAAATACTATTCCTTTTGAATGAATGAAAATTGTGGATGAACGAGAAGTCTCCCGGGGAGAAAACAGGAGTGGGCTAATGGCAGTGAGGGGATGGCAGCACCTAGAAGATACCAACTGTGGAACACTAATCTTCCCTGATACAAATATTTATTTTTTTCTCCCCTTTTGGGGCATTTGGGATAATACTGGATCTCAAGTAAAAGAAAGAAAGGACATACTAACTTTTTTCTTTTCCTCAGGCGGCTCGATGAATGTTTACGCTACAAGTTGGGTATTTGGGGAAGGGAACGATGGTTTCAGGAGCTGGTGCGACCTGAGTTAACTCAAATACCCCATCAAGTGCGGGCGCTCCGCTCCACCCAGAAGACTGAGTCCCTCTGTTTCCCCACGATCTCTGTGGAAGCCCAGAGGAGGGCCACGAAGATGATCAAAGGGCTGGAGCACCTCTGCTAGGAGGACAGGCTGAGGGAGCTGGGGCTGCTCAGCCTGGAGGAGGCTCCAGGGAGACCTTCTAGCAGCCTTTTGGTACCTGAAGGGGGTCTGCAGGAAGGCTGGGGAGGGGCTGTTCACAAAGGCTGCTGCGATAGAACGAGGGGCAATGGACTTATGTTGGAGAAGAGTAGATTTAAGTTGAATATTTAATCTGGGTGCCTGGGGCGGGCTGAAGGCCTTACACTCCTCTTCTTGCCCGTTCCCCGCTTCTCAGCCTGGGGGCATTTGCTGCGCCGCACGCCGGGGTCCGTACCCTGGTGGGTTTTGTATATATTTTGTCATTTTCCATACTTGGGGTGATCTGTGTGTCTGTCCTGAGCGGGGACCAGCCGAGTTCTGAATTGCCCCAGAGGGCAGAGGATTTAACCCGGTGCCACTCCAGCGCTGAAAAGCACTTAGCGCCTGTTTCACACCCAGCTCTCCCAAACTACAGTGTCTGGAGAATGCTGTGTGTGCTGGTAGCTGATAATTAGCACTTAATACGATTATCACAGTTCAGATGATTATCAGAAGCCTGCGATCTGGAAACGGGACTTCCTTCAACGCGTCTTGCCTCAAATTAATATTTGAGGTGGGCAAACACAGTAGTTATTAGAAACTATTGGATTTTTTTTCCCCCCTTTCATGGTGGAGAAAACAAAAGACATATATAACATACAATGAATGTTTTAAAAGTTTACCATCTGTGAAGGGAACATTGCGTACACGGAAGGTTTCCCAACTGAGTAGGTAGGGGGCTTTCGCCCTGCTGCATCTGGTCGGTACTGAATTGCCAGCAAACAATGGAAAATTCTTTGCCTTCAGGCCCGTGGCCTTACTGGGCATTGAACACAGGAGAGTTCCCACTCGTAGCTGTTCCATAGGGTGTTGGAAACGGGTGTTTTGTCGAAGTTGGGGCACATTCAGTTTGCTGCAGCAACACGTGTGTGTTGAAGCCCTGATTTACAAAAGAGCTGAATTTGGGGATTCAGTCTTTTCCTCCGCATCTCCCATTAATACCCCTGGTTTTTTTCCAGTCCCCCGATTTTGGCCAGTACCCCGGTATCCACGAGCGACTCACTTGTACTGTGCTTACATGGCCTGGGCAGATTTTTAACAGAATCTGAGTGCCTTAGAGCTGAGGACAGGGTTATTGTCACTGAAAACAATGTGTCCAGATACGAGGGAGCAGGAAGAATGGGGAACGTGTGAAGAAAGAAATGCGTGACAGACCCTCTTGGTTTACGTTTACATCTATTTCCAGCTGATATGTTGTCTATTTTTCCTAATTCAATAACCAGGCCAGCTGTTTTCCTGGAATATATTTCAGGAAATTCAGAATTTCACTTTGCGTTACCATCTGTATTTCTAATCGCGTATATTTACAATCTGGCCAAACCGGTGGCATTGGAAAAGACTTGTGACGTTGCCCTATGGGGCCATCATACCTACAGGTTCATTAATCATAGAATCAATTGTCTAGGTTGGAAGGGACCTTTGAGATCATCTAACCCAACCATCAACCTAACTCTGATAAAGAATCAGCGCTAAACCATGTCCCTCGGCACTCTGTCAGCTCCTCTTTTAAATACCTCCAGGGATGGTGCCTCAACCACCCCCCTGGGCAGCCCATTCCAATGTTTAATAACCCTTTCTGTGTAAAAAGTTTTCCAAATATCCATAAACCTCCCCTGGTGCAACTTGAGGCCATTTCCTCTTATCGTCTGTGACTTGGGAGAAGATACTGACCCCCACCTCACTACAACCTCCTTCCAGGTAGTTGTAGAGACCGAGAAGGTCTCCCCTCAGCCTCCTTTTCTCCAGGTTGAACAACCCCAGCTCCCTCAGCCTCCCCTCAACAAGGTTTGTTCTCCAGACCCCTCACCACGTTCCTTGCCCTTCTCTGGACCCGCCCCAGCACCTCGATGTCTTTTTTTTTTGTTTTGCGGTGAGGGGCCCAAAATTGGACACAGCCCTCCACAAAATAAATTTGAACTACATAAAAATTAGGTTGCACCTTAAATCAACCACCGTAAAATGGTTCTAAATCCTTTGCTGTGGACGTTTCTAACCAAACCTTTTAAGCAACTGCTTTCACAATTTTTTAAAATGCTTAAAAAGAAGCGTTTGTGTGGCCAGTGTAATGGAGTCAGTTGTTACACGTGTAGGCACAGGGACAGGGCTGTGGGAAGGTGCCTCTGTTTTTTAACTGCTGGTAAAGCTGCACCAAAAACCCTGCTCCTGAACACTTCTGTCTTTCCCCAAATCAGCAGAGGCATTTGGAGCCCCGAGTAGGTAGACAATCTGAGCTTTCCAGAGGTCTGTTCCTACTAAAGTTGTTCGAAACGCATTCACGTGAAAGAGAAAAGCATAAATGAAAAATAATGTTGATAAGGTCAACGGAAGGAGATTTGCAGAAGCCAGGGGGAATCATCCGTACTATTCCAAACTCAACCCACAGCTCTCTTGCCTTCTTGAGAATCAAGGAGAAATCAGGACTCGGTGGCTGTTTGCTGGAAGCCAAGAGACTTCTGTATTTGGACTTCTTTGCTGGACTCCGCATTTGGTGGTCCTTAAGGAGGACCTCATCCACAGCCCAGGCAGTTCCTTGGCTCTCCCAAAGACACCAAACCTTTCCCGGTAGGGCTCTTCTTGCACCCAGTCTTTCCCACTCCCACCCAGAGTTAAGTTCTCTCTCTCGCCTCTGAAGTGAGACAACAGCGCCTACAAACAGCCTTTTACTTTTCACAGTTCGGCCACCTATTGGGTTGTCTGTAGAAACCAACAAAGGGTGTTTGGATTTTAATCTCAAGGCGATTTGCATCTCGTTACTATTTCCGGCTCTTGCCTGGGGTCTGTTCATAGGGGTCTGCGCTGGTTCAGCAGAGCCAACGCAGCTTTGGACAGGGATAAGCCTCCAGTTTACACTTGAAGGATCGTCTCTGCTAGTGTAAGAACTGGAGAGGACCCACCAGCACCAAGCAGCACTTTTGATGCATCTTGGAGCAGCCGCATTAGAACCTGAACCAAGGAACACCAGGGGGTCTTACACATGAACCACCTCGGCCAGGGAACAGATTTCCAGTTCATAAGACCATCAAGTGAATTATTCTTTCCTAACAATGAGGAAAATAAAACAAGTAGTATTTTTATTTAACCAATGTCACCTTTTGGCTGTCGTAGACTGCTGAGCTGTTGTCTTGCAGTTATGCAAAACTATGCAAAACAACTCCCAGACCCCTGTATTGAGAATGTCAGAGTACTTTAAAACCAACTGTGTGGTGCAGTCAGTATTTCTCCCCATGAAACTGAAGCTTAAAAAATGAAGCTTATTATTCAGTTTCTCAGTATTGAGATTTTTTTTTTCTCCTATCTCTTCTATCATTCTGTCATCAAGAAACGTAACCGTGTTTTCCTTTAGCAGATTATCTGCTAAAATGTTGACCAGATGCCCCCAGGCACGTCCCCAGAAAACCCTCTCAAGCCTTCTAGGTTTTAAACTGGCCTCGAGAAGCATCTCATTAATTTCTTGAGAACCTAATTTTTTTTGAGACTTATAAAAACCCAACCAAATAAGGGAAAAACCCATCCCATCCCAAAGCACATGCACAGCACGGAGCAGGTCCTTTTGTTCTTGTGTCCACTCTTAAAAAAAAAAAAAAAATTAATATATTTGCAAGGAATAACATCCTGCTGTGAAAGCTGTCATGATTTCTCATAGTATGTCACAGGAATACTTACGGCACTTCAGGACTTCACGAATCCAGCTCCACCTGTTTTAGAGGTGCTTCCCGAAGTCAAGCACGTGCTTGGGCCGTGAGGAAAAGTGGATGAGTACTGCCAAGCTGTACGAGTACCGCAACGCTGATGTCAGAAGCTGGATCCCTTCTTTCGGCTCTCTCGGATGGAGCTCTTGCGCATGATGCCAAAAACGAGTTGGGTGAGTGGGACAAATTACCAGCAGCTCTTCCACCGGTTTAGAAAGAGTCACGAGGAAGGAGCTGCTGCTCCCAAATTAGCGTTGGTGTCAGAGGCACCGGAGCGGTGCCTGAGCTTCCCCTCCATAGCTCTCACGGGGCCTGGCCCGGTGTGCTTGTCTCCAACTCCTGCCCCACAGTTTGCTCCTTCTTCCCAGCCTTCCCATTAACTACGGACCCACAGCATCCCCCACTCTCTCATTCTGCTCTCAATACGTAAGAAAATAAGCCCCAAATCTTATTTTTGATAGGGAATTAGAAACACTTGAGCAGTGAGCTTTCATCTTCCCTTCATTCCCAGATTTAGAAGAGAATTACAGACCAGCTGGCTTGCCTGGAGTCCAACTACCAAGTCAGGATTTAAACACAAATGTGCTTTGTTTGCAATCTACAATTGTGTTTTCTTCTGAAAGACAATTTTTAATTTTTTTTTTTTTTTTTAAATTTGAATCGAATCTAGGATTTGAAAAATCATTTCAAATAGCTGATTCCAAAGTCCCTAAAGACAAGCAGTCTATTGCAGCTGTTTTGAGGTTAATGATGTCATTTATAGCTTCCCTCTTCTACACTGACCCTGTCTCTGCTCATAATTTCATACAGTGGATTGAGGCTAACATAAAGCTACTCACTTTGCAGGCATTACAGCCGAAAGATGTATTTTGTTTCTTGATTTTAACAAGGATGTGGACTTCAACCAGGCTGTGGTATTCCCAAGCACACACTTAAACTCCCTGGTCCGTGGGTGAAGGGAGGAAGCTCAATTTTGCATACACAAATGACTGATAGGAAGCTCTTGTGTGTGCATTGGATTTTTTTAGCCTTTGTGTACCATCTTCCAGGCAAATGTATCCTACATGCGTACAAGAAAATATTAAGAAAAATTTTAGCATTGTACGCTTGATCCTTTGCAAGGTCAACTGTTTTTCCTCCTGGAGATCTCTTTTGCTTTTATTCCAAAATGAAATAAAGATTACAGAAGCGACTGATTACCTCAAATTTTTACCTTTTTTTTTTTAATAGGTCACCCCCAAAATTCAATATATTTAACTTCTACTTCAATTCCAAACAAATTCTTTAACCGACTTGTATGAAATGCACGAGAGTAACGGTCAACATAGGTTAGCTCGTTAAATTGTGCATAATTACTACTAAACAGCTGTACTAACTTACAGTTCTTAGAGCACTCTTTCTTAATCATCAGGAGCTTCTCTTCCCAAGTAGAAAAATCATGAGGGTCTGGCCACGAGAGCAAGTGAGGTTTTGTTTGGCTCTTCCTGTCTCCCTTTTGCATAAAGTAATAACGTAAAATAATCAGTAATCATTTAAATATTCCTTTCTTGCAGTCACGTAGCAGAACTACTCCCACCCCAACGCCCGCTTTTCTTCTAGAACTTCTCCTGTGAACTACAAAGCACTTTTTCAGATTTCCTTGTCAAATCTTAAGAGGCTTAGAAGTTGAACCAGGTCCTGTAAACCAGTCAATGTTGAAAAATCCACCCCTGGAACACACAGCCAGCCACCAGGAAAATTCCAACACACCTGTAAGTCACAGCCCAACAAAAGGCAGCTGGCTCCAACTTTATCAAACTAAATAACCCGGTGCAGATTGCGTTGGGCGTCTTCCCTGCCTTTGCGCAGCTGGTGCTTTTGAGAGAGTCAGTTCACTTAAATTTCACACGATTTTAAAATGCTTAAGTTCTACCTATGAAATATTGCAACATCATTACTACCTCCTTGGAAAGGCTTGTAGCCCAGCTGCACCCTTGACTGGCTTGTTGGTCACACAAAGCAGGAAAAATTGTATTTTAACAAAATTAAATAACGACCTTGCCTAAACATCCCCCCTGTTATCTCTCAAATCAAGGAGTATTATGTGGAGCCTGACACCTGCCAGGCCTAAATAATTATTTGGCCATAAATCCTCTGAAGTACAGAAAAATGTTTTTAAAGCCCTAAGGAACAGTTTGCCCGTAAGCTCTGCTCTTTGCCTTTGATACGCACCGATTCAGTGCTATTACAGCTTAGATTCACAAACAGCCTTTTTTTCCATAGCAGTATTGTAGTAACTCATGAACGTTGATCCATTAGTGTGACAATTAGCTAATCAGAGTGCTGCCTCTTGCTAAGTATGGGAATAAATTCAGGGGAAAAAAAAAAGGAGACAAGAATTTTCATATAGCAGTACATTTATTGCAGCAAAGTAATAGGAAACCTGAACAAAATTATGTGTAAAGTGAAGTGAAGTAGCTAAGTCATAACCCCAGGAGGTAACACTCACCACAAGAACAGCCTTTGAGAACCTGACTTGAGAGGTCCTGTCACACTCACCAATCTCCTCGGCATCACATGGACCTCACGGCTCACCTCAGATAACCCAGGTGTGACTAACCTCGCTGCGCTTTGTTGCTGTTATCTTGACAGCAGGTGTCAGATGAAGGGAAAGTAGCTAAGACAGGTCAGCACGCGAGTTTTGCCGGCCATCACAGCACACCTGTGATAATTACATTATTTTCACAAAGGAGGGTGACTTCTCTGTGGCTGTGTAACCTTCTCTCCCTGTAGCCCCCCTGAAGGCTCCCCTGCCTGTACCCCAAGCATCAGCTCTGACACAGCACAGCTGTGTGCCCTGACTCAGGCTGCTGAGGAAGAGCTATGGAAAAAAAGTCTGTGGAAAGGTAAAAAGTGTCAAACCAAAGCCCCTGCTGAGTCAGGGATTCTTAGCAGCTCACAAATTCAAGGGGGCAACCACCAATTTGGGAAGCTATAAAATCTTAAAAGAGTAAAGGCCAGGGAGGCTACTTAGTCTAACCCTTCTCTTCCTGGCTCGGAAAGACTCTCCAAGTATCTTATCAGGGTGGTGAGTATTTAGCCTAATAGCGTGTTAAATTGTTTTATATTCTGTATATATTATTCTATATATCCTGCTTGTAGAATCTCTTTGTGCTGAGGTAAAGATGCTGGTTCAAAAGAGGGGTACTAACCACAGGCATTGTATAAAAGCAAACAAATAAAAATATAATCCACAGAAGACAGGTTTCATCAACTGACAAGCTCAAGCTCTTCAGTAGCTGTATATTTGATTTCCATGGGAACACCATCACTGTGTTTAGGGAAAGTGTCCACTTTTGATCTCCTGGGATATTTCATGGAAGTTTGTGTGTCAGGCTGTTTGCAGACACCACACGCCATCTAGTTTTTTTTCTCAACAGACCTTAAAACCCCCAAAATTCTTTATCCTCTTGTTCATTATAAATGTGGCACATGCTTTCGATATCCTTGGCAAAATGGACTTCTATGTGAAGCTGGCCTCTCAGAAGTTGGTTCAGCACCATAACTGGGGTGTGACAATTCCCTAACGAACTTCTCTCTTACTACTCTTAAACCAGTCCATAAACAAGGAGCCAGCTCAGAGACTGAATAGCTGCTTAACTGCAACTCCATTTTAAACATCCTCGCAATTCTTTCCTTTAGACACCAAAGACAACCATTCCAGGGTATGCCACTTTGCTTGCTACACAAATTATTGCTGGCATCTACGAACAATAGACAAATTTAATTTTTCAGCATTGAGGTAAATTGCACCGAACAGAGGAAAATAAATCAAAACATGGTGAGAAGAAAGATAAGTGGAAAAAAAAATAATCAAGAAGTGCATTATGACCGATATTATGAACAGAACTACCTAATATTATGCAACTACTTCAAATAAGCTGATTTACACCAAATCAAAGACATTAATTCTTCTCTACAGAATAAAGCCTTGAAAGAAGCAGCAGATCCGTAAGGTTTTTATCATCTTCACCACACCTGTAAATGGAATGAGAGTACCTGTTATTTAGCTGAGTGGCACCTTGTTTTTGATATTAAATGTGCAGCTTCTTGGTGATTCCTGTGAGAACTCTGCTAAGTCCCTGAGGAAAAAAGGCATTCTCTTCGGACACACCAACAGGAGTACAATTTTATCTGTGAGGTCCTCCTGGGCAAGGCCAGAGCTTGCAACGTATTTCTTAGCACAGGTAGAGATGCGATCAGTAGGGTCTCTCTACAGTTTTAGAACATAACATGCTCAATTTACAATTTTTACTAAAACATAAACGAGGTTATGAGGTTATTATTTTCTCTGTTTAACAATACAAAGATATTTATTTTCCTAAGTTTCTAAAATCTGTCCATCAAAACTGATTCCTGGCAGAAAAATTCAAGATATCCCACAAAAGCCAAGCATAATGGCTTTTTCCTTTCAGTAAGTAAAATTTAAAAGAAGTACACATGCATTTTTTTTCAGACTTATGTGTCTGACTAAGCTTTCTAGCCCTTTTAAAAAACAAACAAGACCTAAGTGGCTGGTAGAAAGTGCAGCGATCAAGGTCTTTGGTGAACATAAGAGCTGGAACAGGGAGCAGGTTCCGCAGGAGAAATTGCAGGATCATTTGGAAGAGGAAAACCAACAGAGGGGCCTGTGGCATCCTGCATTCTTCCCTTCATACAGCTGCAAGACTCCTTTATATTTGAGGCAATTTGGAATTTATTTAAAAGCTAATTGGTACTTATACACCGGAAAAAATATTGTCAGCTCACAGAGGAAGGCTGAAAAAGGGAAAAAGCTGGAAAAGAAACGCATTTGGATTAAAAGTTCAGAAAGCTCCAGTTCTGACAAACAGCGGAGCTAAATCCCACCATCAACATTTGATTCTACTACACAGGTAAATGCTAGTAAGTGACTGTGGCTCAATTAAATATGCTTTGGGTATATGTATATCCATAAAAAAATACATATGTATTTAATATGAGGATACTGGCTAAGGAAACCTTAATTTAAGAGAAAATCTTCAAAAGCACTTAATCAGCACAGTAATGCAAGGGTTTAATTAAGCTCACAACTGCTAATGGATTTAGGGTATCATTCATTAACAGTTATCTAAGCCTGGCTCGCTCCCTCCTTTGTGCTAGCACTAGTTAAGTTACCCATCAGAGAGGTTTGATGTTTTTCACCTCCCTTTCCTTCTGGGTTTGATACCCAGCTAGAGGAGTGAGCTGATTTAGAGGGCCGCAGTGTTTCATGATGTCCACAGCTGGCACAGAAGAAGTGCTGCCCGTTTTGGCAACAACGCTATTACACGAGCCTAAGCCAAAGTGTGTTTTCTGCTAGCAGCTCAGCACTTGCAGTTCTTGATATAAAATACTCAAGCAGTGGCAAAGTTGTTTAAAACCAATAATTTATTCCCATGGCTTCTTTCCGTACAATCCTTACTGCCACAATGTATTGCTGCGTAGTAAAAATCCATCAAAACATCTCTTCTGGGTAAGGAAACAGGTTCTGCTAGCATACTCCTTATAGATCCTCTGCACTTCAGAGCAAGAAAGGGACCAACATCAATATCCTTGTCTAAATTCCTACATAATACATGCCAAAGAGACTCAACCCTACTATTTCTGCACCAGGCTTTTTGTTCCAGGATACAGCTTAGAGCCATAACAAACTCGCGTGGCAGAATTTCAAACAGGCCCTTTGCTCTCCTCTCTCGCAGGCAGCCAAGCTATTTGCAAACACTTTCACACATTCTCCTGCCTGTAAGAAATGTAGGCCACAGCTCACCACAAGCAGAATGTGTGAAAATGCTTTTCAAAAGCCCAGCTGCTGGCCTGTTTTTCATAGACAAAGAGTGAAAGCGCTTTTAAATACCCCTCTGACTTCCACCCTGCAAATTCTCCTTTTTCTCAAAGGGAGCTTTCCCCTTTCTGGGGTGAAAACATCCCAACATCCCACGGGCTGTCTCCACACGTAGCTGCTCTAGCACCACTCTTCTACTGCCCTTGCTGAGGCTCTGGCCAAACCATAGTACTGGATGAAAAAACCCAAACCACCAATTAAACCAACGAACAAACCCACCCCCAACCATGTCTGCTTTTAGATTCCAAGTATTTCAATGTATTTCTAAATATCGATGTTATCCATAATTATTTGATTCTTCAGTTAAAAAAGTTGGAAATTGAAAGCTGTTATATTTGTTTTCCTACAAGTAGTAAATCCAAATTAATTCTGTCTAGATGAATAAAACAATACTGTGCTACAGCAAAAGCAGAAATTCCTAAGAAATGGGGGATTTAAAATTAGCATGAAAAGAATGTAAATTAAAAATGAAGCAATTTATAAACCATCGACAGAGGGTATTTCCTTGAATAATACTCAGATTTTAATCCACGGTTTTCACTACACTGTCCAAACATTTCAAACTAATACATCTCAACATGGAAAGTAAAATGATAATTTATTTTATATTTCAGGGTTGCCTACCTGGGTCTAAGATGCTGAAGGAATTGCGCCTTCTTTCTCATTTGGTCCTAATTTTGCTCCACATTCTTTGCAAGTATGATGACAATGCCTATCATATAGAAAGCAAACAAAGTATTCAAGAATTTTGCTGGGTTTCTTCTAATACAATCATATAGCATGCTGAGAAATGTTCCTGAAGAAGTAATCTCTTGCCTAAATTCTCTAATTGTTGTAAATTGCGAAAGATGACATCTGCATATCTCAGCCAATAAAACCCCACTAATTATTACTCTTCACCATTTCCAGCAAACATCACATTATAGCAGGATCTTCTAAGCAGGAAAAGACAATCTTTGCCATTGTACCTATCAATAATGAGCAAACAGAGTTAGGAGCAAAATGTGTAGTACAAAAGAGTGGCAAATAGCCATTTTGTGTAACACCATGTGAGGAAAGTAACAGCTTTTGCAGGGGGGAAGAATGTGGGTCGAGATTGAAATTTATGTTAAAATATGAGAACAGTGTAAAAAAATCTGTGGTGTATTTGGCCAGATGTGTGGTACAAAGGAGGACTCAAAGGGCCGAGTGATATAACAGAAGATCGTGAGACACTTAAGAGGCACAATACTAGATAAAACCAGAACTAGTAACTGTTGTCCCATCACACTCAAAAGTATGATAATTTCATTTAAATAATGGATTTCCTAATGACAGCCAATACACTCAGTTTAATTTTCATTTTCTGAAGAATATTTAGTAGTTTCTAATACTGACATATATAGCCTAAGGATATAAGAGCAGTGTTCAGTGACCTGCTCACAAAATTCAAATTCATAGTTTGGCTGCATGTTATTTTTACTGTTGTAAAGACTATTTTGATCCAGGATTAATGATTTACATAAGCACAAACCTCTTTTTGTGTGGACACAATGGTACAATACCAGCTTCCTGGAACTTCTTTTGGCATTCTCCCACGTATGACATCTTTCCAATGGCAAAACCTAAGACACCAGCAACTATAAAGACAGATAACAAAAGATTGTTAATGCACGAGCTTAAATCAAGGGTATGCAATTGGCTCCCTTTTAATCATATGACAAGTTGTATGTAGCGTGTCTTCTCAAAACATGTCGCAAACACACGTGAAGTTATTCAGGGATTACGGGGATGATTTCAGTAACTACTGAAAACCGGCTATCTGTCGTGAGACGTGGCAACTGGTCCAAAACAATGCAGACAGGAAAAGGTTATCATGTTCATCTGGAATTACAAGATTTTAGATTCTGAGGAACAGGTTCTAGAGAAAGCCCTCAATGAAATTAAAACACCATCTCAGCACTAATTTATCCTGCCCTTGTATGCACACCATGGTATTTCTGATGATGGCAATTTTAACATTGTTAAATTGTTAATTATTTGTTGTCTTTATCAACATGGTCTTAAACCAGACAGTTAAGATAAATCAAATGAACACATACTGTATATATACTGTGATGGCCCCTTGACACCATAAGCAGAGTGATCTGCTAAGCGTGGATGATCAACGAGGCTGACGGTACTTACAAGTAAGATTGGACTTTTTACCAGTTTGAGAGGATATATTAAGTAAATATAAGCTGTTACCGAAAATGTTCACATTAAAAGAACCAAATATTTATTTTTAAACACAGCAGAATTCTGACTTCCTAAAGCACTGCAGTAATAGCTCAGAAATTCCAAAAAAGGAAGAGTTTGAAAAGAAATTCAGAGAGATGCATCTAAGGTCTGCAGATTGCCTGTAAATAACCTTTCTTTTCCTTTTAGAATTGGGTACAACTTACTTGCCACCTTAGGTAATGCACCAAATCTTGGGCTTGCTGAGAAAATGCCTACAATAAAAGAAAACAGTAAGAAAATTAATTCATTTGAGGAACTCATCAATCAAAACCAAAGACAGTATTTTTTCCTACGAGCTTTTGCATTTCTGAAGGTGAAGACTGTACAAAAAATTTTTAAGTCCACCTACTCAGATTTAGGAACATCAGGGCAGGAGGATGATGAAGATGATCAGAGGGCTGGAGTACTTCCCCTATGAAGAAAGGCTGAGAGAGCTGGGGTTGTTCAGTCTGGAGAAGAGAAGGCTCCAGGGAGGCCTTATAGCCTCTTCTAGTACCTAAAGGGGGCCTACAGGAGACATGGGGAGGGACTACTTATCAGGAAGTGTAGTGGCAGGACAAGGGGNAATTTTTAAGTCCACCTACTCAGATTTAGGAACATCAGGGCAGGAGGATGATGAAGATGATCAGAGGGCTGGAGTACTTCCCCTATGAAGAAAGGCTGAGAGAGCTGGGGTTGTTCAGTCTGGAGAAGAGAAGGCTCCAGGGAGGCCTTATAGCCTCTTCTAGTACCTAAAGGGGGCCTACAGGAGACATGGGGAGGGACTACTTATCAGGAAGTGTAGTGGCAGGACAAGGGGTAATGGTTTTAAACCGAAAGAAGGGAATTTTAGATTAGGTATTAGGAAGAAATTCTTTCCTGTGAGGGTGGTGAGGCACTGGGACAGGTTGCCCAGAGAAGCTGTAGATGCCCCATCCCTGGAAGTGTTCAAGGCCAGATTGGATGGGGCTTTGAGCAACCTGGTCTGGTGGGAGGTGTCCCTGCCTACGGCAGGGGGTTGGATCTAGATCACTAAGGTCCCTTACAACCCCAAATCATTCTGTGATTCTATGATTATGGCTCTGCAAGCGTGTGTGTCTGGCAGAGGGATGCCATAGTCTGGAGGAGGGCTGCACACAACAAGAATGCCACAGCAAAGGGAAGGGAAGCGAACACTGTCTGCACTGTTCCACGCATTCAGACAGTATTAAAGAGGCTCAGAAGCTCCGCCTTCTTCTAGAGCCAGTGTACAGCATGCAGTCATCAGGGAGGAGCATTGAGACAGAGGAGCATTCAGTCTGTGCTAAGTGCAAGGGCCTCTGCCCACTGGCATCTATGCAATATTAAATCGGGTCTTTCAGGGGAGGGAGGAACAAAATTGCGTTTTGTTTCTAAACAGCCCCCCCTCTTCCAATTGTTGACACACAAAAATGATTATTTAGTATGGTCATTTGTTATTTCAAAGCTGATAAGAAATGGCCAAGTACAATGGAGAGAAACTGAGAAGAGTACCTGGTGGCAGAGGGTGACATATTAGCCACTGAGACAACCCCGGTGCCCTTCCTGTCACTGCTCGCCCTTTTCAAATATGTAAACCTTTGCCATCCCTCACATACTCCCACTTGCTCCTTTCCCTCCCCATCTGCCTACAAGTTCACAGGTCAAGGATGCAACAGAGAACCTACATCAGCCTCTTGCAGTATAGCACAGCTTTTAGGTTTTCTACCCTCCTCCTCCTTATCATCTTAGTAAAAAAAAACCGTGAATGTTACAGGGAGGAAACATGGTAATACTGGCTGGAATAAAACAAGGGG
>VZRU01008039.1:43131-58154 GCA_013398155.1 Pedionomus torquatus
GACGGTGCCCAGCGAAGGGGTCGGGTCGGGTCGGGTCGGGTCGGGTCGGGCGGCCCCCTCCTGCCCCCGGCTGGGGTCTCTCCCGGCAGCCCCGAAGCGCCTTGGGGCTGAGATTGTGTGAGGAGACCTGGCCTTTGGCAGGTGCTTCCAGCCCGCTCCTTGGCTGGAAGGGAGTAAATCACGGTCATGCAGTTCTTTGGTGGGTTTGGTTGGTTGGTTGGTTGTTGTTTTTCTTGGTTGGGTGGTTTTTTTGTTTTTTTGTTTTTTTTTGTTTTTTTTTTGTTTTTTTTTGGTGTGTGGGTGTGTGATTTTTTTTGGTTTTTTTTTTTGTTGTTTTTTTATGTTTTGGGTTTTTTGGTTTTTTTTTTTGTTTTTTTTTTAGTGTTTTTTTTGTGGTTTTTGTGGATTTTTTTTTCTTTTGGGTTTTTTTGGTGGTTTTTTGTGGGTTTTTGTGTTTTTTTGTGGGTTTTTTTGTGGTTTTTGTGGGTTTTTGGTGGTTTTTGTGGTTTTTTTGTGGGTGTTTTGTGGGTTTTTGTGGGTTTTGTGTTTTTTTTTGTGTTTTTTTTTTGTTTTGTGTTNATTTGGTTTTTGTTTTTTTGTTGTTGTTGTGTTTTGGTTTGGGTTTGGTTTGGGTTTGGTTTGGTTTGGTTTGGTTTAGTTTGGTTTTGGTTTGTTTCGTTTGGGTTTTTTTCCCATTCTAGTGCCTTCGCCTCTTGGCTCTATCGCGTACCCTGGGCTCGGTGTCTGTCTGTCTGGGTGTCGGTAAGCCGGCCCTGAGCCTCCCCAGCAGCTCCCAACCCCGAGGGTGGTCACCAAGGCCCCTTGCCCACCCTCTGTGGGCTCAGGTGCTTGGGGTAAAAATCCATAGAAGACCATTGCGCGGTGCTGGCGTGACTGAGACGAAGGTGTCTCCAGGGGAGAGCGGTCCACTGGTTTACTGGACGAGTTATTTCACCACTGACCTGCCTTTGAGGAGTCCTGAGAGTGTGGATTCCCCTGGAACACTAACCCTTTCCTAGACTGACCGCTCCCTTCACTGAAGGTTGAAGTAGGAACTTGAAGGGGGAAGAGCTGTTTTCTTCTCATCGTTCTATTTCCTGAGAAAATGCGTTTGTTGGACTTGAAATAGTAAAATATTCCCTCACTGGAAGTGGCTACTGTTACTTGAACTACTTTCAAATACGCTCCATAGTCTATATTCAGAAGTATAAAATGGTATATTTTTAACTAATCTCCAGGAAACTTTGCTGTTGTAACTATATGATGGGTTGTTTTTCTTTTCCTTTTTCTTAGGCTACATTTCTTGGTCTCTTTACCATGCGCTGCCACCGATGATCTATTACTTCCCTCTTCAGACACTGGCACTCACGGGTTTGGAAGTTTTTGCATTTGCGTTCTTTTCTCCAATGTTCTTGATAATTGGCCCTTTTTGGAAGTTGGCTAACAATAAGTACATCCTAGCCCTTTTGAGACTGACTATGGTTGGTAAGTATGCACCATAATGAGCTATAGATTCCATCTTGGTATAAAGCCATAAGACTAAACTTTCCAAATTGCCTCAAAATTCAGATGATGAAAAGAGACATGACTAAGTAGTTCTTGCTCCCCCAAAGTCATGCTTTGCTTTTTAGTTTAAGCTTTTAGATATGGTCAGAGGAGCATTGTTTGCATCTGTTGTGTTGTTTCTTAACCTACTACTGCATAAAGACAAATATTGTTTCACTTTTCTTTCTAGGAGCTTTTAAATTAGTACAAGTCGTGCCCAATAGGAAAAAGTTCTCAAGATTGCACAGAGATCAGCAGAGCAGGTGTCTTTGTGCAGCAGTTCTGTGTCTGTGACAATGGGTAGGGAAGAGAAGTTACAGAACAGCTTTGGGCTGTTATAAAAGTCATCTGCTGCAAATGAAAGATTCTTTATGGTAGACTTAATTCTGAAGCAGGTGGTGGGGTTTTTGTTAAAGAATATGTTTTTTTTTCCCCCTTTGTTAAACATATCTGTATTTCTGCAACATATTGATGGGGTTATAGGCGTTTCCGAGTGTGAGATGGCTCTCCTATTGTCAGTGACACAGGAGGAAAGTTTAATCTCATATTCAAGATAAACCCACCTCGCCACCCATCCCACACACTCGTCCCTAAACCAAGACTTGCTGGGATTCCCTCTTTGGTGCAAGTCTTGGCTCTTGCTGATTTTCTGAAAGTTTGTTGGGAGAAGGCTTTGGCAACTACAGCTGTGTTCAAAAGCAAGTTATTAAAAGAATTCTTGTTCTTTATCTCTAAAATGATACTAGAACTGAAGACAATTCATTGGTTTTATCAGTTTAGATAAAGTGTAGTTTCACCATGTTCTTTTCTTTTCTACTCTTTCTGTCATATCTGTCCAAATACTTTTTTTTTTTTTATTAATAAGTGTTTTGGTGAGCAGAGTCTTCTACTTCAGCTTTCTGCAGCACTGCTCACTGCATTGCTTTCTACAAGAACTGCTAATTTAGAAACTAGTAATGAGTGTAAGCATTTCAGATTGCACCCTGCGTTCCTTCATATATCATAGTAACACAAAATCTAGTTAAAATTAGTCCTTCAGGTCACCTTGCTATGTTTATTAAGTCATTTTGCTAGAAGAGGTGGAAATTGCTTAAATGTGTGTACTTTTTGTTCTGCTGAGTAAAGAGCAATGGCAGGGCTATAACTCTGGAAAGTCTACTGGTTTGCTTCCCCTGAATTGCAAGCTCCTGAAGATATTAATTACAAACAAAAAGCTAGGACCTTCAGAAGTATTCTGGAGAAGGGATGTGTTAATGGTGATAGATGGACTCCAGAGCATGGGGAAACTGAAGCTGTACACATTCTTACTTTTGGGCTAAGCTGAACATTTCTGGATGCAGAAATGCTCCTTTCCATCCTGAGCAGGAACGGTTTCCACAGTGACTGTGTCCCTGTGCTGTTTCCATCTCCCAAACGCTCCTAGTACTGTCTGCTCCGTGGCAAATCTACACCACATTCTCTCCCAGCTCTGCTGTACATACTCTGATTCCTCTTACTTGTTGCTTCACAGTGAGCATCGGCATTTGGGGAAGATGTAAGAGCATGTTCTTCATGCCCTTTGTCTCCAGCAAAGAGTTCAACAGCCGGTGGTTGAGTCTCACTCTTGCCTCCCTACTGCAGGTTCTCAAACCGCTTTAAGTTATCCAGATGCCCTTGCACAGGCAGCACTGGCTTTTAGGACTTTGCATATAGAACTTTTTACTCTGTTCTCGTCACTCCGTTGTCTTTTAAATCTGTCCTATCGTACTGTGCTGCTGTTTCTCCTATTCCTCAATTGTTCCTGCTTTCTTTCCTTCTTCATAACTGACACTTCTTCCTTCTTTCTCTTTTTCATCTTTTTTTTCTTCTTAGAAAACCCATGGCCTCACTCTGGAGCTTGTTGCACGAAATCAGGCAGAAGGATCTGCCCCATGCATGCTCCACCCCATTCCACTGGAAATACTCAGTCTTCAGTTTCACAACCAGAAAATCTGAAAATTCTTCATGCTTTCTACAAACAGAATATTTAGGGGTTTGAGGTTTTTTGTTTTGATGGAAAAGACCTCTTCCCTTGTTCATCTTTTTGCTTTTTCAGGAAGCTTTATTTTCTCC
Source organism: Pedionomus torquatus (assembly GCA_013398155.1). Classification (NCBI taxonomy): domain Eukaryota; kingdom Metazoa; phylum Chordata; class Aves; order Charadriiformes; family Pedionomidae; genus Pedionomus; species Pedionomus torquatus. The sequence goes on from VZRU01008039.1 coordinate 46,768, forward strand.
AAAACTTTTGTCTTCATGTATCCTTCTATACTACTACTTTTGTGTTCTATTTAAAGAAGACTAACAGCAACGACCTGCCCTTGTGGTAGTGTCCATTTGAATCTATGTCTTTGCATAACGCGCAGTAAATTTGCATGTTTGGATAGATATATTTACTTTTTGGGTGTACCTGCTCAGCAACAAAAGGTGTGTCTGTTGTAAGTAGGCAAACCTGCGCTGGCTTTAATCTGGCTGGCACAAGTGATGAAAGATTTGAAGAGGCAGAGTTCTGGATTTCAACACGATTTAGTGACAGAAATCTGTGTGCGTTGTACACACAACCTCTGCTAAAGTCCTTACAAGTACCTCTTCACTACACATTGATTTTATTTTACTGTCTGCCTTCTAAGCTTTGCATCCTTTACTCGGAGCAGAATGAGCAAAAAGACAGTTGTTGGGTTCCTGGCTTGCGTTGCTTCCTTGCAATTTCTGGCCTTCCTTGCGTAAAGCCTCTTGGAGGTTGACTCATACTCACTTAGCAAACAGCTGGTAGCAAAATGATGTTACTTCTGCTGTTTGTCACTTGTCCTGGGCCAGAATTTGTGACACAGACTTGAAGTTACGAGTACGTATGTGTCCCATAGACCCTTGAATTGGAAAAAAAAACCTGCTGAGAAAGGTGAGGTCACTGTGCCCTGGGAAATGGTGCATGCATGGCCTCTTTCAATGGCTGGTGTGTGTGTGTGACAGTTTCCAGTAACAAGGTGACACAGGCTGCCAGTGACAACTCTAAGGCCAGATACTGGGCCAGGGAAAGCCTTGTTCACACCTAGTAAGGCAATTGCATACTAATTCTTGTGCAATGTGTGGTGACTGCTCCTTTCTGAAAAGGGTATGGCTTTTGCCACAGTGCACTTACATGAAAGCCATAAAAGTACAAGTGCACTGTGGCAAAAGCCCTATCGTTTTTAGAAAGGAGTAGTCACAACACATAAAGTTTTATAGCTTTTATGTAAGTGCACTGTTTGTGAATATCTGTATTCGTATATCACTATGGAATCAGTGACCATAAGTATTAAAATTAATCACTGCAATCTCGGATAATCACTCCTTGGGTTATTTTTTTTTTTTAAGTGGTAAGTCCTGTAATGTCATGTATACCCTGTTTCTATCCATACTTATGTGTCTTTGGTTTATTTAAAAATGTGTAGTATTTTCAGATGAATGGTGTAGCCATTGAAATTACATACAGGATTGAACTAATACACAGGAAATCTTTATTATTTGATCTCTGTTGCCCATTAAAACAACCTCTGTGTGTATGTGTTTGTTTGTAGGAAGCTTAGCATCATACCAGGCACCAAATGCTTCAGTTAGACTATTCATCTTGGCTGCAGGTGTTTCTTCCTCATTGCTGGTTCAAACAGTAACATGGTGGTCAGGAAACAGTTTACAAAGGTATGTTTTTATGCTGATGGGATTGTAAGTGACGTTTCTTTATAATAAAAGGTTGCTTTTTTTTGTGAGAAGTTAGGATTATTGTTTTGTTTTGTTTTTCTCAAATGAACCAAATCTCTTACAGATTCATCAGGATATGGGGATTCGTGTTAGGCAAGATACTGCTCCTTGTTCTTCGCATCTGGTATACATCACTAAACCCAGTCTGGAGCTCACAAGCTGCCAATACAGTCATACTGATGCTTGGTTTTATAGCAGCAGTGGAGCGAATTTATTCAAGTAAGTGTATTGCAGCAAAGATGGCAGTTGTGAAAACATCCTAAATTATACCTGTCACTGGGATTTGATTCTTTGTTGGTTTTTTCTTTGTTTGTTTGTTTTTTTAACTCCCCCAGTACAGTCTGATTTTAGACGTGATGCATGAGCATTGCACGCTTTAGAAACCATGGGGTGCTTCCATCTGCCCATAACATGGCAGAGTGAATATCACAATTCACACAGCTGTAGTAAGTTGCTATTGGAACTGCCAACTAATTGCAGTATCAATAATGTGACAGACAGTAACACAAACAAAAGCATGACTTGGACCATAAAACCAGAATAGGTTATTCTCATTCCAGCATGAAACATCTCTAGCATTTCTGTTATTTTGTTAATTCAGTCTGCTCTTTGAGTTTCTCTGCCAGTGCGTATCCTTGGACAGGGAAGGGGAGACAGGACAAAGCTGGGGAACGGCTGATGTGACAAAATAAACAGAAAGAATTGAGAGAGTGGATGCATTGTCCTTGTCAAAATTTGCCTCAGTTCTTGGAGCGTCTGGACAGAGTACCCAGCAGTGGGGGCTGGCACGGGCTAATCACACTTTAAAATGATGAAGGTGATTGTTGAAAAAGACAGCAAAGTTGGGCTGGTTAATTAAGGCAGCTCATGTTAAATCCTCAGAAGATCCTTCCTTCTCAGTATAACCTGAATTAATTAATTGAAAGATAAGACCTTATCTATGTGTAAGTAGGTATAAATTGGCATGGTGTGTATTGTTTGTAGACTTGCATTACATGACATGGAGCCTGAGCTTCCATCATAATTTAGAAAGGGAATCTACTGCAGGAGATCAGGAGGGAAGTCTATCTTATTCCTAGGTGACAAAGCAATATTTCTATGCAATTAAAGGGGCTGCTTTATTCCAAAAGCAGAGAGGGTCTAAAGTGCATGGAAAAAGGAGAAGAGAAGAAAGGGAATTTATTTCTGGCTTCTTTGGGAGTGTCAGGTTTTCCTCTTATCAGAGTTTAGTGTTTCAGAGAACAGAATCCTCTGAACAAATTCTAATAACTTTTCTGCTGATTTTCAAAGCCAGTTTAATTTGAATTTCAGTAGTATGAAGAATAATTGTATGGGTAGATTGCCATTTTTGTGCACTTTAGATGAGTAGCTTTTCCTGACAGACCTGGAAATGTTAGTAGAGGTGGTTTGTTCGGTGTTTTTTTTTTGTCTTATCAATTTCCATGGATGATCAGATAAATTAGCTTTTGTATCTGAGCTGGTAATATATTCTGAGAACTTTGTGGTCTTGGTTATTTCTTTTTCTGTCACCATTTCTAATAGGATTTGACAGTTTGCTTATTTTCTCATAGCTATATTTCTGTCCTTCTAGGTGGAGACAAGAGGAAACAAGAAGCAAACAAGGCTGGTAATGCAATTAGAGAAACTGTTTCCCACTCTCATTGGCTTTTGTCAGGGATTGCTTTTGGCAGCCTCATGTTCCTCACCCTGTGGATATTTGGGGAGGTCTCACTAATTTCTAGATGGGCAGTAAGTGGACATCCACATACAGGTCCAGATCCTAATCCATATGGGTAAGTGATTGTTGTATGTCTAGAAATTTCTTTTTCAATGCCAAGTGTTTATAAAATTATATTAATATATGATTTAATTTTCCTTATTGTTTTATTAGAGGTACTGTTCTGTTGGGCCTGACTCATGGACTGATGCTGTCATTTTGGAGCTGGTCTCCTGCCACCAGTTTTGTTTGGTTTCTTGTAGGTAGGCACAACAAATCCTGAGCAGAATTTTTGTTTCTGTTACTTCATTCCCTTTACTCAAGCCCTCTGACTCTGCACCACATCTCAGAAAAGAAGATTGCTAATCAAAGCATCTTATGTCTGATTATTGAATAAGGGTTACGGGCCAAATCTCCAGGCTACTGCAAAGCAGCATTGTTCTCTGCAGAAGCCCCTTTTGAGGTTCTGTAATGTCTCGGTTCTCACAGCTTATGACGTTCAGATGACACAAGCCTCTCGACTCTGCAGGTGGCACAATAGCTTGTAATTTAATGAGCACTTTGCCTGGAGATGAACTTGTCTTCCATCTCCTAAGTTGCCAAGATCTCCAGACACTGAAATGATATGAACACCAAGGCAATTCTGCTGGAGCGCTGTGTTTGTGAAATAGGTCTGGGTGGTGGGAATAAGGATTAAAGTGCTGGATCTGGACATCACATTCAGGAGGATGTGGTGTGGAGCAAGCTATGCATGGACCAAGTAGGAGGGGACGGAAATAATTCTGCCCTTGAATTGTGGAAAGGTGTGTTTTTCGTACCTTCTCAGCATGGAAGCATGGGTGCAGCTTGGTTTAATTTGGAGGGCCATCTGAGTGAAATTTAGTGGTATAAATGCCTTTTAAAAATGCATAAATCTGCTTCTGTTTGGCCTTAGGTAACTGTTTGTAGAAGCTTATATCAGGAATAAAAAGCAGTACTTCCTGTAACTGTTTAATAATCAATTGGGACATATCAGAATACAGAGACCAAGGGAAACAATGAGTTACGTTTTGCTTTTTTCTTACTCGCTTTCTCTTTTGGAGCGCTTAAAAACCAATGCTTTCAACTCATTTTCCACAACCTTTAAGACAAGAAATTTATGCAAACTGGGTTTTTCCTAGTCGGGAACAGAAATAAAATACCAAATACCAGAAAAATCACAATAAAGGTGGAAGCGTTGGCAATGGTTAAACTTTCAGTTGCCCAAATAATTTACCTTTTGGTGCAGGTGTTAGTTTTAAGAAATATGTGTGCAGATTGTAATGTGCATATGAGCATTTGATTTTTGATGTACATACATTGGTAATTTAAAACAAGTACAGAATGGTTTGTTAGCTTGTTCCAGCATTGTATTCTAAAATGCTTAGAACCTTGATGCATAAGAGCAAAATAGTAATTTTTTTCTAAACATCAGCTATTATGATGTGAAAGTTAGTAAACGTTTCCTTACTTAAAATAAAAGTTTTAAATTGAAGTCCTGTTAGAGAGAGTGTCTGTGGTTGGTAATGTTTTTGGGATCAAATCCCATCATAGTCAAAAGCAGTGTGGTATCTCAAGGATCTTGCAGTTAGTACAGGATCAGTAGTTGTTTTCTTGCTCGTCAGATGGTTATCTAAAGGGAGAGAAAATAAGGGAAAAATATTATTTCCTCTTACATTAAGTGATTTGTTTCTTTCTGTATTCTGTTAAAGGAGGTTCATAACAGGCAGACCTGTTAACCTCTTAGAAACTTCATCATTCCTTGTGTGCTCGGAGGGCTCTGTGTCAGAACTGTTCAGTTTTGACTCTTGATGATGTTTCTCTGGTGTCTGCTTGCTGCATTGTTTCCAGCTGAACAAGCAATCTTTAAAAGAATGAGGTATCTCTGTCTTTGGCTATGGGGAATAACTGGCTTTCTCATGATAGAGTTCTCATGGCTGCAAAGCAGAGTTATATTTCCCAGTCTCTCAGGTTTGGGTTTTTTTTTTTTTTTTCCCCTAGACAAAACGTGAAAAAGAAGGTGGTAGATAATATGCCTGGCTGTGACTTATTTTATTCTTTTTTTTTTTTTTTTTATCCCTTCACAGGTTTAGCATCTTCTGCTGGTCTCCTTTATTTACACACCTGGAGCGCTGCTGTTGCAGGCAACATTCTTGCTGTCTTTACCATGTGTGTGTGGCCTCAACTGGCCGGACGCTTCATTAGCTGTCTGCACCCTGGCAAAGCCATGACTACAGCCATGTTTGCCTACGTTCTTGAATTATTCTTCTGTGTATGGTGTACAGCTTATAAATTTGTACCTGGAGGAATTTACGCTAGAGAAAGCTCCCATCTTCTTTTAGGTACGTTTGTGACTGTGTACAAATACAAATATGCTCACTTTAGCTTCATCCAGATGTTTAAAATTTATTTAGTGTGTAAATAGACTTTCTAAGTGCTCAGCTCCTGATTGATTTAATATGGTAAGTGCTTCTATGAGAAAATCTGTGAAACATGCAAAAAAATAATTACTTTTTTTTTTTTTTAATGTTAGAAATAGTTTAAATGTGAGCAGAAAATGAAATTCGGTTGAGGGGAAGTTACAATGTGAAAAAAAAAAGTCTGATAACTCTATACACAACTGAGAAAGAGATCTGTTGATCAGCCACCCTAAAAATACGGCTGAATCCAGGGTGTGAATGCACCTGTATGTTGTCGTGTGAGATAGCAGTATGGTACCTCATGTAACAGTGTCATTTCTGGAAACTTCAGGGGTTTATGAAGGCTGTAACATAATTCAGTGTGTTATTTAGTCCTGATCTGTAGCTGATGTAGCCAGTCTGCACTTGAGACCTGTGCTTCATTTCCCCATGGCCGTACCTTAGGCTTTGTGGACGCAGCAGCATGTTTGGAGGAATGTTTATGACCCTGCAGTGTCAGGAACATCCAAACAGAAGAGGAAGAAAAGAAATTGTCAGGTATTTGACAGTGAGGAAGAACTGAGGAGAAAAAATACAAAGGTTTTAGCAAAATGATTCTTTGATGAAGGTGGAGAGGAGAAAACGAATCCAACCCTTTCTGGGTTTTGTCTCCAGAATAATTTTCTTAATAGGTATACTCTGTGTTTCAATAGCGTGTTTCACTAATTAAGCAATACCAAACTTTGTCTTGGGCTAAGCGTGTGTCACGTTTTAAAATGTGATGCATTGTCCTGTTTTTTATTTTAGAAGGATCATAGAATGGTTTGGGTGGGAAGGGACCTTAAAGGTCATCAAGTTCCAACTCCCTGCCATAGGCCAGGACATCTCTCACTAGACCAGGTTACTCAAAGTCCCATTCAGCCAGGCCTTGTATTGGTGAATGCAGTGCTTGAGTTGTTGCTCCAATGATTTTAGATTTCATAATTGTCTTTGAAACCACTTTCTTTAACTCCAGTTTCTTAGTCTCCATAGGTGTTTGATATATTACAGCAGTCAGGTGTCGGGTTTCAGTTTATTTTGTTTTGAGGAGAGTTCCTTCACATTCATTGCAGTTTTCTCTGTTCTGAATGTACTCTGGGGGTCTGTAGAAAAGGTTATCTCACTTAATTTTTTTTTTTTTTTGGAAGTTATATGCTTGAATAATGCTTTGACCAAAAAAAAAAAAGCTGTTATACAAAATCCCTCTCTGTCACTTCTTTTGAAGTATACACGTGTGACTAATTCAGCTGGCATGGTGACTGGATAGGAACACAGAGTAGGCCCTAACTTTCTCTTTGGTAAAAAGAGAACTGTGAGCTGAACCTGTCTCAGCTGATGGCACTACATGAATGTCTATTCCATTTGAGAATCCAGTTTCTGTCATTTTGATGCCATCCCATTCGTTGCTTATGAAAGATTTGCAAATTATACCATGAGATCATATATTTGTTGCTGCGCTTCTTCCTTTACAGGTTGGCTTTCTGGCAAACTGCTTGTTTTCTTCTGGTTTCTTTCAGGTGCAAGTGCTATTTCTTGCTTTCTCCTCCTGTCCAATATCCTGCCTTTCTCTTGCTGCAGTTTCCATAGGGAACTGCCCCAGGAAAAGTGACAATGAAAGTAAGATCATTATATTCCAAACTTCTGTGATGTAGCAGAATGTTGAGGGGTCAGATCCCTGGTCTTCTGTTGACTTTAATTGCTTTGGTCTCCCTTTAAGAAAAGTTGTTTGGATTGTTTTGTGTGTGTGTGCCTCCTTCATCATTGCGCTGGACCCAGCTTTCTGGTTTGCAGTCTTTCAGTACAACTAACGTAACAAGGGCAATAAGAAAATACTGAGTAATAGTTTTTTAACTTCAGCTATCGCTCTGAAATAAACCATAACTTCACCAGTTAACTATGTCACAGAGATATTAAGGATGACATGTATCTTCTCCAGCAGAGCTGTTATCTAGTTCATTATGCTCCCATATTTTCTTTGCAGGTAATTGGATCCTTTAGCTCGTAAGTGGTGGGAAAAGAGCTTGTGCTATTAGTCTGAACTACTGTTAAAAAGAAAAGATACCATCACAATGCATTGCAACAGTTAGTCACTGAAGTCACGTGCTGTCTTTTAAAACTTATCTATAGATGTGTTTAGTTGTCTGTTCTTATAAAGCACAGCTGCTCTGTTAGCTCTGGAGCAAAAGAATGCACCGTGCTGCCATGTTAAAACTGGCCTCCCAACCTGCTGCTTTTACCTTATAAAACCTTACACTGTTCTAGAACAAACTGTTGGGCAATTGCCTTTGTAGTTCTTATATAAAAATGTGTTACTTATATCTTGGTGACAGAGCAGTTCATTTGCAAAGATAACAGACATTTTTATAACAGCAACGTATTTTTATATCAAGCTGTTATTTTAAGGTTCTGTAATGGGGAGGTGTACCTTAATTGGTCTTGTCCAGGTTAATTCCAGTAAACTTTCAAAGCACTGGGCTGAGGTGAGTTGTAGCAGTCTTTAGGGGCATGGCAGTGTTTTAGCTTAATTTATCTACTGTGTGCCAGCTAACAACCTGAAGCTGTACTGCAAATCAGTGTTTGCTTGAGAGTGCTGGCTAAGCATGCTTGAAGTTCTGTGCCACTTGGCGTTAGGATACGCAAAGGTGGGAATGTCTGCTGAAAGATTCACTACTTTGTCCCAGATCAAAGGCTTGAAATATTTTTGTTTTCATTCTTGTCCCAATTGGTAGAATCATTGAATGGTTAGAGTTGGAAGGGACCTCAAAGATCATCAAGTTCCAGCGCCCCTGCCATGGGCAGGGACACCTCCCACTAGAGCAGGTTGCTCAAAAGCCCAGTCCAGCCTGAACACTCCCAGGGATGGGGCATCCACAACTTCCCTGGGCAACCTGTTCCAGGTCTCAACACCTTCACAATAAAGAAGTAATTTCTAGTATCTAATCTAAATCTCCCCTCTTCCAATTGAAAACCATTACCCCTTGTCCTATCACTACACTTCATGGCAAAGAGTCCCTCTCCAGCTCTCTTGTAGGCTCCCTTCAGATACTGGAAGGTTGTTGTAAGGTACATGAATGGAGGAAGGGAAAACATGGCTTTAAACAAGTATTTCACTAACAGGAGCAGTCTGATAAAATGTACAGTAGTGAGACCCAGTAGTACGAGGAGAGTTAAAGTATCTTTATGTTTCCGTAGGGAATAATGAGGCAGGTTCTGAGGATTGCTCCGTGAGCACCCAATGCAGCCTGACACTCAGGACCACAATGTTAGCCAGTAATGTCATGGTCCTTAGGCTGCTGGGTTGGAAGGGAAGAGCAAGAATAGCTGTAACTTCCATTAGTGTCAATAGCTCCCCTTCTGCAGTTCATAATGTGAAGGGATTTTTACCTAGATACTTTTACTATTAGGTCTGCTCTTCAGTTATCAGAACAAAGCAGGCTTAATAAGGGTGTTTCAGGTATATTAAATCTTAGCAGCAGCTTATTTGAAAAAAAACAACCACAAACCTGCCCCAAACAATGTAATTTGAACTTTACTATTTTGTGTGAAACGGGTGTTCATTGATATTTAAAATAATGTTTTAGCTTTGAATTCTTATTCCGATACTTCTGTTTTGAATTTTGAGATATTTGTCATCAGTGGCATGTTTAATGTTACTTGCTCATTTTGTGGGAGGAAACACGTCAACAAATACAACAATGTAAATGAAGAATTTTTGAAGTGCTGCAGGCATAGGTGAGGTGAATGCTGTAACTATGAGAAGTCCGATCTCCATCAATTAATCTCAAATTGTCTGCATTGCTACGTTGGGTATGACATTTATCTGTGATTGTGCTTCGAATTGTCTTTGTTGTTGGAGCCGTAAGGTTGAATGTAAGGCAACAGCTCAAAGTTTATAAATGGTGCATTTATGAGCAATGTGTAATATGTTAAAGCTCTATGAAAAAAAACTTATGACTTATATTTTCACAGGGTTTATCATGTTATGTATTGGGGTAGACTTTCTAATGGGACCCAAGAAAGATCTTAGCTCTGTCTTTGAAGTGAAAAGCAACCAAAAGCCACTATTCAAAAAGATTACAAACTATGTTAAGCTACGTAAGTATAATTTTACTTCCTTTTTTTCCATGACTCTAGGAATAATGTCTGAGGAAAAAGAATAAGGCAGTGGAGTGTTTTGCCTGGATGTTTTGGAAATGCTTTATGGCTCTTACTTTAGAGCCAGACTTGTAGTTGGTATTGCCCTAGTTCTGGTTTTAATGATGACGTATGCCAACTGAGGAGCTGATTCACTGTGACTGCAGTTGAGAGAGAAGTTATTCCACATGGAATGTGTTAGATGGAGACCAAAAAACATGAACTGGGGGGAAAAAAGGAAATGTAAAGTTGGATTTGGAATCATTTGTGATTTTGTTTTGGCAGTTGATGAGGAGTCCTCTCTGGGTGCTGGGATTTATTACATGTATATACAAAAAAACCCCCACAAATGATTCCTCAGCCCGTTTGGTAGGTTGATTTTGAAGCAGTTTGGTGTGGCAGCCTTTATAGGGCTGTGTGAGCTGGCTGGCAGTGGGGTGGGACTCAGCTGGCCTGGGGGCTGCCATATAGTGTGACACCCCTCCTGCCTGAGGAGGCTGTCCTGCAGAGCCTGTTGTGGCTGACGTGACTACACGATCCTAATACCCTGCTGCACGTTCAGGCCAGACCTGTCCTCAGGAAACCTTTGTTGTCATCTGCCTGTGGACTCTGACTAGGGATCCCAGCTTCCCAGACTATATGTATTGAGGTCTAGATTTTGAAGAGAAATTAAAATGCTTTGAAGTTCTACTGCTTTTTGGCTTTTAAACCTCTAGAATCTGACCAAATGACAATTTAAAGTATTTCTCCACAGTCACTTGAGCTTCAGATTATTTTTCGTTGCTAGCTTAATTTTTCTATGGACAAAGTCTGTCACTGTTGTGAAGTCTGGTAAAGGAAAAAACAGCTAGGCATTATGGCACGCTAACCCTACAGAGATTAGGATGTGGAGGATTCAAATCCCTGCACTGTTTTTTCCTCTGTGACTTTGGGTCGAATCACTTATAATTTGCTTATCTCATTTTGCCTCATCTGGTAGTGGAGACAATATTGCTTCACCATTTTTCAGGGCTGATTCTGAGATCTTTATGAAGGTCTTTACCCTATATACTCAGAGGCCAGAAGAAAGCGGCTCCTGAGAATGTGTATTTTAGAGGCAATGTGAGCGCCAGTGCAAGTGGTTTGAATAGTAATACTCAAAAACTTTTCACAAAAGTGAGTAAATACTTCAAAATACTGTCTGTCACAAAGCACAGCCCTAGCTCAGCTAATTTTTTGGCGTTACAACAGTAACTCTTTTACTTCTTCATCGTGCCCAAACTTTATTTTTGACTTCTCCTTTAAGCACCTTTGCATTTTGCAGAGTATAAAATTGCTTGCTTGACCTTTACTAATGTAAACAGTAGGTTTACGTGAGCTCTTGTCGTGGTTTCAGCCAAATTTACCAAAACCTGATTGACAGATGTTCCCCCCTCCCCCCTTTTGGTCAGAGAGGAGAGGAAGGAGTTAAAGAGATTCAAGAGTTTAGAACAAACTAAACTACTTTAATGAAAATATAAGTAATATAATAAAAAGGAAATTTAGGAAAAAGAGGGAAAAAAGGGAGTATACAGTATATACAAAACCGTATCAAGCTCCCAGGA
>VZRU01008039.1:58367-75444 GCA_013398155.1 Pedionomus torquatus
AAGAAAGTAAAACTGTAAAACAGAAAATTGGTTCGTTTTACCTCAAACCAGGACAGCTCTTGCTCATCTCCTATAATGAGTTCTTCAGTAGGTATCATTTTTACATAAATACTCCAAGGAGCTCTGAGGTGTCTGCTCAGCCTGTCAAGTTTTGGAGAATCTAAGAGTGTCTGCACAGATACAGATACTCTTAAGTATGATACTTTGGAATGGCATTATCACTGGCATATGTGCAAATTTAAATGTATGCATTTCCCATCCCATGAATAGCCGATCTTAGAATGACAGTGTACCAGTTCTGTGTAGCTGCAATGACAGTGATGCTTTCTCGTGCTTTAATAAGAACATTTCTGTGTTTTTTTTCTGTTTCAAGTGTTGTGGCTTTTTGTTGGGGTTGGTTTGCTGGGATTGGGTCTACGTTATAAAACTTACCAGAAGAAGTTGGGCCATGGGGTGAGTAGTGTATTTGTGAAAAAGGTAACTTATCAAATATACAGTAAAAGGTGTGTGTATATTTCATTTGTAAAGCTAGGTAGAATATGGGAAATGTCTGGGTCTTTGGAGGTTTGTAGTGCTGCTACGAATGAAAAAAAATCCTGAAAAGCTAACAGATGCTTGCCTCGTATTTAAGTTGAATGTTACTTTTATAAATTAATTTGCATTGTATGCAAAGCTTGACTGGACAGTGCTGTTAGCAGCCTGATCTTACATGAGGGAAGTGTGAACAGATAACCTCCTGAAGCTTCTTCCAGCTGTATTTATATGCATATATGCATAACTCCAAATTGAACCTCTTTGAAAAATTAGGTGACTTAGATTAGACTTAGACTAGTTATGGAAATTGTCTAAAAATCAGAAGATTTGAATTTTCTGTCTGGGAAAAAATTAGGCCTTGCAATGGTAGTGACAATTAAGATGTTTAATGCTCTTAAAGTTTAGCGTTTACATTACTTAAAAGTTATCTGAGTATGTTGCTTGCCTATTAAGTAGTTTTAATTCAAAAGTAGAGCTGTTTTGATGAGATATAAGTGAATATATTTCCATTCTATGATTTAATTGATTACTAATATAAAAATGAATTGTTGATGCACTTGGTTGCAGTTATGAATTAGGCTTTTTTCTTTTGATGGCAGTTCGGATATAGTCCTTTGAAACTTGCTCTTGACCTGTATTCCTGTTGGTAATTTTTTTTATTAGAGAAATCACTGATGAGAAGTGCAGGAAAAGATGCAGCAAAGGTGGTGACGGCTCAGTAGAAATTGTGTGTGTCTGTGTACACACCCGCACATGTGTGTACTCACAGATATGCACAGACACGTATGGTTGGCTTTCTGTTTAGAACTCATCCCAGTTTGTAATACCTTATAATGTGGAAAAAAAGTTCGTAATCTCTTTCATGTTCATTTATTTCCTTTTATAAATTCATTTTAACTATGATCACTTTTCTCCTGTTGTTAATAGCAAATTTTTCTCAAAAATGCCTAAAGTCTTTTCTAATCCTGACAGCTTTATTAGGAAAATATATTGGTTAAAGCATCTCTTATTGACTCTCGTTTATGGTACCATGTATCTGATGTTGTTGACTGCAAAAGTATGATACATGAACATCAAATTGTACTTGACGGGTTTTTTCCATTTGTTTTTTTGAGGTTCCAAAAAGAGACTTCTCTGCTATGATCTGGCCTTTTAGATTTGGATATGACAATGAAGGATGGTCTAATTTGGAAGGATCAGCTAATTTGCTTAGTCAGACAGGTAACATTTTTTTTCTACTTCATTTGTATTTGAGAGGGTTCATCTGAAGAAGACAGCTGCGTAACTAAGTCCATTCTTGCATTAACGCAAGAACCTGTGTCTAGTGGCTTTCTCCTGAATTTTTGAGCTGTTCCAATACAATCACTTCAGTTAAAAATCCATTTGCAGAGGTGAGAATTTTTTGATTGTATTTTAAAGAGGTTTCTGGTTGGAGGAAACACTTTGCTTATTGTTTGCATTTTTTTTTCATACTGTGGATGAGTTACTTGTCTATAAAGAGATTATTTGCATGAACAAAATAATGATAAATATCCCTTTAGATCTAATCTACTGTTTTATAACTTCTTTTTTTTAATGTAAAGTGATATGTAATTCCTAAACATCTGAAATTAAAATGCCCTGAATGAGGCATGTAGAGGAAAACCAGAAAAGTTTCCAGTAGTGAGCCAGAGCAACTTGTAAAAGAAAAATAGTGATTGTAGCTTGGTTGAGTTGGCATGATTTTTACTGTAAAGAGGGTGTCGAACCTGTTGCTTATGAACGGGATTTTGGTTGGAAAATCAGCTATCCGAATTTGGACCAAAGACTGGTGCTGCTGCAGGGTGCGTTGAAAGGAATTGACCAGTGATGCTTGTAGGTGTTACTTAGGCAAGCCTTGCTCTTGTGGCAGAGATGCCCAGGAGTCAGTGAGGAGGAAACAGGTTGATTTGTACATCACTCACTCCCTTGTCCCATGAGGAAAGGTTTGGAGGGCTGAGCTCTGTGGGCTCTCTAGTGATAGGAGCAAACAATGGCAATGTTTGATGACTTGAAATTTGGGGCATTCTTGTATGTAGGTGATTCCACATCTCATTGCTTATGTCTGGGTACTTAGTGAATCTTTGCATATTTATTTAGGGACTGTAAAGAATGCCTAAATTTCTGGTACCTGTAGTTCTAAATCATAAATATTAGAAAAAAGTGATTACATGGTTATGTCCATTGAGCATTTCTTTGTGGTATCGTTTCTAAAAGAAGTAATTGCTACATCAGAAGGTGGAAAGCGCCAAGGTATAAATAAATAAATTCCTGATTGCTGGAGACAGTACTCTGGAGTTTTATATTACATGTATATTGTTATGTAAAATACCACATTCACATTTCCAGGAAATGCATTAAGGCATTCCTAGCTAAACTGGCGATTCCTAAACAATTTGTTTGCTAAAGGATAGTAACTCCTTTTGAGAGCTATGGGAAGAAGAGTTGTCTGACTTCTTCAGCATAAGGATTATCTTTAAATCTGTGGTGGTGTGCATGGGCTCATCTGGTCTCTATTGGAATAGTGAAGACGCAACATGTAATGCCTTTTGGGACTGGAACTCCTGTCTGCCCTGAAGGGACCCACCATCAGCCCCTCTCAATGGTTTCAGTCACTAGCATGGTATGTTAATGGTGTAGAAGCAAAAATCAGAGAATGCACTTAAAAGTACTCTGAGCTACCATTTTCCCAGCTAACATGGCTTTTATAGCACTAAATAAGGCACTTCAAATAAAAGATGCCTTAGTGGTACTGGATAGAGTGGTCTTAATTCCTTATAGAAGGGCCATGGATGAAGTGGTGACTCGATCTGCCTCTTGGAGTAGGAGAGCACCCAAGGGGGCATAACCACAGCCAGAAGGGAGAACTTGCTGCTGCCGCTGCCATACTGACCTGCTGCTTGAGCTGAGACTGGATGGTTCAGCTCAGCCTGTGGCTCAGTTTGCAGGCTCCCACCTTCCTTCAGGCATGGGCTGGTCTTCACTGCCAGTTCCTTCAGGGACCGCGTAACTCTTTCTGTATCCTGCAGCTAAAGTATAGGGGAACCTTCATGTTCCCCTGACAAAACCACACCTGAGTATGTAAACACGGAGAGACCGCAGTGCCCTGAGAAAGTGAGGTGGCTGAGGATGGGCAGCAGTTGAGTAGAGCTGGGAGCCCTTCTGTTACCACGCCTGGGAGCTGATGCTAGGTTACTACAGGCTCATTAATTGTTTTGGTGGCAGCAGCCTGCTAACTCTTGCACAGGACCCTTGGGAGCTGAACAGGATTTGGTAGATGAAGGTAAGTGTAGATGTGCTGGGTAGTGCTGTGAAAGCAGCAGACTTGCTACTGTGCTCTTTATCTGTCTACGCACGTTAATTCTAGTAGTTTTGAAATGGTCTGTGCTAGGTGTGTGCAGGCCAGCTGCGCTATGCAGTCTGGTGTGTGTCTGGTTATACACCAGGGAGGAGCTGTGGCATCCAGACACTGAGTATCTCTCCATCAGAGGCTGTGTAGCCAACAGTTAATGATTGTTGCCAGCGTAAGATTGGCCTGATCGACTCTTCAAGGGTTTGTGTCCAACCCTGCGGAATCAAAAGGGAAACAATGACATTATGTAGTCGGAATCTTCTCCCAAGTCGCAGGCGATAGGATGAGGAAATGGCCTCAAGCTGCACCAAGGGAGTTTTAGATTGGATATTAGGAAAAAAAAATTTCCACTGAAAGCATTTTTCAAGCATTGGAACAGGCTGCCCAGGGAAGTGGTTGAGTCACCATTCCTGGAGGTATTTAAAATATGGGTAGATATAGTGCTTAGAGATACGGTTTAGTGATGGGTTTTGTTAGTGTTAGGTTGACGGTTGGACTCAATGATCTTAAAGGTCCCTTCCAACCCAGGCAGTTATGTGATTTATAGATCACATTTATAGATTGCAGTTATAAACTTGTAAAGATTTTCTTTTTTTCTTCTCCATTTTAGGTGCAGATTTTATCACTATTATAGAGAGCGATGCCTCTAAACCATTCATTGGGAACAACGATCCAACAATGTGGCTTGGGGAGAGACTAGGATTTTACACAGATTTTGGTCCGAGCACGAGAGATCACACTTGGGGGTGAGTCTTCTTTACACACACGATGACAGTAAGTGTAAATAACTAACGCCATTAGAATGTGGGCAAAGAATAATTGGAATAATAATCACTATAATCACATGTTGGAGGTCTTTGAGAACATGCTTTACTTAGCATTCCAGTGCAATGCAGATGAAACTTTCATGTTAAAAACAACCATTTTTTGGTGCCTGCCCCTGCTTTGGCTTTGGTGATGCGGAGAATGGCATCCTGCCCTTTAGTGTACAGAGTTGGAAGTTTGGTATTCGAAGTACTATATGTGATTTGCTTTTCTGATTATTTTGTTTTGTGCTATGAGAACTTTAGATTCAGTCTTAAAAATGTGATAGCAGTTGGAAAACTAGTAGAAATTTTACATTCATTAAAGCCAGCTTGAGCTGTGTAATGGGAAATAGGCATAGAAAGGCTCATGGCTATTTTAGCAGATTTTGTGTGTTTAATTTTACTTTAATACTTGACCAGCTACCAGTTGCCTGTTTCTGAATATCTTTGCCCTCTGGAAGATAGTGGCTTATGATGTGAGGATTTTTGTAGGGGCATATGCAAGGTCTCTGTGGCAGATGGAAATTCTTAGTGATGTTGGTGTGGCTATTTAATTTTTGCAAGATGTGAAGGGAAGTTAGTAATGTTCATCTTCCAGAGTCTTTAAGTGATGCAGAATGGGGCAGAAAAGTCATTCTCTGAAATTTTATTCCTGAACTATTTTGAAAAACCTGCAAATGCAAAATTCCAAACAGAAGCTGAAAGAATAAGAAATGTCCTACTTTAAACATGTATTTCTACCTCCTTCTACTTCTAATAAAATGCAGTTTAATTAATGGTAATATAAAATTCTATCTTGTCTGGGGATGCAGATTTTGAAAGGCTCAGTGTAAGAATTCATGTATGTAGAATGGTATTTCTCAGTGTAGGAATGGATTCGATAATAGATTTTTAGACGCACTTAAGTAATATTGTAGAGGAAAACCTTCTAAATTCAGAAGAATCTACTACAGATGGTTTCGGTTCTGGTCTGATGGTTTCCGTTCAGTGACTGTTAGTCTTCTGCTTAATTCACACTTGTGATGCTTGTGAGCTACAAAACGTAACTGTTTCCCTCTTCTTGTTATGGTTTTCTCTCATTCTTTAGGATTATGGCGCTGTCGAGGTATCCAATCGTAAAATCTACCCATCACCTCCTTCCGTCTCCAGAGGGAGAGATTGCGCCTGCCATCTCCATGACTGTCAACTTCACAGGGAAACTGGTTGATTTTGTTGTTGCCCACTTCGGAAACGAAGAGTGTGTATTTTGTTTATTGTTACGTATGTCGTGTAAAGTCACGTAACGTAATTTGTGAACTTCTGGGATTTCTTTTGTACCTATTAAAACCTGCTGTTGTAATACAGATTCTGACAAGGCACCTTGGAGGAACTACTGTGACGTAGCTACTGGTTCAAATTTTGGAAGAATCTCTTAAAAGGGGACAAACGTGTCACGCAGAACTCAGCTGAGCCTAATTACCTGAGTTACTAGAGATACGTAATTCTGCAAAACCACAAT
This sequence comes from Pedionomus torquatus, assembly GCA_013398155.1. Lineage (NCBI taxonomy): Eukaryota > Metazoa > Chordata > Aves > Charadriiformes > Pedionomidae > Pedionomus > Pedionomus torquatus. The sequence continues at coordinate 64,576 of VZRU01008039.1, forward strand.
TAATAGGGCTACAGATCCTGGTGTAGGATATCATCCGTTTGACTTTCTGCATGTGGAGTAGTTCTATTATATTCTGCAACAAGAGCAGATAGTTAAAGATAGATAGCATTAATGGACAACTGGTGTTTATTTTAATGAAAAGGAGCAGTTCTGAAACCTCCAAGAAAGGACAGCATTGAAAAAGCAACAAAAATATCTATTCAGTTTCCTGATTATATGAAACTGGAAATATCAAATCCAGAGATCATTTCTGGATTCTGAAAGGAAGAATTATACCAATGATGGAAATATGTGATGGGAAAGATCAAGGTATAAAATACAGTTCTTTACTGTAAAACAAGGTATTGAGTGCTTTTGTATAATGAATATTAATAAGGGGTAGTTCAGTGGTCTTCCATGTAGTTGTATTTTCTGTTTTATTGCTGCAATATCTAATATGCTTGTGGTTATGCAATAAGATTTAGCCTTTTTAAGTATTAGTTATGATTCATGGAGAGGCAAATTTATGGATTGGGTGCAAAATGTAGTACACAAAGAAGCTGCTCAGAAAACAGTAGGAGTTCTCATTATCCCATACTGACCTTCCCCATTTCCTTCCCCTGTATGGAAGCTGTGCTCCAAGCGTGCAGATTGTTTCTAGGTGTCCCTTTTACTCAACACATACAGTTGTCACAGACCACTCCCTATTTGAACTCTAGAAAGGAATTTCATTTTCTGCCTCACACGGATGATTAGACTTGCTTCTGAGAAACTGTTTGTCAAAGAAGAAGAAAATAGCACTGTATTCCCCCTCTTACAGAGAGGTGAGATAAAGATGAAGGAGAAAATAGGAGGAGACGCATGGGAAACAAGTGCAAATTAGATCATATTTCAAGGTGAATGAATTTGTGAATAAATGGCACGTGCAACTGCTTGTTCTTCATCTTTATTTCATCTGCTGCTATGGGTGACCTTGAACTATAGAATACTGGGGAACTAGGGATATTTTTTTTTTTAAGACTGTTTTTAAAATGTGGGAATATAGCAGTGCCTGTGTCATTTAAAAGAACCTGTCTTCTGGAGATGTGTAATTCTGGAAAGAGCTGCTCGCTGAGCTGGCTTCTATTTAAACGGTTGGGGGTTTTGTCTCCTGTCTGTGTGCGCTTTCTCCCTAATGCATTTGCTTCCCTCAGAAGTACTGCTATTTAAAGAGCACTGCAGCATTCAAATTCTTGTCTTCTTTAGGGATTACAAATTCCAAAATCCGCTCCCTGTCTCAGTTGTATTTAGCCCAGTCTACCAAAATATAGATGAGAACATACTTTGCACAACTGTTTAAAGTTATTAACACAAAGAGTCATAAAAAGAGAACTGCCTATAACAAATCCAAGGAGAGAGAATGGGATCCAGTGCAGTATTTTACCAAGCTCTACTTATGCTGTCACTGTTGGTCATGTTGAAACTGTTGCATAAATCTCGTTAAAGAGATGCGGAATGCCTGCCAAATGTCATTAAATGGTGTTAACAGGATGATGTAGCTCTTAAGTTGTATTTCATGACTTATGTGGCCTGGACTTCGTATTTACCATGATCTGTCCATCGTCAAAGTTTTGTTACCATGTAAGCTCTTTGTTACGCACAGTTAAATTTGAAGTGCAGGCTGAGACAAAACCTCAGATAACCAAAGCAGTTACAGTCACATTTCTTAGTGATGAGGTCAGTATTAAAAACAAAACAGTGATAGAAAAAGTTGTTCCTACAATGGTTAGAAAGAGAACCCTAATTACATCTACCACAACCACGTGGCTTTTGTTGAACAGAACAAACATTTTGAATCGGTGTGCTCTGTGTAAACTTTCATACTCTGATACTGAGCAACAAAAAGATGTCAATTCCATTTGCAGTTTGCTATGTTATAGGACAAGGATTCTGAGCTAAAATGTACGTGTTGTTTCCATTTCTTTCAGAGAGGACTTGGACAGAAAGCTCCAGGCTATAGCTGTTTCAAGCCTATTGAAGACGAGCTCTAAGCAAGTTGTATTTCTAGGATACATTACATCAGCTCCTGGATCCAGAGATTATATTGAATTAATAAACAATGGAAATGTGCAGGTAATGTAGAAATACCACTTCTTTTAGCAGTTAGAGATAATATATATTTGAAACGCTCAGCTTAATATTTCAAATTGGTAACTTAGACATATAAGAAAATACATACGCTTTGTAAAATAAAGTCTTCTGCTGTCTGATGTGTTATAAAGAAGGTGGAGGTATGCAATGAAAGGACAAGAGACAATGGACAGCTGTTGCCGTGGGGGAAAGATCAGTTAGTAGAAGAAAAAAGAAAATCAGTCACAGTTGATGGTAGTCAAGCACCACAACAGGGGTCCAGAGAAGTTAGGAAATCTCCATCCTTGGAGATGTTAAAAGGCTGGCTGCATTCTGCTTGAAGTTACTTTGAGCATGGGGTTCCGAGTAGGTGACCTCCAGGCATCCCTTCCAGCCTCTAACTCTGTGATTCTTTTGTTTCAAAACTGAGTTGTGCAGTTTGGTTTTCTGTCAGGAGATGTCAAAAAGTTGACTGATTTGTCTGTGTCTAAGTGGTTTTGTCTGTTTTACTTTATTAAAATGCTTTAGGCAAAACCTTTTTCTGCCGTAGGTTTACACATTGATTCTGTAATTGATTTAAAGCCTGTGCATAAGGAAAGCTTGCCCTATTTGTTTAACTTTTTATTTTTTTCCTTTTGCTCGTAGGATATTGACAGTACAGATCGTGACAGATGGTGTAGCTATATTATGTATCGCGGAGTAATAAGGTGTGTTAAAGTGGATCATTTGTTCATTGAATTTAAGTATCTTTATGACAATCAGTTTTACACCTTTCTGTAGGTAATTGTAGAAGAGTCTCATATCCCTAAAGAATTACACATCACAAAGTAATATGAAATATCAGTCTCAGGGTGAATTGGTGTATTTCTGAATATAATTTACAAAGATGGTATTACAGGTTTCATCCTTCTGTGTGAAAAGCCTTCAGATCTAATCTGCTTTAGTAACATAGAACTACTTTCTTCCAAATCTCTGTCTTTGCAGCTTCATTCTAAAAGTGAAGGCTTAGCCCTAATTTGTATGTGACACAGAAGATACAAATTTTGAGCTATGATTGTAGGGTTTGTTGAAGCAACATGCTGATCTAATCCAGCCAAGCTTTATGCTGGATTTAGTGGAAACTTTTAACTGTGTAAACCCATATTGAAGCACTTTCCTCTCCTGGGACCTATGCATTTCATGTCTTCTAATACCAAGTTGCTTACAAATCATTCTCTTGGTGATGTATGTACCAGAATGGAATTCAGCTTATGCTGAATAAACTGCGAATTCTGCAGTGTTCATGGGAGTAAAACCAGTAAATTACATAGCTGTCTTAACTAACAGTACTAAGTAAAAAATAATTTTTAAAAAAGGGCAACAAAACACCTATTTGCAATCTATTTTTTTCTCATTACAAATTCCACTGGTGCTTGAGTTCCTTTCTTGAATCTCTTCAGTGAAAAAGGTTGGTGAGCTTATACCAGTATGCATATCCTAAAACTATGATTTTTAAAAAGAATTTTCTAGATCTAAAACTTCTTTTTGTGCTCAAACGTGCTTTCTCCATTTTCTACTTGTGACATTTTGTTATGATGCTCATGTTTTAGAGCACTTTAAGTTTTTTAAAGGTTAGATTCTCAGAAATGGAAGTTACATTGATAGATTAAATATAGCTCTTGGAAAATAGAGACACAAAGTAAAAATGTGATGAAACTGCCTTGAGTTATTTCTTCAAACTAACTCTTCTTGTATCTGATAGGTTGGGCTATGCCCGCATATCTCATGCTGGTTTAAGTGATTCAGAAGTCCAGATGGCCAAATTTAGAATCCCAGATGACTTGCATGGCTATGTTGACAATGACAGAATTGTCACTGATTCCAGCCAAGTTCCTGAGGACATCCATTTCAATCCCAGGTCAGTGTGTCTCATAAGAAATTAAAGGGATGGTGTACATAACATCTCGTGAAAGAGAAGTCTAGGAACAGAATTGTTCTTAAAGTGAGAGGTGCTGGTCAGTACCAAACTGAGAAAAAAGGTAGGGAGTCAAGAACTTGTGATTTGTGACTCCATTTTTTCTACTGGCTTGGCATATGCCTTGGGAAAATCAGGCCGCTGTGTTGTAGCATAAATTGAAACTAATGCTTATTTCACCGAGGTGATTAATTTCTGAGTTTGTTTGATAGCGATGTTCGCCAAGTGATGTGGTGCCTCATTTTATAGATGATGAGAGATCTCCCGTGTTTCTCAGCGCTTTCGAGACTTGGGGTCTTAATATACTGTTCCTTAACACAAAATACAATATATACGTTAAATGCTCTTTGCCTATACATTTTAAAACATACTGTGTAACTGGAGCAAACATTAAGGAGACTGCCTGGGGCGGTATGTTACATATGTCAAGAAGAAAACAGGACTAGGTTTTTTGCATAAAAAGTTACTTGTTTCTAGCATGCTGTCATTTTTTCCACTGGCATTGCATAAGGAAGAGAAATACAGAGACAGGTATTTATTCTGTGCTGAATATCAGAGGAAGAGGAATGAAGTTTGAGGTAGATGTTGCCCCAGAGAGACAATTTCCAGCAATGCTGTATTTTTCTGACTTGCATAATACAGAATATATACATTTCTTATATACACCTAACAGGTGAGCTTACTTGCTTTTTATTTACTACTCAGCCGCTGTCTTCCTGTCTAAGCAGGAGTTTGCCCAGTCTTTTCTACATGGTGAAACTTGCCTAAAGTTAGCGTTCATGTTCAGATTTTTCTCAGCTGATTTCAGCGCAGAATATTTTTCTTGTCCTGATTTCTTTCATGTCTTCCTATAAGCAGAAAAAAAATGTACCCTTTAGGAATAATTTTAACTTTTTCCAGTTAACTACAGCTCTTTTGAAGTACAATGACACTGCTTTTAAATGCTATTTAGTACTGATACAGTACTATAAGTACTGTATTTTACTTTTGCAAATCTATTGACTGTAATAGCAGTCAAAACATTCAGATTTAAATATGGCATGAAAAATTTCAATTTTTACCGTAATTTTCAAAAGAAAGATGTGCAATATTAACGACAGGGCTGAGTATTTGGTACTATGAGGGGTTAAATTCTATCTCCGCTGAAGTTGGCAGAAAAAGATTAAAGGGCACAGGATTTCACTGGATAAATGCACCGCTCACCTTTGTCAGCTGGAGTTCCGTTTACACACTGCATATGGCATTAATCCAGTAAGTGTAATTAAATGTCTCAATTATACTCGAAGACCTCTAGTTAGATAGCGTACATAGATTATGATTTCTGTCTAACTAGGGTTGTGGACTGTTTCTGCAGTAAACTATCTAGAACATTCAGAAGAAGTATTAATTATACTGTGGTAAGTGTATGATTTAATTGCAGGGGTTAAATCATGTTGTAATGGTTTTGCTTTGTTGGATATTTTTCTTAGGTTTGGATCTTACAAAGATGGACATAATTATGAGCATATTCATCACTTTCATATGAGCACTCCTAAATATTTTAAGCAGGCAAATTAGAATGAGAAAATAACGTCACTGAAACCGACGAGAAAGGTTTGTTGCTTGAAACTGAACTAGCAGCCAAAAAGCTTACACTGTTTAAGAATGAGCAACTCCCATGCTGCATAACACCGTCAATGTCTGTGCAATACTTGGTAACTCTCTAATGAGTTGTCATCTCTGTGAGAGAGGGAAGATGAAGGCATTTTGATAAACTGGTATCTACTTGGGCCAGGTGCCCACTTTGCACACAGCAAAGCAGAGATGGGATCTTGCTTTGGCCATAACTTCAACTTTTTGGAAGGTATCGTTATGTTGTGCTGCATCAGAGTTGGATGTATCTGTCTGCCTTTTCTTTTGGGTCTGGATATGACCTTTTCACTCCTGGAACCTCACCGGAACAATCATGAGCAAGGAATTTCAGCTGACTTTCATGCATTTTTTGATGACTGAAGCAAAGCAAAAAAATGTGGTAGTGTTGGTAACCTGTTGATATGTGCTGCACTTTGTAGTCCTGCTGCTATTGCAACAAAAACTTTAGCCTTAGGTTTTTCAAAATGGGAATTTAAAAGTATATTTTTTTTGTAATTGGGAGATGTGCAGTCATTATATGTTTTTGACTTACTGAAACAGTGTTTACTACTTCTGCTGTTCCACATTGTGTTCTTAAATGAGTTTTATTAAAACAATTTGCAGTGATTGATGCTCATAATACTGGAGAAAAGGCTGTGACTTCTACAGACTTTCTTTTTTTGACAGGACGGCAATGCTTTTACAAAGGGATGAGTAAAGTACCTCTGAATAGTTATTGATATGAGACAATGTGAACACACTGCACAAGAATTCAAAACAATCATGTTCAACATGACGAGGTTTCTCAGCAGGGAGAAAACATGTTTGTAATTTTTATTTAAAATGAGCTGTAATAAAACAAAAATGAATTGTTCCTTTGCTAGCGCTACACTTTCTAGTGGGACTAAGTAGAAATGGGTATTTTTGTTTGTTTAGGCTGTAAATTACCTACTGTGTAACACATGCATATAACAAAGTGTAAAACATTGTTTTTCCTCCACATCTCCTGGCAATGTCTTTTATATTTATTTCCTGATCCTTCAGTGTACGCCGAGCTTCCCTTAAACAACAAGGACACTTTCAGTGTTGGCCAAAGGACGTTTCATGCTTGTGAGAAACATGTGAGATGGTTTATTTAAATGAGCCTCTCAATTTGGAAGCCACATTTGTGATATATGAGCACTGTGTGCTGCTTTTCCAGTAATACCTAAAACATTTTGTAACTGAAAGGCATAGGACACATTGCAGGAAAGAGGTGAGGGCTTGGTTTTTCTTTCCCTCTCGTTCTCCACTGTGTGGTTTTAAGAACAGCTCAAGCATATTCAATTTTATTGTTTCTCTATGTAAGCAAATACGGGATGTGTCTTTACCCAGGGTTTCTTGATCTATGGGCTCAGGTAACTGCTGCCATCGCCAACTTTGTCACTTTAGTCTGGTCCTCCCTTGTTAGGACTGTATTTTTTAGAGTGAAATGCTTCAGTGATTTTTTTTTTTGTGGACTGAGGATATTTGGAAGGCACTAGAGGAATACATAGCCACCACAACTTTATCTCAGATGGTATTAGAAAGCCTGACTTTGTTAGTTACAAATAACCAGACTTTGTTGAACTAATTTACTTTATGTTTGTCTTTACAAGCCCAAAGATATCTAATTAAACATTCCAGTTTAGGTATCCTTTAGGTAGGATTTGAAATCCTCTAAATTTGTTCCTGGTGTGGCTCTGCAGCAGGATAGGATAAATTAGGCTTCAGAGTAATGGGAGTGACTTTCTTGCCCTTTCAGCAGTTTTCTTCTGCCGCTACCCGTATCCCTGGTCTCTTCTCCCAGCCTGCAGCAGCAGCCAGCGCTGGAACCAGCTTTGCACAGCGGCTTTGAGTGTCCTCACTTCTTTGCAGCGTGCTCTCAGGCGAGCTCTGACACACATCCAGCCACAGGTTTGCTTTTCCGTAGCCCGGACAAAAACCATAACATTAACTCACCGCATTACTTAATGTTCTCCACAGGCTGACTCTGCGAATGCCTTGTCATGTGAATAGTTTATTCAGCTGAGATGCAGGAAATTATACTCATCAACTTAAAAAGCTTGAAAAACTGCTTTTTAATTTTTTTTTAACAATTAAAAAATAGAATAGGGGTATTTTTTCAAGAAGTCAGGCCCCAAAGCATGACTGGTATAACTGTGTGTCATCTCTGTGTAATCTAATTCTATGAGAATACTTGGATGGATTTTCACAGAATTTAGAAATGTTTGCCCCATTAGAAACATTCACATAGACATTGACAAAATCTAAAGTTTGAATAGCATCTTCTTCCGAGTAGCCTGTGTAATTTAATGTTGGTGGATCCAGAACTCGTAATGCCGAGCATCAGAAAAACACTATGCAAATGTAGTGATTAGCAAGTGTTCGTTGACATTTGCATTATTTTATCAGAACGACTTAAGAAAACTATGACCACGATCTGTTTGTATACTTCTCCTGTGGTTAGAATTGGGAAGCTAAAACACCACGTTGTTTGTCCTTGAATCTGCCCTGTATCCGCCTGCCTTAGAAAAATGCGCAGTACCTCTCCGTCGCAATCACCGTGTTTCAAACTATGAGAGAAATGTGCTAGAACAGGTCCTGCTGCAGGGGCATGTGACTAATCTTGTTGTTTTCTAATCATACTCTCTTCATCTCCGCTTTCATAAGATGGTATGTTATGAAAGAAGAAGTTTATGGATATCTTTATGCGTTCAGATACAGCGTGAAAAGATAAAATGAATAAAATAGGTGTTGCTTTTCAGAAGGTTTGAACTTTTTCTGGTGGTAAAAAAGTATGGATTATTTATATATATATATATACGACTTCTAAACAATATCTATTCTGATATAATCCTATTCCCATCCTCTCTGGCATTTTGTGCAGGTCAGTTAAAGTTTCTGGGGATATACAGGAAGAGACAGCAGTACATTAGGAGCTTCCCAGGAAGGATTCTTGGGAACGTGCAAGAGACTAACTCCTGAGAGTAACTGCACTGGATTCTTCAGTGGGGTGGAGACTCAAGTCTCTTCTTACATATATTCCTGCTTTGGGGCCTTAATTCAGGCATTTCTGTACGGTTTTTTTAAGCTCATCTTCAGGAGCAGTGGCTCTGGTGTTGTCACAGAGCTCTCTGAAACTTGGGTGCTGCAGTTCGAACCTCTTGTGCTAAGAAGGACCTGAATTTTTTTATCTCCTGTTTTCAAAGAGGGTGTCGCAGCTACAAGCTTATTAAACAAAAGTGGGACGCAGCCTTTGGTTTTGAACTGGTGTTGATGTCACTGAAACAAGTTGGGAGCAGCGTCAGTGACCAGCTCCCCCTGTGTCTCGCTGATACAGAATACGGGAAAAGTTCAGGGTCCTCTACGGACAGTGAGGGACCTTCGTGGCCCCAGACAAAGGCTGGTTGTTTTGATGCAGCTTCAGGATTCAGGCGGAAATTCTGAGCTGCTCCCTTAAATTTGGCTGCTTAGAGCTTCCTAATTATGAATTGAGCAGATTTTTTAGAAAAAATTTCAAACTGAGGAAACCCCTATAAATCCTGTTTAAGGATTTAAATATGAGGTACAAACAGCCCTGAAACGTGTTTTTTCTTATGTATGTAAAATTGCATCTGTTCACAGTGTGCTGCAAAAGGACCCTCAGGGTAAAAGTCATACATCTATCATACACCTTTTTACTTAAACAAGGAGCACAGTATGAGTCCGTGTGACAAGACAGTTAAAATGAGCTGTATGAGTAAACGAGGAGCGGTTTGAAAGCAGTTAGCTAATCTGCAGCTGCGACTTTCTGCCACCTGAGGTCCTCTTTTACCCCTGCTCAGTACTGTTCTGCTGGTACCAGGCAGGAATAAGGCACAGTTGAGGTGTGTGCTTGTATCTCTGAGGGTGAAAGATCTTTTCAGAAGCATTACATAGAGCTGTTTGTATTGACTTGGGTATCGGTTGCTTTTTCATACCTGCAAATGATCTAGAACTGCGATTGCTGAGCTTCTGGTAGACAGTTTATTTCTTTTCTTACAATGCCCCAGACTGTGCTTTGTTGCTGCATTATCTGCTTTGTTAATGTTCAGCAAATTCTGCTTCGCTAATGTTTTTATTTTCAGTATAATTTCCTTCCCCCTCTGACTTGTAAAACACGTAAAGCTTTGTGATTCTGGTGCCTAAAGGTAATTTTCAAGCTTGTTTCTACACAAAGCAAGATGAACAGAGGTATTGAAAGGATGCAGTGGCGTTAGCAATTTGGAGTCTGGTACCCTTTGAAAACAGAGGGGATCCTCTTTCTCAAAGATGCTTCTACACCATGTTTCTGATAGTGAAGAAGATAGAACTAACTGAATGGTTCCTCTTTCTTGTGATAGCCAGTATTTTTCAAAGTCTACAGTGATTTTCCTTATGTTTGCCATTTTAGCTATCAATTAAAAAAAAAGCCAGCTCAATGACAATCTTTCTCCTTAAAAAAATAAAATAATATAAAGGTCTACAATTTTAAGTGTGTAAATTGGCTGACGCATTTCCTGCTTCTCTGTGGTTCTTGGTTTATTGTTCCTCTCCCATGTGTTGATGGGAGCATTTGCATGTATCTATAGTGAGCCAGATCAGGATATTCATCTGGCTGGGAAAACAAACAAACAGGCAAATGAACAAGACCAAAAATAGTCCTGAGAGTTTCTTGTTTTTTTTTTTTTTTTCAGGCTTTTTGGGGGTGATGGGGGAAGTCTTGCTCTTTGATCTCCCTGGCTGCCAATAACTGTCCAAATGGTTGTGTTGGCACGTGAGAAAGGATGCCGGGAGGGCTGGGGTTGATGGGCAAATGGTGGAACTGGTTAAGCTGTTTCTGTCCTTGAGACAATGTTTGGTCACCCGTGACCTGATGTGCTCTCCGTGAAAGGAAGTGTGGTTGTGTTTGGTAAACTCAGGCTTCAGAAAGAAAACAGGGGCGTGATTTGGTAACTTCTGCCAGCCTGGAGGCTTGGACAGGAGTTTGCAGCTGGTGGGAACAAAGGGGATATTTATACCTGCTTGAGGTTGGGGGGAAGGTGCGTGTTGAATCGGGCTGTCTTCTCCTGGGGCTGGCCTTTTCTGGCTGAAGCATACGTTGCCCGATTTAGCAAGCAGAAGCACAAAACAAAGTCTCTTTTGTGTTTCCCTATGGATTTCTTTGCAGATCTAGTTTTTTTTTTTTTTTTTTTTTG
>VZRU01008040.1:20270-30977 GCA_013398155.1 Pedionomus torquatus
GTCTCACCAGTGCCGAGTACAGGGGGATGATCACCTCTTGGGTCCTACTCGCCACACTGTTCTTGATACAGGCCAGGATGCTGTTGGCCTTCTTGGCCACCTGGGCACACTGCTGGCTCATGTTCAGCTGACAGTCAACCAACACCCCTAAGTCCTTTTTACCAGGTAACTCTCCAGCCATTCTTCCCCAAGACTGTAGTGCTTCCTGGGGTTGTTTCGACCCAAGTGCAGGACCCGGCACTTGTCCTTATTGAACCTCATTCTGTTGGTCTCAGCCCATTGATCCAGTCTGCCCAGATCCCTCTGCAAAGCCTCTCTACCCTCCAGCAGATGGACACTCCCACCCAACTTGGTGTCATCTGCAAATTTGCTGAGGGTGCTTTTGATCCCCTCATCCATATCATTAATTAAGATGTTGAAGAGATCCGGCCCCAGCACCGAGCCCTGTGGGACACCACTCATGACCGGTCTCCAACTGGATTTCACTCCATTCACCACCACTCTCTGGGCCCAACCCTCCAGCCAGTTTTTAACCCAGTGGAGAGTGTTCGCATCTAAGCCATGGGCAGCCAGTTTCTCCAGAAGGATACTGTGGGACACTATATCAATGACATATACATATTTCATAGAATCATAGCATAGTTTGAGTTGGAAAGACCTTAAAGATCATTAAGTTCCAATGTCTTTGCCGTGGGCAGGGTCACCTCCCACTAGACCAATGTTGTTCAGAGTCCCATCCAGCCTAGTCTTTAGTATTTCCAGGGAAGGAACATCCACTACTTGGTCAACCTGTCCCAGTGTCCCATCATCAGTAAAGTGAATTTCAGTAAAGATTTTCTTCCTAATATCTAATCTAATTTCCCCCTCTTTCAGTTTAAAACTGAAAACTGATGTTACGCCTCATCCTACCAGTATACTCCCTCATAAAGAGTCTCTCCCCATCTCCCCTATAGCCCCCTTTAGGTACTGAAAGGCCACAATAAGGTGTTCCCAGAGCCTTCTCTTCTCCAGGCTGAACAACCCCAACTGTTTCAGCCTGTCCTCATAGGAGAGATGCTCCAGATGCCTGATCATCTTCATGGCCTTCCTCTGGATTTACTTCAGGAGGTCTATGTCCTTTTTATGGTGGGGATGCCAAAGTTCAATATATTTGTAATGAAACAGAGGGTTTTTTATCAGTATGTGAGAGAAGTACCACTGTAATCCTCCACAAACAAATGTCTTGCCTCTGAACTTATAATTTTAACTTGTTTCTTCCTTGTTCTAATGTCTTCCCCAGAAAGTCATCTGAGGAAAGGAGAATCAATGCTTTTTAAACACTTAGAGTTCCCCAAACAGCTATGACAGGGATCCTAAAGTGTTTTGAGCTAACTCCTAACTGGCAATGCCTGTGGTGTGTTCATGGACCATATACTAAGATCTAGCACAGCAGAGCCCATACCATTTGGTAACATAAAGGGATAAAAAGAATTACTGTATAAATATTCATGCTTCGCTCTACATGGCAATAACCTGTCACTGCAAATAAGGATGAGTTTAAATGAGTTACTACCTTTAGCACATAATTTCCTTTCTTTGCCAGACAGACATGATAGAGACCATCATTAAAGAGATATTCTTCTCTATATTAATTATGACACCTAGTTAAAAGAATAAGCAAAATAATTTGCCAAAATCTGTGTATGAATATGCTCATGCTATGTCCAGAAAGCACATGGAGTTCACTCTTTCCTTCTTGTGAAAATATTATGGATATCAATGGAGTTGTTACTCCAGATAACTCTCAAGACTGAGAAGGTAAGTCTTCCTCTGAAATTCAAAGTCCCTTTGTAATGATTTTCTGGAAGCAACACCTAAGCTATAAAATTAATTATATACATTTGGTTGTTTAATGAGGTTTAATGAGTATTAATTACTTGTACCTAAATGTTAATGTTCTGATATCCTTTTAAGTTTTGACTTGTCCTGTTTTCCCACACCATTTAATCACTATGATAAATTACAATCTAAATATAAAACAAAAGAAAGCAGAAAGGCATTTTTTTTCATTTAAAATGCTACTTTTTACTCTATAGTTTTTTATACTATTCTTGTTATGTTATATACTTTTTTATAAAGTTATATTTTAATGGTGATGCCAAGGACCCTAATATATGCTACTTCTGCCCTCTTCATTTTGAAAAGATGGCAGATCAAATAAAGAATCATCATTTAAAAGTGTTGTGTGTTGAAGAGAAGTTCTCAGGTTATTGATCTTTAACATTTGTTGCTGTCCTGTGATGCTCTGCTCTAGATAAAGCTGGCCTGCTGCCATCTTCATGAATGTTGACAGAGACAGAAGAATTTTAAGAATGGCAAAATAAGGAGGTTAGAGCACCAGGGAATGGCTTTCCTTAGTTTTCACACAGTTGAAGAATTTGTTACTTTCAAAAAATTTTGAATCTGCGCCTCAGGATCCATAAGAAAGAATGAGCAGCATACAGTCTTACATACACACATTTTCAAGTCTGGGAAACATTGCGTTCCCACTCTACTCCAAAAGTACCTGAGCAAGCCCAGGTTATGTGCTTTGCACCCCTTTGCACTCTACTAACTCTCCACTGACTGCATAATAACTCAGAGTCATAAAAGAAATACCTCGTGGAGCCTGTCTAGTTTGTAATAATGAAAAATATTTTGGATAAGAATAATTCCTTAAAAGGAAGTTTTCACAGAGAGCAGGATCATGTCACTTCTTTTACATCTTAGAAATATTTTTCCTAAATGTTTTATTTCTGTTAAGTGACTGCATGGAGATACAGCATTTTATAGATAAATCTACTTTTTTTTTTTTCTTTTGTTTTTTTTTTTTTTCAAAATTTCCTCATAGACAAGTTCCTCCACTATTTTGGGGCATGTTTCCTGATTTTTTTCTGAATCTTCTTCTGTTATACTGTGTCTTTCTGAGGAGCAGAAGTCTTGTAGTTTTTAAGGTGTAAATCAAATGTCAGTCTATACAGAAATGTAATTACAATTTGGATTTGGTTTGGTTTTTGGTTTTGGGCTTGTTTTTTTTTCTTGGAGTTGGTGGTTTGTGTTTTCTTTCCCTTTCTATTCTTTTCAACTTTACACTCTATAAAGATAATAAGCCATTCCTTATTTGTGTACAGAGAAAGAGATATTATAAACATGTAGATATATATGAACTATGGAATTGTCTATGCTGGAAGTGATCTTCATGATCACCAAGCCCAACCGTCAACCTAACACTGCCAAATCACCCCTAAACCATGTCCCTAAGCATGACATCATGTCTTTTCAATATCTTCAGGGATAACAATTCCACCATCTCCCTTTGCAACCTGTCTTGATGTTTGATAAACCTCTTAGCAATTTTTTTTCCCTAGTATCCAACCTAAACACCCCTGGTGCAACTTGAGACTATTTCCTCATGTTCTATTGCCTGTAAATTGAGAGAAGAATTCAACCCCCATCTCCACACCCTTGTTTCAGAGAGTGATAAGGTCTCCCCTCAGCCACCTTTTCTCTGGGCTAAATATTCAGCTCCTCATAAGACTTTTTCTCCAGACCCCTCACCAGATTTGTCACCCTTCTCTGGACTCTCCAGAATGTCTTTCTCTAAATAACTTACTTGAAATGAGGGGCCCAAAACTGAATACAGTATTCAAGGAGGGAACTCACCAGTGCTGAGTACAGGAAGATGATCTCTTCCCTAGTCCTGCTAACTACACTACTTCTGATACAGGCCAGAATGCTGTTAGCCTTTTTGGCCACCTGGGCAAACCACTGGCCCATATTCAGCCAGTTGTCTATGAACATCCCCAACTTCTTCTCCACCAGGTAGTTCTCCAGCCACTATTCCCTAAGGCTGTAGTGTTGCATGTAGTTGGTGTGAACAAGTGTGGGACCCAGCACTTGGCCTTGTTGAACCTCAGCTAATTGGCCTCAGACCATTGAACCTCATCCAACTGGCCTCGGCCCATCACTCCAGTCTGTCCAAATCCCTCTGCAGAGCCTTCCTACCCTAAAGCAGATCAACACTCTCACATAACATGGTGTCATCTGCAGACTTACTGAGGGTGGACTCTACCCCCTCATCGAGGTTGTTGATAAAGATATTAAACAGAATACAAATAATTAAAGAGAATGCACAGTAGAGCTTCATAGATCCTTTTCGTACATGGCAGATATGCTATTCTTCTCTGGTGTGGTAAAGCATAGAAAAAATAAGGAACATTTCCCAAGTATTTAGCTTTTTTTTTTTTATTATTGTTTAGTGGATCATGTTGCATAAGCATGAAATCACCTCTAGTTTTGTCGTAGTTTTCACTAAACGTAAACTCTAATCTGATGTACTATTGCCACAGACACACATATATCAGAAGAAGGTTTATAAACTATTTTAAAATTTATATTAAGTGCTATACCTGTCATTTTATATTTGTATATTTTCAGAATGATGAAACGACACTTGAAGTAATGAATATTACTGTATATTTCACCAGAAAGGTGATGAATGACCTTTGGAGAGGCCCATGTCAGCTTTCGCTATCCAAAGTTAGATAAAAGCACCGAGAAACCGAATGCATACTTTTGTAACATTGCCATGCAGTTCCTGAGCATGGTGCATATCAACAAAGGGTAATACTACATAAATTGTTTACAAGACATATTTCAGTAAAGAAAGCTTCCTATTTTGTTTGTACAGAGAAGAATCTTAATGTGCTAGAGAGAAGACGAAAGTGCCATGAAACATAGAACCTTTACTTTGTGTTGAATTCAAACTAATCCAAAGTACCTAAATATTAAGAATCTGCTGATAATGACTCAAATAGTAAAAACTTAAAAATAACTGAAAATCCTGAAGATATAAAGTGAAATATATATTAATTGAAAATATATTTACAGCTTATCTGTTTTAAAGATACAAAATATTCTGAGATTCTTGTTTAAAAAACAAAACAAAAAAAAACCAAAAAACCCACCAAAAAACACAAAAAACAAGCCAAAAGAAAAGCTCCAAAGAGCAGTAAACAAATTGCATGACTGAGGGGTTCATTTATCTTTTTCTACAATTAAAGTAATGTGAAACTGATAAATTGGTTCGCTTTTTGTTTTGTTGTGTTTGGGTTTTTTTAAGAATGGTGTCATCACAGGTCCAGGTCTTTATTTCTGTGTTTTAAAATTGGCTAAGTTTCCATTTCTCCAAAGATCTATGAAAAACTTTTTTATAGGAAAGATAGGCTAAAACAGAACAGTTGGCTTGTTATCATATAATAAGTATCATGCACAGAAGACAAGTTTGCTTTCAAAGGATTAGACGAGAAAGTTACACAGTATGTACATACAAAATTTAATCTCTTTTATATATAAATCCTGTCTAGATTTTTTGATCTGAGAAAATCATGTGCTGCAAAATTTTTACACTGCAATGTTTTTGCACCTTTCATATCTCATGCTAGATGTTTGAAAATAGTGATAGCTAATCTAGTGAAAACATTGAGCATGACAGTCTCAATAACAAAGCAATTCTTAGCTCTATCAACAATGTACTGCATAATATCTGCTTTTCTTTCGTAGTCTTTCAGAACAGACACATGTTTTCACCGCAGACATTTTAGTGTTTTCTTTTTCAGATAAACTCTAAAATACCATTTTCTCAAAATATTCTACATATCATAACAAATTTTTGGACTCATAAAATCTATCAGCAAATAACAAAATGAAGAGTGATACCATTCAGAACATATTTTTGAGAGAGCAAAATAAGAATAGTTAGAATGGTTGTATCAGGACCATGGCTTACAAGTAAAAAATAGAGTCAGAATTAATGTCCTGGAAGAGTTCTGAATGCTTGATCTATTCTATATAGATTATATTTGAAAACAAACCTTGACCTAAAATACATGTCTATAAAAGTGTCTGATGATTTCACATAATAAACACTTACAAAGCCCATTTCCAGTCACTCAGCTTTTCTCTGCAGATGTTCTGTAGGACAAATAGTCTTTGCCATAAAGAAAAGAAATTAAGCTAAAACATTAAAATACTTGCCAAATATTGTGATTGTTTCTATTCAGCAAAACCATCTGATCTTGTTACCTGTGAAAGGCAACACACAGGGAGTGGCCCTAGTCATGAGGAAGAATTCATCCCATAGAATTTTTTAATGGATTTTATGGATTGTTAAATTCAACTTTTATCTTTGTTTATTTAATAAACTGCAGTCCTAAAGTTGGAGGTTTGTTAGCTTGCTTATTTTATTTTTACAAAAGATTTTCCTACCTTAAAGCAGTGCTTTGCCTAAAGGTATTCCATCAACTGAATAAAATTCCTAAGAAATACAACTCTGCCAAGAAGTTAGAGTAACAGAAGAATGACTGCAGTGTATCTCCATTTTTGAATTTACTGTGTGCTGAATAAAGTGAAAATTAGATAAAAATAATAGCTACAAGTTTTCCTAAATAAATATAGCACAAATAAGTAAAGCTTAGAACTAGCATTTATTACATATATTTGTTACAGTATTACATTAAATAGCTGAGCAAGTGTGGTCTTTCTGTCACACACATAAAAACTGCACACTTCAAGTTAAACTATGCATTCTGTTAAAATAGTACTAAGGAAGAGAAGAAATTTGTTCACACATTGTATCTTGCAGACAAAGAGACAAAAGTCAATTACTTGTGGGTGTAGCCAAATCAGGTATACTTGTGGGCTTTTCTACATTTTTTTTTTCCTTTTCTAGTGACAAGCACCAAGATCAAATATTATTACTAATAACCAGTCATGTGAACACTATCTGGTTTGATAGTGGCACTGACCTTGATCTGATTATTATATACTATAAAATATTTATGGGATAATCAGTCTGTAATGATCACCACAGAGAGAATGGAATAGTATAATGTTGCTCACTATAGAGAGGATTACATTGCAAAAGGCTTATACCCCCTTCAAAATTAGAAGGCTGTCTGGCTGCCAAGCATTGTTGCAGGTGGATTGCCTGGCACAGCAATTCCTTTCATGACTCAGCAATGCACAAAGATGATATCTTTTGTGAAAAACTGACCATTTTTCCTGACCACAATTGCATCATGGAAATTTATTCACACCCTGAACTTTAGTAGATAATACATGTTATTGGCACAGGAGCAATAGATCTCCATATTCTAAAACATAAAATATAACCTAGCAAGATTTTGTTGAAGCCTTTTTTCCCCATTTGCAATTAAATAACAACTATATCATGCAACATTTACCAGCATCTCCACACCAGAATTCTGAATGTCAAGAAAGCCTATTACTAACCTATCAGAAGTATAGCCATACAACAGTGTGTAATTTGAAATACAAATGAAAAAGTATTTCAAAGACTTAGCAAAACACAAACTCAAAACAAATAATACGAACACTGCTATTCTGAAATTTTTAATCTCTTGAACAATCTGCTCAAGTTTGACTAAAATCACTACATATATTGTATTACTAATGTTTAGAGTGGATATTATTCAGCTTTACTGATTTCATTTCATGACATTATAAATATTGCTTACACTGTAGTTTGCAAGAACATTTTCTCAGTAACTTCCACATGTTTCTCCAGATTCTGCAGTGACAGACAAGCATTTTATCCCCAAAAGTACATTGTCTGTATTTCTGAATAAGTCCTATTTTTCTTTTACCTGTACAGAAATGCCTGAGTCCTTCCTTGTTTCCCACAGGGTTATGTTAGCCAAACATGAAACTGGGTCAGCTCAAAATAGTTCTGTGTGGTAATGTAGGGGTGAGGGTTTGATTTTTTTCAAAAAAGTAGGAATTATGTTTCTTACAAATAATAAACTGCTGGCATTTGTGTGCAGCTTAATCACTGTAGTATTCACTGACTGATGCTAGCAAATATTTTTAGACAGAATAGCAGGTAGAGAAGGAAATTACAATTGGGGCATATATCTACAGTCTTTGCTTGTGGCAATGACCAAAAATGCTGATGTTCTACAAAAACTGGTTATTCCAGTTTGCTCAAATCATCACTAAACTCTTATGCAGTACCTTGCCTATCAGTAAGTACTTGCACATAGTAACTGTAAAGATACCAAATTTATTCAGATGTTTCTGACACAAAGTTTAGGGATACCACCAATGTCATACTATTGGCAATTGGAACACTATAAAAACAAGAATCAAATCTAAAGATATTAGAGTGGTTATCCTTGCATTAGAAGAGCACAACAGCCTTATATGCCTGACCCCAACACTGCATTATGTATACATATACTAACCTGAAATAAACATGAAGAACTTTGTATTTTTAGTGACTGCCTGAATATTTGCAATTGACAAACACTATTTTATTTATTTAGTATTTATTTGGCTAAAATATTAACTAAGGGGAATTGCAGTTAATATAAAGCATTATTAATGGTTACTATGAATTGTACTCTAGTTGCTCTTTTACGTATTTCAGTAACTGTTTAGAATAATATTGTGCAAAGATTGTTTTGTAATATTTAAATCACTATTTATATTCATAAGCCTTTTCATTAGTGCCAGAATTAGAAGCCTTTGAAATGTTAAAAAGAAGATCCATTAGAAATGTAAAATGCAATTTCATTGCTCATAAGCATTTTGAAAATTTGAAAAAAAACCCAACCACGTCATATTTTGGACCCATCATGACAGGAGAGACATTGAGATTTTAGAGAGTCCAGAGAAGGGCAACAAAGATGGTGGGGTTTGGAGAACAAGTCTTATAAGGGGCAACTGAGGGAACTGGGGTTGTTTAATCTGGAGAAAAGGAGGCTGAGGGGAGATACTCTCCCCTCTACAACAACATGAAAGTTGTAACAAGGTGGTGTTCAGTCTCTTCTCTCAAGAAACAGGCAATAGGAAATGACTTCAAGTTTCACCAGTGGGTAGGTTAGGTTGGATATTGGGAAAAATATCGTCAGTGAAAGCATTACCAAATATTAGATCAGGCTGCCAAGGAAAGTGACCATGTTGCCATCCCTGGAACTATTTAAAAGACAGGTAGACATGGTGCTTTGCAACATGGTTTAGGGGTGATTTTGGCAGTGTTAGGTTGATGGTTGGACTTGGTAAACTTAAAGGCCACTTCCAGCCTAGATGATTCTGCTCACAGCTATATCCCATGATAGCTGTTTTCATAATACAATGAAGTAAATATCTGTTGAGTAAAGGGCAGGGCAGAAGGGATAACACACAATATGGATTTATAGAAAAATATACAAACACACAAACTTTATTTCAAACTGTAGCTAATGTATAGTGCCTCTGAATATAGGAACACAAGGATGTGTAGGATTTGGGATTGAGTGGAAATCCTAGAACAAATATTAAGAATATAAAAATGATGGACTGGAATTTGTTTTTTCCTTCAAAACCTTTACACCAAGGGTGAACCTTAAAATAAATAGGAGGAACAGTAAGAGAATTTAAGAGAACAAAATAGGTAAAAATCCTAGAAATCTTTCAAAGTAAATATCCTTTTTTTGTTGAGAGGAAAAATATTAGGAATTAAAAAATTAGTATTATTACTAATTCTTACTTCTTAAATACTTAATAATTACTTCTGCACTATGAATTATTAAGTTGTAAATCCATTGAGTGAATCAGAAGTGGGCAACTATCTAGAAGACAAAATTAGTATAGACATAGCTATTTTTAATACTGACTGCTTCATCTATGAAAGAAATTTTTTTGCCCTAAATATATGTACATTTTCCTTAGCTTCAATAGCAGAGCAAAATTTGAACTGGAACCAGAATACATTAACCTGCATGTTGTAGATGTTACATTAAAAGTCTCCCCAAAAAGATGCTGAAATTACATTGTCAAGCACTTAGAAAATAATGCTGGATAAGAAATATCTCTCAACTCCTCATCAAGCTTTAATGATGAGTTATCAGTGATTTTGGTGAAACAAAAAAAAAAAAAATCTTAAGCCTATCCTAAAATAAACCACTAGGGAAATTCATCAGGAGTACAGAGACTGAAATTAAGGTTTCAAACATTCTTTAATTATAGAATATCTCATCTACTGATTTTGAGATAATTTCATTATAGGAACTTCCCACCTCTGCTTGGTTCAGGTAATTAATGTAAGCCTGACTCTGACGTCTTGAGTTTTCAGTTATTAAGATGCTACACAAGCAATCCTTGCATGCTTGGACACAGCTCTTTACTCTTTTAACACTCAGCCTTCATTGTTTCTCTCTCTGCTTTAAAAATGACAGGAAGGGACCAACAGAACAGAAATCATAGTCTGTTCCTGAATATCAAAGTTGAAATGCACTTGTTCTGGACAGGTTTTTCATAAATTAGCTGATAAATGGCAATATATTTCTATTAAGAATAATTTGTTTTATTTTTATGAAGAATTGTTTTGTTGTTTTTTTTTTTTTTTTAATTTAACAATAGGTATTAGAACACTAAGAACACTCCTTGATTCATTATGCTAATAATGTTAAGTAGCTGACTTTTGGTTGTGAACTTGAAA
The DNA here is from genome assembly GCA_013398155.1 of Pedionomus torquatus. NCBI lineage: Eukaryota > Metazoa > Chordata > Aves > Charadriiformes > Pedionomidae > Pedionomus > Pedionomus torquatus. The sequence continues at coordinate 30,790 of VZRU01008040.1, forward strand.
AATAGAGCAGTGATTCAGCCATGTGATATGCATGACTCTGCCCAGGCTGTTTAAATCTCATAGCTTTAAGTAAATGAAAGTATCACTCAACGTCTTACCAATATAAGACAGAAATGCTTAATGAAACCCAGTTGGTAGATAAAAGCTGACCTTGTCAAAAAAAAAAAAAAAAAAAAAAAAAAAAGAGA